>CAUYUJ010017318.1:150442-184619 GCA_963575745.1 Prorocentrum cordatum
CAGCGCACCCTCCCAGAGTACCCTCCCAGCGTTCCCTCCCAGCGTGCCTTCCCAATGTACCCTCCGTGTCGCCGTCCCTAATCCAGCCACGCGCGCGCAGGGATCTTGTATGTACGACCGTTCGGGCCCCCTGAGGGGGCCCCCCTCAGTATGATCAGATAATTCCCTCCCAGTCGCACCCTCACACGGCTGGTAGGGCGAACCGGGCGTTCCTCCTGAAACGTCTCCATCGCGTATGGTCTCGAACTTTGAAATTTGGTGGGCGACCATCGTGCAACGTTGATCGCGGGCACGAAACGGCGGGGCGGGCGCCTCCACCCCAGCTCCCATGCTTGGGCGCAAGGGACGGTGGCGCCGCGCGACGCGCAGCGGCGCGGGGCGACGCGAGCCCAAGCGATTGGTGCGAGGCGTCGTACAGTCTGCCCATCTTGCATGGGCGAGCGCGCGAGGGGAAGCGTGCGCCGCCCAGGGTTGGGAGGGGCGCCTCGCACGCTCGGCTGGGTGGGTGTCCCGCCGCGCTCGGCGAGGGGCACCTGCGGTGCGAACGGCGGATTGGACAGCCCGTCCCCTTGGACTCGGCTTGTTTGTTCGCTGATGCGCGCAGCATCCCGCCGCGCGAGGCCATCGTGCTGATGTCGCACGGCCGCGTGTGGTACGTGCGCAGATTTGGCACCAGACGCCGCGGTGCTGCGGCTGTTTGGGCGGCGCGGCGAAAATCAAATTTTGAGCCTGGAGCTGTTGGCCATTGCTCTGGTCATGTCCTTTCTCGGGCGTCTATTGCCGCGCGCAGCGTTGGAATTTTTGTCGGACAACCGTGGAGCGCCCTGGGGCGGGATTTCCCTATTGCGCGGAGGACCTCCAGATTGTCAGCGCGCTGTTTCGCAATAGCGGCGCGTTCTCGAATTATTGCGGGCGCTGGCGCACAGCACCCGCTGTTGTCGGCGTCGACGGCTGCCTTCGGTGAGCGCTCTGTGAAGCGCGCGCGATCGGGCATCGCGAAGAGGTGTCCGGCGCCCCCTCTGGGTCAATCGATTCGCACAGCGCGCCCTCCTTTCCAGAGTGGTCGGGGCGAGCATCTCGGGCGCGGCGGCCGCGTCAATCAGGACGGACCTGGCGATGATCATGTGTTTCCGGCGTGCGCTTCTGTTGCGCCTGCCCAGTGACGGCGTGCCTGCTGTCTTCGACGGTTCGGCGTTCAACGAGCGGCGCCGGGCATCGGCGCGCCTCCTGGGGACGGCGCGAGGTTTTCGTTTGCAGCGGCGCAGAAATTTGGAACGGCCCGTTGCAATTTGGCGCAGGTGCCGGCGCCGCGCCGAGGGCGGCAAAGGCGCGCGCCCAGCGCGCGCGTCTTCGGCGCATTCTTCCAGAAATCGGGCGTGAGCTCGCGGACCTTAGCCCTTTCCCGCTGACGCCGTAGCCGCCGTCCGGATTGTGGTCAGGGCGGTTGGCGCAGAGCCCTTGAAGAAATGCGACAATGAGGCGATTCGACACGGGCGCGCGTTCAATTTAGTCGAGCGTGGCGCCGGCCCGGCCGAGATACTTCACGCGGGCGGATGGCGGAACGCTGCCTTTATGGGGCATTTGCACGTCGGGCCCCTCGAACGGAACGCTGCTCTCGAGGCCAGAGACGATTGCTTTTCCGAGATCGATGCGCGATGCCGTGCTTTTGGTCTGCGCCCGTTCGCACGCGGCGCGCCCGGCCGGGCCTCCCAATGAGCGCCCAGCGCTCCGTGACAGTGGGTGGTCGCACTGGGCGTTCGGCGGGGCCAGCGACGCAAGCTAGTGCCAGAGCCGCGGCTGGCTCGGGGCATCGGCACCCGTCGTCGCGGTGCGACGCGCCGAGCCGTTCGGCGTCCGCGCCAAGGTTCTGTGGCGGGCGATCATCGTGCCCCGTTGATCGCGGGCACGAAGCGGCGGCCAGCCCCCATGCTTGGGCGAAAGGGCGGTGGCGCCGCGCGACGCGCAGCGGCGCGGGGCGAAGCGAGCCCAAACGATGAGTGCGAGCAGTCCGCCCTTCTTGCATGGGCGAGCGCGCGAGGTTGTGCGTGCGCCGTCCAGGGTTGGGAGGGGCGCCGCGCGCGCTCGGCTGGGTGGGTGTCCCGCCGCGCTCGGCGAGGGGCAGCTGCGGTGCGGCTTTTGCCCGCCCACCGCTCCTTTGGTGGCCGTTCGGCTTGGGGTGTTCGCACGGGGCGCTCGGTTTGGTTGGCGACGAAGGCTAGTGACAGAGCCGAGGTCGGTGGGGGGCTTTGCTGCGCGCGGCCGGCGTCTTTCGGGCACTGCACCCATCGTCGCGGTGCGACGCGTCGAGCCGCTTGGCGTCCGCGCCAATGTTTTGTGCAATAGCTTCACGGGTGGAGGGCGGGTTGTTCTCAGAATGTGGTTTGCGTTTGGCCGCCCCGCGCATTCATTTCAAAATTCAGCAACAGCTCCAAGGATGGAAAGCGAACGATGTTCAACATGTGGTTATCTCCTCAGCGCCGCGCGCATTTATCTATATATATATATATATATATATAATCGCAACCGCTCCAAGGTTTGAGGGCGGGCCGTTTTTTTGGCATGCGATGGTTGCTCTAGCACTGCGCAACTTCTCTTTGAAAGCTGTCAGGAACTCTAACGGTGGAGGGCGGTGCGTGTTCAATAAATGGTGTTCGCTTCCGCGCCGCGCATACTCGTGCTCAAAGTCAGCGTCATGTTCAAAACTCGTAGGGGTGAGGTCTCAGGCAATATGTTCTGGCACGATTTTGGAGTTGTCAGGACGCAACAGTCACGTTGATTCTCGGCGTTGGAGTCCCATGGATGGTTTCCTGGCACGATCTAGAATTGACAGGACGCGGCAGTAACGTGCATTCGCGGTGTTGAAATTACACGTGCGGTGTTTTGGTACGATTGACGACTGACTGACGGTTGTCTTCCAACGACGCACTTCCCGCAATGGTGATATATTGTCATAGGGCCCTGTCAAGAAGAAGCTTTGGTGGTTATAGCAACACCGTTGGTGCGCTTCGGGCTTACCTTGGTTTCTCCTTTCCTCCTCAATTAAGAAAGGGGTGTGTGGAAACCGAACGGGGGATTGGATACGTAAGGGGGGGGGGACGTGGAAGTGGAGCAGCGGGAATCGACTGAGGGGGGGGGGGGGAGGTGGAGGAAGACGAGGCCGAGTGGGGGAGCTATTGGTGGAGGGCCATTGTCACTGGGGTGATGATGGTGGTGATGATGGTGGTGAGAATGCCGCTGGTGATGATTGTGGTAATGATGATGCTGGCGAGAATTATGGTTAGTCGGATGATGATTGTGATGATGGTGGCGTTGATGTTGATGGTGGTGATGGTGGGGAGAAGGCGGATGGTGGTGGCCATGATGGTGCTGATGATGTGTTGATGATGATCAAGATGATGGTGATGAATTGTCTGTCCATGATGGTAATGGTGTTGAGGGTGTTGTTGCTGCTGCTTATTATGCTGATGTTAACGAGGCGGGACGAGGAGGGGGAGTAGGGATGCGAAGCAGGAGTGGGGAGGATGCATATGATGATGAGGACGCGGACTATGAGGGCACGGGGAGGAGGGAAGACGATGATGGGAGAGGGTGGCGTTGGTGATGCTGAGGATGCTGCTGATGCTGGTGCTGATTATGATGATGATAATGATGCTGATGATGGTGATGGTGATGATGACGCTGATGGTACAGCTGTGGATGAGGATGAGGATGATGATGATGATGATGATGATGATGATGATGATGATGATGGTAATGGTGACGGTGACGATGCTACCGATGACAATGACGACGATGTTGATGATGATCCGGATCATGGTGATGATGATGATGTTGGTGATGATGGTGGTGCCGTCGATGCTCATGACGAAGATGACGAGGATGGTGGTGATGATGATTATGATGACGATGATGCTGATGTTGATCCTGACGATAATGACGATTCTGACGACGATGCTGATGCTATTGATTATGCTGACGATGGTGATGCTGCTAATGATGATTTTGTTCATGGTGACGGTGATGGTGAGCATGTTGACGATGACGATGTTTGACGATGACGATGGTGACGATGACGATGACGATGCCGATGATGATCATCATGATGAATATTGTAAGGATGATGCTGCTGATGATGATGCTGTTGACTATGCTCGTGATGATTGTGCCCGCGATTATGAGGATGCGGATGGAGGCGATTCTGATGATGATGATTAGGATGATGATGAGGAGGATGATCAGGAGGAGGCTAATAATGATGATGATGCTGATGATGATGATGATGATGATGATGCTGATGATGATGATTATGTTGATGTTGATGATGATACCGATGGTGATGTTGATGATGATGCCGATGATAATGCTGATGCTGATGATGATGTTGATGATGCTGATGCTGATGATGATGATGATGATGATGATGATGATGATGAGGATGGTGATGATGAGGATGATGAGGATGCTGATGATGCTGATGATGATGACAGGGGGAGGAGGAGGAAGAAGAGGTGGTGGAGGCGGCAGGAGGAGACTGAAGAGTTCCAGGAGGATGAGGAGGAGGGAGGCTGGAGGAGGAGCAGAGGGGAAA
Source organism: Prorocentrum cordatum (assembly GCA_963575745.1). Taxonomy (NCBI): domain Eukaryota; class Dinophyceae; order Prorocentrales; family Prorocentraceae; genus Prorocentrum; species Prorocentrum cordatum. Next base: position 155,031 of record CAUYUJ010017318.1, read on the forward strand.
GGGGTGTGGTGAAGATGCGGGGGGGAGATCTTTTCCCTCTTCCATCTCTCATCCCTCGTCATCCCTTCCTCCCTCTCTGCCTTCCTCCTCATCCCTCCCATCTCTCCCTCCCTCCTTATCCCTCCTCATCCCTCCCTCCTCGTCCCTTCTTCTCTCCCTCCTTCCTCATCCCTCACCCTCCCATCTTTCCTCCAAGCTCGCTTCTCATCCCTCCCGCCTCTGGCGCGGCCGGCCGGTCGGCCCCAAGAGAGAGGCGTGGGACGGCCTGGTGGGGACCACCATGCTGACCCTGCTGATGGGCGCCGCTGGGGGGGAGGGGGCGCAAGCAGAGCTCGTCGTTGTCCTCGTCGGAGTTGGATGTGGAGTGAGGGAGGCTGGAGGACGGGTCGCGAGGAGGAGACGGGGAGAGGTGGTGGTGGTGCAACGGTGGCATGACGGTCAACGTGTGCTCACATTTGGACTTATCTGGAAAACCCTCAGGAAACAGACGAGAAGAGGGGGAAGGAGGTAGGGAAAGGAGGGAGGGAGAGAGGGAGGGAGGGAGGACGATTATGATGATGATGATGATGATGATGATGATGATGCTGATGCTGATGCTGATGCTGATGCTGATGCTGATGCTGATGCTGATGATGCTGATGCTGATGATGCTGATGATGCTCATGCTCATGCTCATGCTCATGCTCATGCTCATGCTCATGCTCATGCTCATGCTCATGCTCATGCTGCTGATGATGATGATGATGATGATGATGATGATGATGATGATGATGACGATGATGACGATGACGATGACGAGGAGGAGGAGGAGGAGGAGGAGGAGGGGAGGAGGTGAAGGAGGATGGGAAGGAGGAGGAGGAGGAGGAGAAGGAGGATCTCTCTACCGATCATAGTCCGTGCAACGTGAAAAGGACTAGGAAGAGGATAAGGGAGAGAAGGAGTAGTCGCTGGAGGGAGGGGGAGAGGGCAAGGAGGAGAAGGATGGATCTGATGATGATTGTGGTGCTAGTGATGATGATGACGAGGATGACGAGGCCGACATCGATGATGGTAGTGATGGCGGTAAACACAACGATGACGTTTGCGATGATGATGCTAATGAGGGTGGTGGTGAGGAATATGGATGACGATGATGATGGGGAGGAGGAGGGATGGAGGGAAGGAGGGATGGATAGAGGGAGAAGGCAGAGGGGGACGAGGGAGTCGGGAGGAGGCGGAGCGAGCAGGAGGAAGTGGAGGATGAGGCTTGGTGATGATGCTGATGATGATGATGATGATGATGATGATGATGATGGTGATGGTGATGGTGATGGTGATGATGGTGATGGTGATGGTGATGGTGCTGATGGTGTTGCTGATAACGACGGTGATCTTGACGATGTTGATGGGCGGAGGAGGGGGTGCAGGGGGACGAAGGGAACGATGATGGTGCGGATGATGCGGGTGGCGGTGATTATGCTGATGATGCTGATGACGATACTGATGACGTTGATGATGACGATGATGATGCTGATGGTGATGATGATGCTGATGAGGTTGTTGGTGGTGGTGGTGTTGATGTTGATGATGATGCTGCTGACGATGAGGATGAGCATGATGGTGATGATGGTGATGATGCTGATTGCTGATGATACTGGTGATGATGACATGGGCGGTGATGGTGATGATGATGCTGATGATGTTGTTGCTGTTGATGATGATGGTGACGTTGATGCAGATGCTGACGGTGATGATGATGATGATGATGATGATGATGATGATGATGATGGTGGTGACGGTGATGATGCTGATGATGATGGGAATGTTGACGGGAATGTTGACGGTCATGGCGATCGTAAAGATGTTGGCAAACGCGTTTGTGATGTCAACGACGATGATGCTGCTGACGATATTGCTGATGCAGACGATGACGATGGTGATGATGATGCTGATGTTAATGCTGCTGCTGATGATGCTGTCGCTGCGTATGATGATGACGGGATGGTCATCATGAGGATGATGCTTACGACGGTGATGATGTTGATGATGATGCTGATAATACTGCAGCTGATGATTGTGATGCTGATGCTGGTGCTGATGATGACGATGCTGGTGATGATGATGCTGTTGCTGCTGATGATGATGGTGATGATGACGATGCTGCTGCTGCTGATGATGCTGATGATGATGATGGTGATGATGCTGACGATGATAATGACGATGATGATGATGATGATGATGATGATGATGATGATGATGATGATGATGACGACACTGAAACTGATGATGCTGATGATGATGGTGATGGTGGTGATGATGATAATGATGATGAGGTTGTTGCTGTTAATGGCGAGGATGATGATGTTGATGACAGTCGTGGGGACACGTCTAGGCAGCGTCAAAGGGTTAGCCACAGCACTTGGATATCGCGGAGCTTCAGCGCTGCAGTCTTCGGCGGCTGGGTCAGGCGTTGGGGGCACCCGCATAATTGCCCCAGCCCAGTCGGCAAGGGTAGGCGACTCTATTTGGGCGGTCGGAAGCTAGCTTGCTGGCTCAGCGCTCGGAGAGTTGTCGTCGACGGTGGGTGGAGAGAGTCGTCCTGGCAGCGTGCTACCTGGGGTTCTCGATTCCGATGCGACCGGGCTGGAGCCTCAGGCGGCGGCGATGGGCGTGGCACCAATTTCCGATGCCCCAGAGCCCCTGGACCCAGGGGCACCAGCAGCCTGGGGCATTCTGGGGACAGTCAGGAGGCCACGACCAGGCAGCGTTGAGGCGTTAGCCGAGGCGCATGAGGACAGTGAACTACCTGCGATGGAGTCTCCGTCGGCTGGGTCAGGCCTTGGGGGCGCCAGCATAATTGGCCCGAACCTCTCACTGACATATGTTGATGATGGTATTGTCAGTGGTGTAGTTACAGCTGTGGCAACCAACTCCGCTGCCCAAGAATTCTCCCAGGGCGCCAGCAGGTTGGGGCACCCTGCGGACAGTCGGAAGGCCAAGATCAGGCAGCGTCGAAATTTCGTCACAGCACATGATGATCGAGGGCGGCTTCGTGGTGGAGCTACGGCTGTGGCGACCAAGCCATTGCCAGATAGCCCCTGGATCCAAGGATTAAAGCAGCCTGTGGCGCCCTGGGGACCATCGGGATTCCACGACCAGGCAGCGCCCAGTGGTTGGCCGCAGCGCACGATTATCGAGAGCGACTCGGTGGTGTATCGTCTGTGGTTGGCTTCAGTGGCGAAGGCGGTGGCGCGGAAGCTCGGCAGCGTGATTTTCAGATGGGTGATCGGTTGTAGCATTGTCTAGAGCAGGTCGAGCATTTTCAGCATGTTCAGTGGAATCATATATTGATGGTCTGGGGCCAGAGCGGTTGTTACAGACCGGCAAGGAAACGGTGGATGCGAGGGCGGCTTTGCTCTCAGCACGCGAAGCTGTGTTGCTGCTGTGCATGAGGGCCTTTGTTCGCCAGCGCACGGACACGATAGGCAAGGAGGAGATGTGCCCGTCCTGGCAACGTTGAGTGTGTTGGGCCCGAGACTCGGTCAAGCAAGGCGGTCCAGACGCCCACAAGTTCTCCAACTAATACGTTGCGCTGCATGTGTGAAGAGGTCCAGGCGAACGAGCCGTTGTCAGGATATGCAGCAGTGTCGTCCTTGCTGAGTGAGTGGCAAGGCTACTTGCTGTTTCGACGGCATGGGGCCGATGAGCTCCACCTTGTGGGATGATGCCGGCAAGATCGGGATCGTCTTGCCCAGACAATCCGTGGCAAGGCTAAGGCGTGTTCTGCTACGGTTCGACCACAAGACGGGCCTCGGCAGCGACTGCATCAATGGCCGTTCAGGGTGCCTGTTGGACGACGGCTTCCTCATTCGGTTGCTGGATCTTCTTGAGCTACGGGAACAGGTGCCGAGCTGGTCCGAGCTGTGGCCCACGCTCCTCCTTTTCATTCGCAACCAAAGAGGCGGGCTTTGCCATATCGGTTCGATTGCCAGCCTTCTTCGAGTATGGGACCGTTCGCGCCAGGACATGGCGCAATATTGGGAGCGCGATCGCCGTCCTGCAGCTTCCTGGGTCATCCGTGACAGATCCTGCGATGGAGCAGGATGTGATCACTTGTCCAATTATGTGCCCATTCGATCGGCATGGAGTCAGCGTCGTTTTTTTTACATACCCCAAGAATGCGAACGATTATGTCTTGCACGCGGCCGCGAGGCAAGAGGCGAAGGCGGTTGGCTTCAATAGGCAGGTGCCTCGGGCTACGCGCGTGCTGTGCAGTGGGCCCCGCGCGCCCACGATACAGGACTGCCGCAGTGGAACCTTCGCAGTTAGTGGTGGCGCGATGCTGGCGGGGCGCAGCTTGGCAAGAACGCCGATGAAGGCATTGCCGCGTCGTCTGCTCGAGGGCGTCGCCCGAGACCATCCTGCAGCGTTGCTTCGTAGCGTCGTTGACGGCGCGTCGGCTCACCGTGCGTCGGCGGCGGCGGCTCGCGCGAGAGAGCAGTCGGATGCTGTGGGGAGGCGACTTGCTGAGGGCGACCCCTTCTTCCGCCTTGTCCTCGAGTGCGCCAGGAGTGTTGCCCATGCCTCGCGAAAGGCCGTTGCCCCCGGACTTTGTCTGGGCTGTCTGGGCGGCCCTGGGGTTTCGCCGTTAGGTCGCGGTGAGAAATTCTGACGCCGATGCAGCAACAGTTGGGCGTCGCTGGACGCCGGTTGCCAGCGTTACAACTAAAGGTTTTCGCCCATCCGCGCGGCTGCGCAAGCTGCGGGATGCCGGTGAGAAGATAGGTTATGTCCGCCGCTCGGGGCTTCAAGCTGGCTGTTTGTGGGGTGCGTCGGTCATTGGCGTGCCTGGTGGGCGCCTGCGTGGCTTCGGGCTCCTGGCAGCAGGCGCTCGTCGGGCTCCCTGGGGCCCCAGGTAGACCGCACTAAGCTCCACCGCCGCGCCGTGGCAGCCTGCACGCCTGTTTCGAAGCAGCCCATGGGGGCCTGCAGGCCTCCTGGACATCTTGGGGCCGCGTGCTCGCCCACCCGCTTTTTGCTGCTCGACCTGTCAGGACTTGGGCGGATGGGGGACTCGGCGAGGTCTTTCGTTTCGGAGCGGGGGGGCGGGTTGGATCTGGACAGGATCGCCCCTGCCAGGGCGCGAGCGCTGGCGGGTCGAGCAGCGCTGGCCGGGTCGGCGTCGTTGCGGCCCTGTGCAAACAGAGGCGATCAGATGCTAGGATCAGCCTGCCCCTCGGAGTCCCGACAGGGGGCAAGAAGTCGGAAGTTCGGTCAGCATCACCAGACTGCGTGTTCAATCGTTGCGATGGCCAATTGGTCGCAGCAGAAGCAGTGCGATCATGGCAGCACTAGCGAAGGTCCCTGCTTAGAGCGCAAAGGGGCCCCGGGAACCATCTTCCACAGGAGAGCGCGCTGCCCAGCTTGGTCGCCCGATCGGGGCCAGCATTGCGAAGCTCGTACTCTGGCGGCCTTGAAACAATTGGACGCTGGGGGCCAGGATATGGAATTTTGCCGCAATCTCCTCAGCCCCATGGACCTCGCCCCTGCTCTCCTCCATTCCTATGGCGCTGAATTTCAGATTTGGCGGGCCGACCGACCCGCGTCTGGGTTCCTTTCAGAAATCGTGCTCAGAGGCGGATCAGCGTTGTATCCTGATTGAGTTCTCCGCGGGCTGGATGGGCCCTCGCGACGACGGGCGAGCGGGGGAGGTGGCTTTCCTGCGCGCACGGCGCGGTGGCAGCCGATCTGGTCGCGTTTCAGCAGGTCAGAGACGGCGAGCACGCATCCACCTTGATTCTTGTGATCCGTGCAGGAAGCTGTTGGATTCTAGATCGACTTCAAGGGCGCGATCCATCAATCCCGGAGCGCACCTGCGGGCTAGGATTTGGCAGCGGTTTAGTCACGGTTTCGTAGTTCATAATACCAAGGGCCATGCCATGCTTGGTGGGCGCGGAGGCTGGGTGGTCGTCGGGGCGGGGGCAGAAGGGGAACGGACTCGATGAGCACGCGCGCCGATGAGCTAGGTGCCATCCAGATCACACACCCCGAGGCGGTGGGCGCCGTCGTCTCTCTTCCCACCTGGCGCGGGCGGCGTCTCGGCGGGCGGGGGCCACGGATGTGCACGTCTCAGGTAGCACTCGGCAGGGCGCCGAGGAGCTGCGTGGCCGACAAGGGCCAGACGATTGGCGAGGGCGCGGGCCGCGCCCGCAGCCCCCCGCCCTGCTCGCATCCCGTTGGTCGAGACAGGTTGCACCTCGAGGCCCCTGGAGGTTGCGTAGAGATCCTTGACCTTCAGGATTCCGAGCTCCAGCTGCTGCTGCAGCTCCTGAGGCGCAACTTCTTCATGGCCTAGGTTTTGAAGCCTGAGGGGCGGCAGTGTTGTCCGGTCCCGTGTGTGTGTGTGTGTGTGTGTGTGTGTGTGTGTGCGTGTGTGTGTGTGTGTGTGTGTGTGTGCGTGGTTTGCGTGGCCTGTGGAGGCCACGCTTGGTTTGCGGCCCAGAATGTACTTAAGCCTTGTAATGAGCAGCCCCTCGCTAAGCACGCCTGTCGTCATTTTGGCTCGCGCTTGTGAGGGTCATACCCCCTTGTGGCGGAGCCCCGCACAAAGGTTGGAGGCTGGGCCGTTTGCGTGAGCCGACTGCCGCCGACCTCCTCGCGCTGGCCGCCCCCAAAGGTCTCGGTGGCGCGAGGTCGCATCCTTCCCGTCCCAGCCCAGCCAGTTCGGGGTTCTATGGTGCTGAAGCGTTGTGGCCTGCATTATGATGAGTTTGATCCCTGGAGCCAGCTTGAGCGTGAACTTTCTTCCGAGCTGAGGGAAAGGAGATCCGGGCCAGATCAAAGATCCGCCTTTTCGTGCGTTGCTGACATTGTCGCGCGTTTAACTCGATGGGTCGATATATATATATATATATATATATATATACATATATATATATAGACAGAGTGTCATATGCATAGTCATATATATATATATATATATATATATATATATAGATGGTGATGATGGTGCTGGTGATGCTGTTGACGATGATTATCATGATGTTGATGATGCTGATGTTGAAGCTGATCATGATGATACTGATAATGCTGCTGGTGATGGTGATGGTGATACTGGTGATCATGATGGTGATGATGCGGATGACGGTGATGCTGATGACAAAGGCAATGATGATGCTGGTGATGATGATGATGCTGGTGACGGTGTTGCTGATGATGATGATGATGATGGTGATGCTGATTCCGATGCTGATGATGATGATGATGATGAGCAGGAGGAGGAGGAGGAGGAGGAGGAGAAGGAGGAGGAGGAGGAGGAGGGGGAGGAGGAGGAGGAGGAGGAGGAGGAGGCGGGGGTGGCGGAGAGGCGGCTGCTGTATCCCCCTCCCCATCCTCCTCTTGCCTGTTATCCCTTTCTCCATCCTTTTTTCTCTTGTCGTCGTCCTCTATCTCCACCGCCTTCCGCCCGCGTGGACCTTGAGACCGGGTCGCGTCTCTCATGGGTGGCCCCGTGAGCTGAAATCAAAGGCCTGGCTACCAATCTGGGTGCCCGCAGGCATGATCCCGCAGGTCTTCATGAAAATTCCGAATGCTTGCGGCGTCCCGCCGGCCCCAAAGGAGGGGCATGAGGACATCGATGAGCGAGATAGTTTAGGGTTCGAGAGAGGAGGATAGTGAAGAGAAGGAGGAGGAGAAGGAGGAGGAGGAATAGGAGGAGGAATGTGCGGGATAAGGATGAGAGGTAGGAGGAGGGGGAGGAGAGGGAGGAGGAGGAGGAGGAGGAGGAGGAGGAGAAGCAGGAAGAGTTGGAGGAGGAGGAGGAGGAGGAGGAGGAGGAGGGAGAGAGCGGAGGACGAGGGCGTGGACGAGGGTAAGGGAGGAGTGGCGAAGAGGGATGGGGGGGAGGGTGGCTTACGGAGTGGCGGGGTGACGAGTTCGGCCTCTCTCAATATTCCCCTACGTCGGTCAGTCAGTATCCTGGGCCCTGTTGGAAGGGGAGGGCAGGGGTCCAGGGAACTTCCCTGCGCTCTCATCCTGCTCCCCCCGAGTTGGTTGCCCCTCGTCTCGCCAACGTCATTCTTGGCAGAGCTGGGTGGGCGGATCTTCACGCAGTTCTTCGTGGTGCAGGACGCCTCTCGGATTCAGCTCAAGCTCCACCAGCTGTACTACCAGTTCCTCGTCATATTCGTCATGTTCCTCTCCGCCGTCGGCACCTCGTTGACAGACACCGTGATCCGGATAATGGTGGCTCCGGCGACGTTTTTCTTCATATTGGCGGAGGAGCTTCCCCCACATACGCATTTCTACATCAATTACTTTCATTCGCAGTGGATGGCGTGTGCTATGCAGCTTTTGAGGCTTGCTCCCCTGGTAAAGTTTGTGAGTTGGAGCAAAGTGCTCGGATCGAATTCGAAAGCGGCGAAGGAGAAAGCAGAACCAGAGGACCAGGGTTCCCAAGGTATGGGCGCTCGCAGTGCGCTCGCCTCCCTGAATATGACAATTTCATTGACGCTTTGCTCTGTCAGCCCTTTGGCCCCGGTCATGGGTTTTGTATACTTTGCAATTAACCGCGTAGTGTATGGCTATTTATTCAGCTGCCTGCGGCACACCCTGGCGCCGTGCCAGCGCAGCACTCATATGCATGCATGGTGGTTCCCCCCGAGTCGTTCGAACAGGCGAAGTAGAACCAATATTATGGAGCCGCCTAGATATTGTCCTGTGCCGTGGCCGTGACGTTTCATGGTTCTCGCGCTTCCACTTCGAGGTTTTTTGGAGGTTTCTTGTCGGCTTATCTTGGCCCTCTTTTCGGTATCTCGGATGCTTCTTGGGCATTGTCGAGGTAATATTGAGCCGTGTGGGGCGCGAAGAAGCCAGATATAACGACTTTGGAAATTAACTGGTCGGGTATTGTCGCCGTCTTGGGATTTTCTTTGGTCCGTGTCGAGCTCTGTTGGTGTTTAGAGCATGTTTTTCAATTTTCCAGGATAGCGGTCGTCACCAGCCCCGACCCCCTCTCCAGATGACCACAGCGCCTATGTACACCACAGTGCTCGCGTGCACCACAGCGCGCGTGCACACCACAGCGTCTGTGTACACCGCAACAACCGTGTGCAACGCAGCGCCTGTGTACACCACAGTGCTTGCGTGCACAGCAGCGCCTGTATACACCACAGCTAATGTGTTCACCGCAGCATCCGTCTGCAACATAGCGCGTGATTGTTCCACAATGCTAACGTGCACCGCAGTGCTTATGTACACCACAGCGTCAGCGTACACCGCAACAGCCGTGTGCAACGCAGTGCCTGTGTACACCGCGCTGCTTGCGTGCACCGCAGCGCCTGTGCACACCACAGCGCCTGCGTACATGTCAGCATCCGCGTGCAACACAGCGCCGGTGTACACCACAGCGCCTGCGTGCACAGGACAACGTAAGTGAGGATCTGCCGCGGGCAGCTACAGTCCAAACTTATAGCAAGGACGACGCAAGGGCCCTGGACGCCTTAGGCTTTGGGCGGCGAGATGCCAAAACGCAGAAGAGCTGAGGCAAAGACGCAAGGCACCCGAAAGACATCCGGCCAACGCGGCCGATAGTTGGCAACGGAAACAGTTAAGCTGAACAGGCAACAACAATCTTCGCATGGGACGGGCCTCGCAATTGAAGACACGGCCTGTAGAGGCTGCAGTACGTAACGAAGATGTCACGAGTTGCGGCCCGCAAGTGTGGAAGGAAGAGGAGCAGGAGGCTGAAAACGACGAGGAGGATAGAGCGAAGATGGGAGGAGGTGGGGAGAGGCGGGATGACTCGGGAGGACGTGGGAAGGAGATGGGATAAGTGCGGAGCGACGCATTGTGTCATAAGCTCAGGCTGGCGGAGAACAAAACAGATCGCCGACCCCCCACCATTCCCGAAGACACCTCCATAGGTCGTTCCGCCCCTCCGCCCCGCAGCTCACCCAGGCAACAACACAGCGCGGGGCGGGGACGCGACACACTGTCAGCAGCAATCCCACCTGCGCGCCCGGATGACCCCATGGGTGGTTTCCCCATGTACTTGCGGCCCATCAATGAAGCAAATGTCACAAAGGACGAGCCAGCACCAGACAAGATAGTAAGGTTGCAGAAGACGCTGGGAGGTGGTTTCAACGGCGTTTGGAGTGCCTGGGTTCGTAAGGCAGGAACCAAGCAAGGAATCACATGTGTCAACATCAAGTCCGACCCCAGGAAGAATACGGTGCAGCAGTGCGACGACTTCCTCAAATCATGGTGCAAAGCAGGCTATGATGCCTACAGGATGGACAAGGAGTACCAGCTCCAGGTCGAATGGCCAAGCATCATGGACAAGCAGCGCAGGCTCATACAGCGCGACACCAAAAACCGTACCCCCGAAGGACCCATCGGAGGCGGTCGCTGGAACCCATGGGCCGACGAGGTCAATGGTGCGCCCAGCACCCCCCCGCCGCTCGTCGACGACAAAAGGCGCCTCGCAGGCAGCTGCCTCGGGGAAGCCCATTGGAGGCGGACGCTGGAACCCGTGGGCTAACGAGAACAAAGGGGCTACATGCCCCCCCCCCCCCCCCCCCACACTGCGCACCGACTACAGAGTCGCCACTCAGACGGGCGCGTCAGGATCGGCCGCCCCCTGGGGTTCATGGCAATCCTGGGACGGGTGGGACCACCAGCAGGACACGTGGGTCGACGCAGACTGGAGGGCCAAGGGGAAACGGTCCTCCCCCAGGGGGGATACCAGCTACGCCGACAAGCGCCATAGGGGATGGGACTCCGCCCCCAAGTGAGCTACTCGCGTTCCCACCTGCACCTTTGCCCCTTCCCCGCTCTCTCAAGGGCTGGCCTGCGCAGCTCGTCTGCGGCTCAAGACCCCCCCCCCCCCCCGGCCACGTCAATGCTCCGAGTTGCCGCTCAGCCCGTCACGGAACGCAGCGCTTGCTTCCTGGACAACAACGACCTCGGGCAGATGGGGGCAGCCTCCACCTCCCTATACAAAGTGGTCTCCATCACGCTGACCCTGTGGGCCATATGGGGCCCCTCGGTGCCATGCGGTGCCCAGTGGGTCGGCAGCCTTATGGTCCTCAACCGCCCCTTTGCTGCGCACAGGCATGCAACTGGTGAGGAATAAAGCCCGCGCGGACGGCGGCCCCCGACGGGCTGCCGCTTTCGTGGGTGGCCCTTTCGCGACGGGGACTTGGTTCGCCGCAGTGACAGGCCGAGGCCTTAATACTCCTGTGCCACCTCTTTGGGCTGAGGTGCACCTACACCACCACGCTGCGTTTAGACCCCCGCGCTCGTTAGTGGGCTTCGTAGTCCGTGCGGGGCCGGCCGAAATAATCCACTCCCATGGTTCCCTTTGGCCTTGTTCTCACCGGACAATGGCCCGTCTTTGTCCGATTGGGCACTCACATTTGATGACTGGGACTGCAGGCCAAAGGCCCACCCCAGGTGCTCCGCCAGTCGTTCCGCGCTCTACCACACCACTACCCACGGTGACTCGGGACAGGCGGCGCCGCCCCCCCCCGCCCCCCACCCCGCCCGCACCTGACGGGCACTTCCCACCCATGCGCAACGCACTTGCAACCTGTGTCGGGTCCTCTGCGGCCTCTGCCGCCACCTGGCCCACCGGCCTTGCCCCTCTCCCCTCCTCCAATTCACCGGATTTGCGGCTATCGGCTGCGCTTCCCCCCTCCTGCGCACGCCGCGGCGGTGTACCACGCCACTCGGCTTCCCCCCGTCGTGGCAACGCACGCGCGCGCGCCCCGAGGTGGTCACGCCTTCCCCCGCGGCCGGATGCGATCACCCGCTGGCCGCGACGGGAGGGCCTGAGGTGACTGCGCACCTGTGCAAGTGGCCCATCTTTTGGCAGGTATGAGCCCTCACCTGGCTACGCATCGCGCCTACGTCCTTTCCACGGTGAACGGCGCACGCGGTGCGCGACAGCCCAGCAGTTCTCCCACGGCAGGTCCGCAGGTCCCACGCCAGGTGGTTTTGACGTGGTACCTTGCAGCGTTTCCCCATCCACCGTGGCAAGGGAGGTGCTAGCTGGGGCTCTGACGATGGTGGGAATAAAGACCGCGCGGACGGCTGCCTCCCACGGGCTGCCGCTTTCGCGGGTGGCCCTTCCACAACGGGGACTAGTTTCACCGCAGTGACAGGCCGGGGCCTTAATACTCCCGTGCCGCCTCTTTGGGCTGAGGTGCACTTATACCGCCGCGCTGCGTTTAGACCCCCGCGCTCGTTAGTGGGCTTCATAGTCCGTGCGGGGCCGGCTGAAATAATCCACTCCCACGGTTCCCTTTGGCCTTGTTCTCACCGGACAATAGCCCGTCTTTGTCCGATTGGGCACTCACTTTGGATGACTGGGGTTGCAGGCCAGAGGCCCACCCCAGGTGCTCTACCAGTCGTTCCGCACTCCACCACACAACTACCTCCGGTGACTCCGGACAGGCGGCGTCGCCCCCTCCCCCCCCCCCACCCCGCCCCCGCGCCTGACGGGCACTTTCCCGCCCATGTGCAACGCGCTTGCAACCTGTGTCGGGTCCTCTGCGGCCTCTGCCGCCACCTGGCCCATCGGCCTTGCCTCTCCCCCCCCCCCTCCAATTCGCCAGATTTGCGGCTATCGGCTGCGCTTCCCCCCTCCTGCGCACGCCGCGGCGGTGCGCCGCGCCGCTCGGCTTCCCCCGATCGTGGCCACGCACGCGCGCTCGCTCCGAGGTGGGCGCACCTTTCCCCGCGGCCGGATGCGATCGCCCGCTGGCCGCGACTGGAGGGCCTGAGGTGATTGGGTTCCTGTGCAAGTGGTCCATCCTTTGGCAGGTCCGAGCCCCCACCTGGCTACGCATCGCGCCTCTTTCCACGGTGAACAGCGCGCGCGGTTCATGACAGCCCTGCGGTTCCCCCACGGCAGGTCCGCAGGTCCCTCGCCAGGTGGTTCTGACGCGGTACCTTGCAGCGTTCCCCCATCCACCGTGGCAAGGAAGGTGCAAGCTGGGATTCTAACGACTAGGCTGCCGACGCCCGGCTTTCGTTGACGCACCTGGCGTCGAGCACGCGAGGTTTGTGAGTGAGGCCTAGTTTCCTCCGCCCCCTCCCCTCGTCGCCGCCCGCGCCTTCCCCCGTCTGCTCCCCCTCGCCGCGTTTGGCCTTGCCTCTCCTGGGGCTCTGTGCCGCCCGCGCATTGTTCCCGCTATCCGCAGGCTTGGTTTGCGGAGGCTGGCGCCGCAGTGCGACCCTCCGCCGACTTTTCCAGTCTGCCCGCGCGCTGCCCCCGCCTTCCGCAGGCTTGGTCTGCGGCGGCTGGCGCCGCAGTGCGGCCCTCCGCCGACTTTTCCAGTCTGCTGCCGCCCCCCGTTCCTGGGCCGGCTCTTCCCCCCCCCCCCCTCCCCTCGTCGCCGCCTGCCCCCCCCTTCTGCCCCTCCTCGCCGCGTTTGGCGGCGCCTCTCCTGGGACATTGCCCCCGCCATCGCGCAGGCTTCGTCTGCGGGGGCTGGCGCCGCAGTGCGACCCTCCGCCGGCTCTCCGGTCTGTTCTATAATGAGGTTCACTTTGTCCCTCGCACGTGCATGGCGGCGTTGGCCTATGTGCTTTCGTTGCCAATCGTCTCGCTTTGCGCCCCTGTCGAGATTGACCCGCCCTCTGGAGCCGTTCTTTGGGCCGCAGATCAAACAAGTTTCCCCGCCAGGCCCCGCGTCGAGTGGTTCAGCCTTCTGCGGTTCGAGTTCGGTTCACTCTTCTCGGCGCAGCCGCAGCCCCAGCCCTCGCCAGTGCAAGTTGATCGCTGTGCCCCAGAACTGCGTGAGTCGGATGCGATGTAAGCGCGCGCGCTACCGGCTGGTGGTTGCTCAGCCTCGTGAGCGCGCACCAGCGGTCTGCCTCCTGCTGGATGGTGCTCGAACAGCCCCCATTGACAATTGTTTTCAGCGGCTTTTGGCTGCGCCCCCCCCTGCCCTGAGACCTGCCCTGGGACACTCTCCTTCGTCGCCGACCTGGCCATGGTTCTACTACAAGGACGTCTTGGCCCGCCGCCAGCGCGCCGCCAGCGAACGGTGCGGCCCAGCAGCCCTGCAGCTGCCAGCCATCGGTTCGCCCCGGCGTCGGAGGTATTCGGCTTCTGCACGGGCAGCGTGGCAGGTGTTGAGTGGGTGCGGCTGTCCGCCATGCACCTGGTGATTGGCTTCGTCAAGTGAGCGGCCCTGTATTGAGTGGTTCAGCCTTCTACCGTTCGAATTCGTTTCGCTTTATTCGGCGCAGCCGCAGCCACCAGCCCTTGCGAGTACATTGCATCGTCCTGCCCCCGAACAGCGCGATTCGGATGCGATGTGAGCGCACAGGCTACCGGCTGGAGATTGCTCAGCCTCGTGAACGCACACCAGTGGTCTGCCTCTACTGAATGGCGCTCTGACGCGGCAGTGAGCCTTGGTGAGTCGGGTTTCCCTCGCCGCACCATCGTATGCTCGTGGAGCTGCTGTGAGTCTGAGTTAGTTGCTCTCGCTCGTGCTCACCCTCTTTTTTCCAAGGTTTTGGGCGGCCTGGCTCTGTGTGCACACATGTGGGTTCCGCCTGGTCTTTGGCCACTCGGACTCGCGTTCTGCCCGCGGTCTTTACAGTGCCTTGCTGTCCGTCTTGGCCTCGATTCCGATTGCGGCTCGGCTGGAGCTTGGCGCCGCAAGGGCGACTTCTCCCCCCGTTCCGTCGCCGGTTGCCGCGCCTTTTGCTTCCCCACCAGCCGGGCTGTCTGGGCCGGTCACCAGCAGACGCTGAATTGCGTCTCAATGAGGGGCATTTTGCCCCATGCATGTGCATGCGCCACTGCGTGCGTTGTCCGCTGGAGTCTGCGGCAATCTCGCGCCAATTATCTACGCGCCGCGCCCCGGGCGTTGCGCCCGCTCCATGCCCCTCGCCTTGGGACCGCGAACCAAAAAAAAACATCCCCACCAGCCCGTCCGTTGCCTCTGCCTCAAGCCGTTTCCCGGGGGCCCCTCCTGGGTCAGGGCTCGAGCACGCCCCCGGCCAGCCAGGCGCGGGCTCGCCCGACGCCGATGGAGCTCGCCGCGGCGCGTCGCCGGCGGCAGCGGGCGGCCGCCCGGGCGGCTCGCGTCGCGGTCGCCGCCCGCGCCGGCGCCGCCGACGCTGGCGCCGCCGCCGCTACCCGCGCCGCGGCCTCCGCGGGCGCCGCGGGGCCGCCGACTTCGCTGGCGCTGCGCGGGCCTCCAGCGCCGCCGGCGCCGCCGCGGCGCTTCCTGCTTTGATCGTCGGGTGGGTGTAAGTGCGGTAAGAGCGTTGTATATCCGATGAAATCGTTTCAACGAAGATGTATGTAGGTTCATGCTAGTTGACCTCACATATTCAACATATATAAAATATCGAACTTCGCATTCATCTACTTAACGTTTTGTTAGATAAGTATATTCAACAACATACCATACATACTACTCACAGAACCATCCATCTTATCAACTGAGCTATCGGGTACCACTGCCAAGATATATCGATACATACACCTCAACATACCCAACTTAGTAGCTAAGTCAGCTAAGTCGATGTGGGCTGTCCGATTCGGTTAACCCGAAATTTGCATAACTTTCTATGTTTTGCATGTTTGTTCTTGATATTGCTATGTTTCGGGAAAAAACCACAAAAAACGTTTTAACAACTACAACACAACAGTTTTTCAGGACAGGGCGCCGCAGGTCGACGCGCCGAGCCGCCCTCAGGACGCCTGCGGGGCGCGGAGGGGAAGGGGGGAGAGGGAGAGGGGGGGGGATCAACTATTCTTCAAACTGCCTCCCCTCGGCGGCCATCACCGCCTCCCCTCTCCTCTCCTCGTTGTCGGCGGCCAGCCCGCCCCCGCTCCCTCCTGCCGCCTTCCCTCCCCGAGCCCGCCTTCCTTCTTCGGCGGCATATCCGCCCCTCCCTCCTGCACCTCTCTATCGAAGGGCGGCGCATCCGCCAGCGGCATATCCGCTCTCGCATGCGCTCGTTTTTTCCTTTTTCACGTGATGGCGAGCACATAGCCATCGTCCTGTAGTCGCCGATAAGCCGCCCAGGCTGGCGGGATCAGCTCGGCGGGCATCACGGCGACGTCGCCGCGCGGCCGCCACAGGGACGCGCCTGGGCATGGCGCGCGCACCCATTCCAGGGTCTCCACCAGCAGGTAGCTGGCGGCGCCAGCCTGCGCGCAGCAATGCACGATGTACGCCTCGCCGTCGCCCAGGAGAAAATCCTGAGGGCAGCAACGCCTCGATTTTTGGGGGGGCACACGCATGTGCACCCCTAAATACCAAGGTTGGTTGCGCCGTCTGTCCTGGCTGCCGTACATCTGGCCGTCGATCGACGCCTCTCTGCTGGTCCACGTTTCAGCCCTGCGGAGGGGTTCCTCCTCCTCCTCCTCCTCCTCCCCCTCCTCCTCCTCCTCCTGGCGGCGAGCCGCCTCGGCGGCAAACCGCCTTCCCCTCTCCCAGCCCATCTTCCTCCACAAAGGGCATGCAAGGTTGCGCCCCGAGTGCCCGAACGTACTGTCCAGCTCTGGCGTGCGCCACGCTTTGGCGCGGGAGCGCGGCGCCTCCTTCGCTTCCTCCAGGAAGCAGGCGAGCATCGCCGTCAAGGCCGACCGCTCGAAATTCTCAGGGTTGTCGATCTCCTGCGACCTGGACCGAAGCAGGTTGTGCTTCCGCTCGAGTACGAAGGCGTCCAACCAGATGCCGTCCTCCGCAGGCTGGTCGGGGACGTGCCACAAATAATGATGCTTCGGCTTGATCAGGGCTGGCCCGTGCGCGGCTTTGTGCAGCGCCAAGGAAATCGAAACGGCCTTGGTCCAGACAGCTATCAAATTCGGCACGGCGCCGATCCTCAGGACGTAGCCGAACCGCCTGCCACCTAAGCGCTCGAGGATGCGCGCGGGCCGACGCGGTGCATCCTCGAACGCGCAGGCCAGCGTTTGCGTTTCAGCTGCGGCCGCATGTCCTTTTGCCCTGCATGTACAATTCGAGCATCTTCGCCATCGCCTCGAACGACCGCGCCGCAGCGTTCGCCATGCCGCTGGGACGCAGCTCTGTGTGCACCCAATGACGAATCAAAGGGAACACGGCCAAGCAATCCGACGCCTTGCCCACGAAGTGCGACGCCTTGCAGGTCGCTTTCTTCCGAGCCACGCTGAACAGAAACGCTGGCGGTTTCCTGCCGCGTCTGCCAGTCCGCCACGCCGAGCAGCGATCCCGCCACGTTCCCCACGCGTCGGGGATGACATCCCTCACCGCCTTGAGGAGCGCAAAGATTTCGACCTGCAAGGTCCCGCCGCTGGCCAGCATGGTATGCATGGGGTCCCTCACGTATGTGCTCGGCGGCGCCACCGTCCGCAACGCCTGGCACGCCACCAGAGAACGGTCATCCAGAGTGATGCCCATTGCCGTCTCCTTCGGGGGCCGGAACATCAGAAGGGAAGGAAGGGGGGGACATCAGAAGGGGATCGATGGAAATGTTTTCCTCCCTGGCTCCAGTCTCTCGATGTTCGCTCTGGTTGTCGTGTCCCGCAGCGACGCCAAATCATCATATTGCTGCAAAAACTCGTCTGACGACAG
The DNA here is from genome assembly GCA_963575745.1 of Prorocentrum cordatum. Lineage (NCBI taxonomy): Eukaryota > Dinophyceae > Prorocentrales > Prorocentraceae > Prorocentrum > Prorocentrum cordatum. The sequence continues at coordinate 172,595 of CAUYUJ010017318.1, forward strand.
CGGGTCAAAGCGCGACGAGTCAGCGCACCAGAGAGGCACGAGGTAATCATCGTCGTCGTAGTCTGCAAGACATTCCGCCTGATCCAGCACAACGTTCTTGCATTGCAAGCACGGTCTCAGACCTGCAGCGCCCTTGGTGCAGAATGTCTCTTTTCCAGCCGCCTCGTCTGCAATCAAGCGGTGGAACTTGGCGAAAAAGTGCACGCCGCCGATTGGCGCACCGTGCTCCGACAGACTCTCTGGGCCCAGGAACAGCGCGCGAAGCAATGCCCGCGCCACGGCCGAGCCGCCGATGCTCTTCTTCACGACGACGCGCAAGGTGCCGATCGGCAGCCACGCAACCTCCTTCTGCAAGAAGGATCCGAACTCGAGGAAACTCGCATACACCGCGAGCTGATTCCGACGATTATCTATCTTCAAGGCGTTGCCCACGCCAATGTCGTCGTAGTACAGCAAAAGCCTCCACGGCCGATCGCGCGACACAGGGAAACGGCGCATCGCTTCCCAAAACATTGAACTCCAGAGAGGGCAGTCCGACAGGAGCCTCGGCATCAGCCGATGCGGCAGCGCCACGCTCCATCGGAAAGGCGTGCCGATCTTGGGCTGCAGCCGCACTGCGCTGATGAGATCGGCCACGGATGCCGTCTGCGATCGCTGCATGGCCCGAGCGCTCACGTCTATAGCATCGCCCGCGTCGTCGCCATGGCCAAGCGCAGTCGCGATTCGCTCGAGCAAAGCCGCGGACACGCCGCGCAGGGCCAGACACTGTTGCAGTCGAGCCCGCTGCTCCACCTGCTTGTCCACCTGCAGGGCGCGTTTCCCCATTGCGCCGACGCCCGCGCGCGGGAGGGGCGGGGGCGGGGGGCAGCGCGAGGCCCAGCGCGGTTGAGAAAAACGAATTGCAGCCAGAGAGACGGAAGTGGAGGCGGGAATGGATCGCGGGGCGGAGTAGCCGCCGAAGGGCATGGCGGTGTAGCCGCCTGAAGGGTCGGGAGGGGCGGCGTAGCCGCCGAAGAGCGTGGGGGCGAGGGGGCATGGGGGGAGGGGGGAGGGGGGAAGGGGGTGGGTGGGGGAGATTGCGGAGGCGCGAAGTGAGCGTAGCAACGGAACTTGCAAGGGAGATTTCTTTTTCTCGCACGCAATTTCGAGCTTGAGTTTCAAGCTCGGGTTCCAAGCCGCCAGCGCTCGGAGACGGGCGCGGCTGGCGGCTCGAGCTCGGGGCGGGCGCAGCGCGGGACGGGCGCGGCGGCGGCTGGCGGCTCTTAGCGCGGGTGCGCGTGCTGCCTCCAACTCCTCATCCACCTCCTCCTCCTCTCCTCATCCTGCCTCCTCTTCCTCCTTATCCTCCTCTATCGGCCCAGCCGATCGCCGCTCAGCTCTCCTGGTGCGGCTGGCGGCAGAAGAACCGAATGCCGCCTGGGATGTCCTGCACCATCTGCTTCGACATCTGGCACAGCATCTTGCCGCGCTCCTCGGTGCGGCGCGCCTCCTCCATCATGCGCCGCGCCTTGTCGATGAGCATCTGGCCCTTGATGCCAACGGCGCGTGCATGGCGGCAACGATTGCGCCACTCGATGAAGCGCACCACGATGGTCGCCCAGCTCCACGCACTGCCACCCGTGATGAGCTCGAAGTCATCGACGTCGTACTTGTCCGCGATGCTCGCCATGGCGGCGCAAGACCGCGAAGGGGCACGACCTCGAGCGGCTCAACTTGAGCCACAAAGACTACGGATGAGGGGTGGGACGGTGGCAGATCATGTCATTGGGAAACGCGAGAGAACGGTGCGAGCGCGGTGGGCAGCAAAGGCGGCATCTCCGCCAAATGAAGGCAAGGCGGCATGTCCGCCAAAGGCTTGCGAGAGTGGAAAGGCGGCATTCCCGCCAAACGAAGGGCTGCGGTGGTAACGAGTGGGGTGGCGATGGCAACGAAGAAATGTTTTTTTCAACAACAATAACAATTGCACGAAATCACACACCTCGTCATGAGCGGCCCAACTGCCGCCCCTGCCAAGGAGCTGCTTCGCCTCTGCTTCGTCTCCGACCGCCAATCGATTGGATTCCCAACGGTGTCGCTGGCCTTCGCGAGCCACAGCTCGCGCGGTAGGGTCTCGGGCAGGGCGCGCTCGAGCAGGAGGGAGGAGTTATGCAAGCGCTTCGCCTCGCCAAGTGAGGCATTGGAGCGCGATGAGCAGCAAAGGCGGCATCTCCGCCAAATGAAGGCAAGGCGGCATGTCCGCCAAGGGCTTGCGAGAGTGGAAAGGCGGCATCCCCGCCAAACGAAGGGCTGCGGTGGTAACGAGTGGGGTGGCGGTGGAAATGTTGTTTCACCAACAATAACAATTGTATAAACGAAATCACACACCTCGTCAGGAGCGGCCCAACTGCCGCCCCTGCTCACGAGCGGCCCAGCGGCCGCGGCTTATTCGGGTCCTTCTCCACCTTTTTCAGGCCGTACTTCATGATGTACTGGGCCACCATGGGGCGCTCAGGTGCTGTGCTTCTGCGCCTCCTTGAGCATCCCCGCGATGGCCCTCGCCGCCGAGCTCGCTTCCTTCTGGATGCTGATGGCCTCGTCCTGCGTGATCGTCAACGCCACGCCGCTGTGCACGCGCTTCTGCGCCACCGCCTTCATGACTGCCACAGACTTCCTCGCCGCCTTCGCGTTCTTCACAGCCATGACGGCACCTTGTCCGCCTTCTCATGCTCGAGGTACCCGTCCAGCTCTGTCTCGAGCCTCGTTGCGGTGCCGATCCACTTCAGCGCCAGGTTTTTCTCCTGCGTCTCCTTCTTGGCCTGCTCGGCCTTCTCCCTCGCTTCCTGTCGCCTCCGCTCCTTCTCAGCGTTCTTATCCCTGCGGAGCCTTCGGGGTTGTCCGAAAATGACAACACTTCGAGCCGAGCGAAATCAATAACCCGATCCGAACCTGAAGAGTTGAACGGAAACCGAAAACGAATGCGAAGCCCAGGCGACACCCCTGCGTTGAACCCCCAAACGGCCTGCTCTTGCTCCTGTCCTTGCTCTTGCCGCGGCTCTTGCCCCTGCCCTTGCGGCGGCTCTTGCTCCTGTCGCGGTCGCCGCGCGAGCGGCTCCTGCTGCGGTTGGTGTCGCGACGTCTGTCGCGGCGTCTGCTCCTGCTGTCGCGCCTGCCCCTGCTGTCGCGCCTGCGCATGCTGCGCCTCCTCCTCCTGCGGCTGTCAGACCTGCGCCTGCGGCGCCGCCTGGATCTGGACATGTCGCTCTCGTCGCTTCTGTCGCCCTTGTCGCCGCCGTGCTCTGCGACGCCCGTCGAGGCCGCTGCCCGCGGGCCGCTCTGCTTCGCCTGCGTCCTCTTATCGGTGTACATCTCGTTGCGCACTGCGGCCTCCACTGTCTCGCTCCAGGCCGCCTCCAATTGCGGCCTGTACGTCCACTCCCCGAGATCAGGGTTCCACCTCTTATCCTGCACATTATCTTCAATCTTTTTCGCGTCGAAGCCGACGTGCGCCCACTTCCTCAGCGGAAGGTACTTGCCACCCTTGCGGACGCGCTCCTCCTCCATCCGTTGGACAGTGATTGAGCTGACCACGAAGGCTTCAATGCGATCGAGGTTCGACATCCCAGGATCTTCTGCCAGATCCTTGTAGAACTGCTGCTTGAACTCACTCTTCATTTTGGCGAAACACTTTGGCGGCCACTGTCCGAACCTCCGAGAAAGGCGCACCCCGTTCGCGTTGCGCGCGTCGCACTGGTAAGTCGACTGGCCCTTCGCCCTGATCCTGTAGTTGCACTCCTTTGCCGTGCGACAGCAGCGGTTGCAACGCACGATGCTATCCTCGATGCCATGCACATCCACGAACTCCCCTACCTGGGGAGCGCCTGCTGGCGGATCGTCCTGATCTGCCTCCTCCTCCTCCGCCTGCGGCGCTGCCGCCTCGGGCGAGCGCTCCTCATTCTCAACCTTGGCTACCGCGCCCTGCGGTGGAGCCTCTTCCTCCTCAAGCTCACGCTTGGCACTCTCAAGCTCATCCTGTTTTACGCCGAGCTCGGAACCAATCTCGTCGCCGCGCTCCTCGGAGCCCGATGCCGCCTCTGACGCTGCGTCGTCCGGCTCTGGTGGCAAAGCCGCTGCGCCCTGAGGAGGCAGTTCTTCGGCGGGAGCTGCGGCCGACGCAGCTTTGCGAGCCGTCCTCAACGCTGCGGGGTGCTTACCTTTGCCCTTGCCTTTGCTTTTCCCGCGTGCCTTCGGCGGCCCTGCGTCGGTCAATGCGAGCGGCGGCACAAGCTGTCCAGTCAGTGTCATCTGCGTCCCCGATAGCTTAGCTTTCCCACGGGGCTTCGCTGCGGGCGCCTTGGTCATCACTCCCTTGGTTTTCGGCCTGGCTGCTCCGAACATCACTGCCAGAGAATGCTGCTGGTGATCTTCAGCGGGCGGCGCCCCCGCCATGGCGGCGTGACCGCCTTGGCGCGCGAGAAGCCGCGCGTCGCGCGCGGCCCCGATGCCAAGATGAGCTGGACGCGAAGCGATGACGAAGAAAACGCGCGGTAAGTGAGGCGGGATAGCCGCCAGCGGAATAGCCGCTTCAAAGGTGGAGGGAGGGGTGGAGTGAGGTATGAAGGTGGCGGCATATCCGCCAGCGGACTCGCCGCTTGAGAGGGTGCAGGGGCGCGGCGAGGGAGGCGGATTGGCCGCCAGCGGACTAGCCGCTCGAAGCGTGGCGGACGCACGAGGTGATACGGATACTGAAATGAATTGCGCGCAACATGACAACCACACAAAATTGACATCATGTTATCATATGCTATCATATGTTATCAGGCGTGTGATAACACCATGCTAACACATGATAACACCTGATAACATGTTATCAGGTGTTATCAGGTGTTATCAGGTGTTATCAGGCGCGTGATAACATCTGCTAACATATGATAACAGCCAACTTTTTTTTTTGCCAGTGCATGGCGGCGGCGTAGCGGCACGTCCGCCGAGTTAGTTAAGCGGAGCAGCAGGGGCGGAGCGGCGCCCTGCGCTACCGACCGCGGACGGCGCCGCGTGCTTCAAACCGCTGCCTGAGCGGCAGCGAAAAGACGGGCGAGCGCGGAAGCGAGGCGCGCTGCCTGAGCGGCAGCGAAGAGACGGGCGAGCGCGCGCAATCGGGGCGCGCTGCCTGAGCGTCATCATATGCAAGGCGATGGGGGTGTGGGCGGACATGGCGATGCAGCACATCCAGAAAATAGCCGCACTCATTCTTATGCGGATGCAGTTTTCTCCACCCAGCCCTTTTGCCAAATCCCATCCAACCGCCCACCTGTCTTATCCGCCGAAGTTCCCTCACCTTCCTCCCGCTCCGCTCGTCCACTCGCCCCATATCGCCTTGCATTGGGGGACGGCTACTCGGCCGCCTGCGTGGCCAAAATTCACCTCGGCGTGGCGGCCTTCACGAATTGAGTGCAGATGGAGTGTGTGGGGGTGTCCTAATTTGTTCTGACACAGGGGTGTGGATTGAAATTGCGTTGGAGGAGTGGGAGGGGGGCGTGTAGGGCCGACGCGTCGAGCCGCCTGCGCGAATGAGGCTACTGATGCTGAGGCGACATCAGTGCTGCCAGCCGTGCACCTGCACCTACGAGGTCGCGTTGCGCACCAGCCAGCTCGCGAGCACGTCCTCGCACTCGGCGATGCATTGCTCCTCTTGGCGGAAAGCGTTCACCGCGCGCTCCGCAATCTGGGCGCACATCTGCGTCGCAGTACGCGCGCGGCGCAACGAGTCGAGCACAGCCTGGCACTGGGTGCCGTTGAGCACCACGATGCTATCGGGCGACATCTGGCTGGCCAACGCCGTGGACCTCCTCATGCCCGCCGTGGCTGACGAAGCTGCGCCTGACGATCCGCTGCCCTCCGAGAACGCGTCCTTCAGCTGGTGCGAGCGCTCCACGCGGGATTGTGGAGGGATTGGCGCCAGCTCGACCTTCGGCGCCCCCTTGCGCCTTTTGGCGGAGCCCCAATTTGCCTTCTCCTCCTCCCATTGGCGCCACTCCGCGAGGTCGACTTCCCACGAGTCGGGCTCGAGTGCGACAGCAGCTACCTCCGCTTCGTCCTCGCTCAAGTCGGGGTACGGCGACACGCGAAGGTGGTTCACCAGCTTGTTCCTGGCCGCCTCCACTGTCTCTCCCTGGAACCACTTGCCGCCCCTTTTGCAGCTGCTGCTCTGTGGCACTTGAAGCCGAACATGACGGTCTTCTCGCCCTGCTGGCCTGCCATGGCGGCAGGGCGAGAAGTGCACGGCTAGCGCAGGGGCGGCGTGGGGCGCGAGCCTGTGCGCGCCTAGATTCGAGCCGATACAGCGTCCCAACAACAAAAACATACATGTGTAAGAGGCGCGGTGGCATCGCACCTTTCGGGATGCCAGCAGGCGGCGGCGGCGGTTTAGCCGCCAATGGAGGGCTCAGGGCGGCGTGGCCGCCAATGGCGGTTTAGCCGCCAATGGGCGGCGTGGCCGCCAATGGAGGCTTCAGGGCGGTTTAGCCGCCAATGGGTGGCTCAGGGAAGGACTGGTGTTTTTTTCCAACCGCATAGAACAAACCCGATGCGCCGATGCTCGTATCTGAACGGCGGTTGTCCGCCAGGCGGGGGAAGGCGGCGCGTCCGCCAATGAGATAGATCGGCAACGAAGAGAGGGGAGGAGAGATGAGATGAGACGAGGCGGGGAGAGGCGGCGCGTCATGACGCGTCAGCGCGGATAGCTGCAACTATCCGCGCTCGAATTACGGAAGCTATGCACCCCAGCCCGATTGCAGGTCCACGCGATCACCCTACAAGAAGACATCTCGGCGGGCGGGCGGGCGCGGCTTCGCTGGCGGTGGTGCCATCTTGCTTGTCGGCTGCAGCCGACTCCCTGCCCTCGGCTGCACCATGCTGGGCTTCCCTGCTGGCGGCTGCCTGGTCTTCGGCGGCGGCGGCCCCATGGTCTTCGGCGGCGGAGGCGGAACTGGAGGGTTCATATTGCCAGTCCTCCACGGCGCCTGCTGAGGCATCGTCTTGGGCAAGGTCGGCGCCTTGGGCTCCCGATGCATCAGCTGAGGCTTGGGGACGTGCGCCTCGCGCACCCGCGGCGCTGCCTTGTTGCCGTGCAGCTTCGCGTACATCTCGCGCTTTGCGCCACCTCGGTTCCCCCAGCGCTTCGCATTGGCGCGCCACGCCTGGCCCTGCCACGACTGCGGCCCGCCCATGGCGGGGCCAGGCGGGCCGCGGTCGCGGAACTTCTTGTAGTCGTACTTCATCTGGTACTCCTTGAGCACGGCGAGCACGTTCTCCGACCGCCAGTCGATGGGATTCCCAACGGGGTCGCTCAGCCAGGCTCGCAGCTGCGTCCTGAACGCCTCACCGCGCTGGGATGCGCCTCCACCGCCTCGGGGGGCTCTTCCACCACAGGCGTCGCGCCCCGCATGTGCGACGCGAGCTCCTTCACGAGAGCCGAGGGCGGGAAAGGCCGCTGCCGCGGGTCCCGCGGCGGTGACGTCGGCCCCCGCCTGCGCGGCGGCGGCGACGGTGCCCGCGGGTGGCGCGGGCTGCGCGATCGCGCTGGCTGCGCCGCCAACGTGGGCGCGCTGGCTGGCCGACTGCCGCTGGCGGAGGAAGACCGATCCCCTGCGTTGTTGTCCACGCCCGCAAGGTCGGAGAGCAACTGCATCGCTGGCCCGAACATCGCCTGCGCCGAATCGCCAAAACAGTTCGACCGAGAGCGGCCAGCCAGTTTCGCGCGCGATGCGCGCGTCCCTGGCTACCGCACGCGGGGCCACTTGTTTTGGCGATGCAGCTGCCTCCAACGCGTCGATCGCGCTGTCGCTGTCTGCCATGGCCGCGGCCGCAGTGCGAGGCGCCGAGCGCGACGCGGTGGCTGCGGCGCAGCCTCGGCGCGCGGGCCCCAGCCCACGCGTCGGCGCGAAAGGGGGGGGCCGACCCCGCGCGGGCTCGCGGGCACCCGCGGGCCGCGGGCTTGAACCGAAATGGAATCAGACGCGGAAGCGAGACTTCGGGAGGAGGGGGAGGGGGTTGCCCATGGACCCATTGAAGTCTTGGAGCTCCTCGAGCCCTCGGGGGCCTCTCAGAAGGGCCCCGATGGTTCTTGCGACGGGGTCTCGGGGGAGGGGGCAGAGTGAGGGTGGCATTGGGAACCAGAAATATAAGTGAACTGGCGTCCCTTTGAATGTGCAGGTCTTGGTTCACTTGTTTTCGTCGTTGAACGGGCGGTGGCAACGTCGGTGCCTTCGCGCGCGCCCATGCCATTCTGGGTGAACGCCTTAGCCGTTCGAGCAGTGGGCGTCTCCCCGACGTTAGTTGGCGTGGGATCCAGTGCCTGACAGCGGAGAGGGGGGCGCAGGGACGTGGCGCGGGGGCGCGGAGTGGGCCGAGTAGGGGAGGGGGGCGGCGGCATGTCCGCCTGAAGGGCGGAGGGGCGCAAAGGGGTGGGGCGGGGGCGGCATGTCCGCCACGAGTTGGAAGGCGAGAAGGCTGCGCTACAAGGCGGCATATCCGCCACGATGCGGCATATCCGCCACGACCTTTTTGTTATCCCGAGGCCGCCCCGTTGGCCTGGAGAGTTGAAGAGTCGTAGCGCGAATTACTCGCCGCGCGCCCTGGCGGCGAGCTCCTTCTTGACCAGCTCCTCCGCCTCCGCGATGGCCCTGGCCTCGGAGCAATCGGGCGCAACGAGGCAGCAGGGGGCGGAGGGGGCGTCGAGGCAGGGGCGAAAATGAAGAGAGCGCGGAGGAGGGCGTCGAGAAGGGCGTCGGTGAGAATCTGGCCTTGTCGGCCTCATCGCCCGCGATGTATTTCAGGCTGACGTTGCTGCCAGGGACGCCGACCCTGCCGCTGCGGAACTGCACCTGGGGGGCGGAGCAACGATGAACAGTCGCCTGAAAGGCGGCGGGCGCGCAAACTGCGACCCCAGCGGGGCTGCTGGTAATCGCCGCGCGCGCCCGACGCCTCATCGGTGGGAGGTTCAACCCCGCTCGCCAAGTTGCGTGTGGTCTGCATCTCCCACCTCGGCTTCGCCCACTTGCGCTGCTTGTCCTTCCCAGCCGCGCCGTCCGTCTTCTTGCCCGTGGGGGGCGGCGTCTTCTTAGCCACGTTGCCCGTGGCAGGCGGCGTCGTCTTCTTTGCCGCGTTGTCATTGCCAGGCGGCGTCGTCTTCTTAGCAGCATTGCCCGTGGCAAGCGTGGGGGCCTTCACCGCCTCGGCGTTCTTTTTCGTCTTGACCGCCTTCGTCCTCTTATCCATGGTCGCGACCATGGCCAGAGCCGCCTCCGTCGGGGTCTTCTTCAGAGAGCCTGCGGCGATGCCGACCATCTCAGCCTTGGGCGGCGGCGTCACGGCGACGATGCCGAAGTCGGAGTCGGAGTCGAGCTCGATCGGCAGCTCATGCTTCTTCTGCTTCTTCGCCGCGCGGCTCTTGCTGATCGAGGCCGTTTGGGCGGCGGCGGTGCTCGATAACGGCTGACAGTCGGCGGGTTTGCCGCCATCGTGTGCCGCCAGTTGCTGCGTCGACGGCGCATCCGAACTCCCCGCCGCCATCGAAAGCTGGTGGTTCGAACCGGCTCGTTCTTGCAACGGCTCCTGCGGCTGCTGCGTCTGCGAGCGGTCGATCAGCTGGATGGCTGGGTTGGGCCAGCGGCCGCCGCTGCGCGAAAGCCCCACCTGAAATCAGGCGGATCACCGCCGAACGAAAATATTCCCCCCCCCCCCCATCCCCCTAGGGGGATGGGGGGGGGGGAATATTTCACAACACGCCCTCCATCCAGGCATCCAGAAACGTACCCCGCGCCGATCCAGGAACCCACCCCACGACCCAATACCAGGTGTCCCGCGGGGGAATGCGTTCTGTTATTCCCCGTGGAGCCGTCGGCCAGCGCCCAGAGAACGAATCGGCCGCCGCGATGGGGAGGTGCTGATGAGGAGAGCCGCCGCCTGGGCCGTGGGATGGCTGCAGCCCGCCGCGGGCGGGCGCAGGCGCGGGCAGCGCGAGGTGGCCGCTCTTCTTCCCTGCACGGAGATTAATCAGCTTCGCTATCGTCACCATCTCGACGGGATTTATCTGCGGCGCCGTCGCTCCAACACCTGGCGGGAAGGCGTCGACGTACGTGATGGGGTACTGAGACTGGAGCCTCCCAGGCGTGATGGGGAGAGCCTGGATGCCATCCCTGGGCGGCGGCGTCGTCGCCGCGAGATTCTTGAACGAGGATTTCACTGTGGCCAGATATGACTGCAACAGCTCCCTCGTGATCTCGCCCGTCTCCACGCCTGTCTGCTTGCACACCAGCAACAAGAATGCTGCCATATTGGCGGCCGTCGGGCAGCTCGGATGCCTCAGGCCAAGCGCCCCGAGGTGCTCTGAGAACGCCGCCATCTTGGCAGTGAAGCCCGAATGCGGCGAGAGCACGAACTCCCACAACTGAGGCGTCAGAATTTCAATGAACCCCTCGTAGTTCTGGAGCTTCCTCCCCTGCAGGCTGCCCGACGACAGAGCCTGCAAGAAGTCTCCCAGCTCGGACTGCGCCCACCCCACGCCGCCGCCCAAAGCAGCAAACTGCGCACTCTGGAGCTGCGACCAGCGCTGGGACGTCGCCGCCTGGATGCAGGCAGGAAGGTGCTCCGTCGCACTGCCGCGCGCTACGAACACCGCCCGCGCCTCCTCCAGGCGGCCTCGAAGGATGCCCTCCATGGCAGCGATGCGGCGCGACCGCGCGCCGAGCGGAGTGCGCGACTCCCCGCGCGCGCACGCCGCCCGAAGCCCTCGGAGGAGGGCTCGCCAAAAACGGATCGAGCCCACGCGCGTGCGACGGACATATCCTACTCCTGCTCTTCCTGCTCCTCCTCCTCCTCCCCCTCCTCCTCCTCCTCCTCCTCCTCCCCCTCCTCCCCCTCCTCCCCCTCCTCCTCTTCCTCCTCCTTCTCCTCTTCCTCCTCTCCCTCCTCCTCCTCCTCCTCCTGGGTGAGGGGGGGCGCAGGGGGGAGAGGGTGTCGAAGGGGGGGCGGGGGAGGGGGTGCCGAAGGGTGCGCGGGGGGGAAGAAGAGAGCTATGGGGGAGGGTGGGTCAAGGAGAGGCCAGGGAGGGGGGGGGGGAAAGGGGTGGGCGGCTTGCCGCCGAGGGGGTGGAAGGAGGCGGCAAAGCAAGCCGCCGATCGGGCGGTTGGGAAGAAGCGGTTTCCCGCCACGAGGAGGAGAAGGCGGTTTGCCGCCAGAGGAGGAGTAGGCGGCTTGCCCCCAGAAGGGGTAGGCGGTTTGCCGCCAGAGGAGGAGAAGGCGGTTTGCCGCCAGAAGGGGTAGGCGGTTTGCCGCCAAAGGAGGAGAAAGCGTTTTGCCGCCAGAAGGGCGGTTTGCCGCCACGGAGGGGGAGAAGGCGGATTGCCGCCATGGGGGGGGGAGAAGGCGGATTACCGCCGACGGAGGACGAGGCGACGGAGGAGAAGGCGGTGCGCCGCCTAAGGAAAGGGGGGATAAGGGAGGGCCGAAGACACATGGATAAACATTTTCCTCCTTCCCTCCCCCCTCCCCGCGGGCATGCGCGCAACCCGCAGCGCCGCGGCCGCGAGGTACAGCAAGTACCTGCGGCGCCTCGGTCCTGAACAACTAACAACAACAACAACGGAAATTCAATGGATTTCAAAAAAGTTAAGAATAAAAAATACGCAAATGATTAGCAAAAACACGAATATGTTCAGCCCCATCGACTTATCAGAGATATCTAACTTAGTATATTACTTACATCTACACTTACAAACACCATAAGTATTGCATATGCACACATGAGATGCGCGATCAACAAGTGTACGTTCTATGGCTTAACTAAGATTATGTAAGATGAACGCTCTTACCGCACTTACAGCCACCCGACGATCAAAGTGGCGCGCGCGGCGGCTGCCGCGGCCGCCGTTGGCGCTGCCGGCCGGCGCCGCCTGCAGTGCCTCCTGCGCTGGGGCTGCTGCGGCCCCCGGCCGCCGCCGCCGCCGGCCTGCTGGCCGGCGCCGCCGCCGCTGGCGCCGCTGGCGCC
>CAUYUJ010017318.1:184719-240295 GCA_963575745.1 Prorocentrum cordatum
CGTAGTAGTAGTAGTAGTTAGTAGCAGTAGTAGTAGTAGTAGTAGTAGTAGTAGTAGTAGTAGTAGTAGTAGTCGTAGTCGTAGTCGTAGTAGTAGTAGTAGTAGTAGTAGTAGTAGTAGTAGTAGTAGTACTCGTGGTAGTAGTAGTAGTAGTAGTAGTAGTAGTAGTAGTAGTAGTGGTAGTAGTAGTAATAGTATTAGTAGTAGTAGTAGAAGTAGTAGTCGTAGTCGTAGTAGTAGAGGTAATAATAGTAGTAGTAGTAATCGTAGTAGTAGCAGTAGCAGTAGTAGTAGTAGTAGTAGTAGTAGTAGTAGTAGTAGTAGTAGTAGTAATAGAAGTCGTAGTAGTAGTAGTAGTAGTAGTCGTAGTCGTAGTCGTAGTCGTAGCTGTAGTCGTAGTCGTAGTCGTAGTCGTAGTCGTAGTAGTAGTAGTAGTAGTAGTAGTAGTAGTAGTAGTAGTAGTAGTAGTAGTAGTAGTAGTAGTAGTAGTAGTAGTAGTAGTATAGTATAGTAGTATAGTCGTAGAGGTAGTAGTCGTAGTGGTGGTAGTAGTAGTAGTAGTCGTCGTCGTCGTCGTCGTCGTCGTCGTCGTCGTCGTCGTCGTCGTCGTCATCGTCGACGTCGTCGTCGTAGTAGTAATAGTAGTAGTGGTAGTAGTATAGGAGGAGGAGGAGGAGGAGGAGCAGGAGGAGGAGGGGGAGGAGGAGGAGGAGGAGGAGGAGGAGGAGGAGGAGGAGGAGGAGGAGGAGGAGCCGTGGGACGCCGTGTCCCGCCCTACGCCTACGAGGAGGCCCCACCACCCGCGGCCCGCCCCGAGGGCCTCGAGGCCGTCCCAGCGAAGGCTCTCTGTGCCCACGCGACAGCCTTGGGGGCTCCTTGGGGGCACGGGTGGCGGCCTCTCGAAATTCGGGAAGGTTCTCTTTACCCTTCCTCGTGAGCTGGCAAACCTGATTGAAATGGCGGAAATCCGTGGACGCCGTTTTGCCACAAACGGAGCAGAACAACAGAGAAAACTCAAACCATTTGTGCATCACGTGCGACTCATGGATCTGCACCTTGCCAGAAAAAATCGGGCCCTGGACCGCCGACGCGCCCGAGGGAAAAGTGCCCCCTCCAGGGGGTGTTCGCGGCCTCCAGGACCTGGGCCGAGGGAGCGATTCGGCGGCACGACGTGCAAGCCCATCGCCCATGGATCCGGGTCTACGAGTGGGGGTTCCGTGCAAGGGCGCGCGGGAGGCGAGACTGAGCAGGAGGGCGGACGCGCTCGACACGCTTCGAATTTCACGGATCCAGGGAAATCGATTCCGTCAGCGCTCGACGGGCCCGACGCCTCACGAGCGCCGCAACCGCATCCCACTCGTCGGTGCGAGGCGCATCGCCGATCATGCATCGGCTCGACCGCGCATCCGCAGCCCCGGCCCCTTATCAGCACATATATTTCCAGCAGCAACATACTGGAGGCCCTCCTTCACAATCCGCTCAGGGTCCTCATCCAGGCGACTCGGGACCCAAACAACCTCAATGTCACTGCTACTGCTACCTCGCTTGATCAACGCCTGCTTCAAGCGGGCCCAGAGATCTCCATTACTGCCTATACACGAGGTGTGACGGCAAGCGCTCCAACCGTCCAACAGAGACCTGCAAGCAGCGTGAAAACGCATTTTTCCTGTCGAGCTCTCGAGGCGCAGGACAAGAGCGAGCAGCTCAGCCCTGGGCGCAGTTTGCCTGCGCCCGCGGAGCCCGCCAGAGACGATGGCGGCAGGCGACCGCGACTCACCATCAGGCCGAAGTGCGACCGCAGCAGCCCCGATGCGGCGCCGCCGAGGATCGGCGGTGCGCGGGCCGCCCGAGCCATCGCCGGACACGTCGAGCACCTCCTCGCCCTCGACCCTGCAGCTGTCGAAGGGCTCGCCCTGGTGCTCGACCCAGTCCGCCTGGCACTCGTCGAAGATGGGCGTGGTGAGGTAGGAGTGACAAATGCCCCTCAACCGCAGGGCGGGGTCTTGCTCCCAGCCCGCCCTCGCACGCACAATCAAACATTCACTGGCGTCAAAATCTGCATGGCCCGTGTTGCGCGGGCAGCTCCTCGAATTCGAAGAAATAACGTTTTATTCTCGGTGCCGCAACGTTGGCGCGTCACCTCTGAATCGTAACCTGCCTGCTGCTGGCGCTCCCTCGTCCACTGGCCGCCGCTGACGACGACGACCGTCTGCGCCCACTGGTCGAGCGCCCCCGCGGCCATGAAGCGCCTCAGCTCCCCGCTGCACGTGCATCGTGTCGGCGCCGTTGCAGAGGCTGTCGCCTGCGGGGCGCAAAGCAGCCCTCTGCCACATGCGCCCCGCGAAGTCCGCCATGAGGTCGTCCAAGAGCTCGGGCGCGTCGGCGACGGCGTAGCACTCCGCGTCGGGGCCAGGGATGATCCACTCGTCGACTGCGTTGGGCCCAGTCGGGCGGACCCACCGCTTGGGCGACTCGGGCCGCTACTCGGCGCCCAGGAGCACCGCGATCACAGCAGCAGCTGGCCCGCGGACACGCCGCCAGCGACGCGGCCCTGCCTGAGACAGGGCCTTGAGCAGACGGGGCCAGGCGCGACGTACTCGACCGTGGACCTCAGGCCGCGCGCGCCAGAGCTCGAGCCACTGGCTGACGACCTGCCTCCGAAGCTCCAGCCCTGGGTCGCGCTGCCCATGCAAGGCCGCCAAGGTCGACGTGGGGCACCTGCCAGGCCCCTCGCCGACAGCTGAGGCAGCGGTACCTCGGCGCATTGCCGGAGGCGAGGAGGGCGCGAGGCCAGCGACCTGGTGGCCGTGCGCCGCCTGAGGTTGCGCCCCCGTCGTCCACAGCATCTTCGTGATCTTGGCCATGCGGACCTCCCTACGCATGCGGGGGATCCTGCCTCGCCGACCCCTGGCGGCCTGGAAGCGCCTCTGGGCGCGCTTCTTGCGCCGACGGCGCCCGCAGGTCGTGTCGACGCCGAGGTCCACCGCGCGCGCCGCGTAGGAGGCGGGCGCGCCAAGCCGCGCCAGGCCGCCAGCGATGGACCGCCCCAGCGGGGGGTGCGAGCACGCCAGCACAGTCTTGGTGGAGACCTCGAAGCCAGCCTCGTCGAGCCCCTGCTTGAGCGCAACCGTGGCCTGGTAAATGTCGGCCTTGACTGACTGCTTCGTGCCAACTGAACGGATGACCGTGTCGTCGATGAACGCCCACAGCTGCGCGCGCTCACACGCACGGCGCGCGCGAGCAATCATGGGCCCTAGCATGACCTTGGCCAGCTTCCCGCCGCTGGCTGAGCCCGCCACAACTGACCGCTCGGGCTGCAGTCGGCGCCCGAGCCAGGCACGCTGGCGCAAGTGGCGGGGCCCTGCATGCAGCTGCACCTCCATCGCGGCTACGATCGCGGGAACCCCCTGCTGCGTAGCAGCCGCGAGCAGGCGCACGAAGGAAACTCGATCGTCGAACTTCTTGGTGTCGAGAAGGAGGGTCGCGGTGAACCACCCATTCCCCACGTCGCACTCGTCAATGCAGGCACGGCGCACCGCGGCCCGCAGAGCGGACGATCCGCGCACCGCGGTGTCCCACCACTCGGCCTGGCCGTCGCCCCACTCGTCGGTAGCAGCAGCTCGTACCTTCGCCCATGCCTTGCAGGTGGTCGGCAGCATGCCGACGATGCGGCCACCTCCATCACGCTTGGGGACGGCGGCTCCAATGACCGCCGACAGCTGTCACGGCCAAACCCAGCGGCCTCGCGCTCGTTGAGGAGCGAAGCGAGGCCGTCGAAGCCGCCCTCGGGCATGCGCCGCAGGTCAGCGGGGCTCACGTTGTCGACGCCGCGCGCCCTGCCCGAGCTCATGCGGCGCATGGCCGCGCGCACCTGGTCGGGCGTGATCGGGCCCCGGCCATCGTCAGCAGCACGTCGGAGAGTGTCGTTGAGGGCCTCGACAAGGTCGGCATCGTCGTACGTCGGGTCCTTCCATACCCGCTCCCAGAACAAGGGCTTCTGCTCCAGGATGATGTCGGGCTGGGCGATGGACCTCTGGACCTCGCCGCGACGTCCCCGTCGGCGTCCCTGACAAGGCCGTAGGTCTCCAGCTGCTCGGCCGCGGGCTCCTTGACATGTCGGAGGGCAATGCCTGGCCTCCGCTGCCACGCCTCGCTGGCCCAACGGACGTGCCCAAGGCGGGCGCGGTGAAGGCTGCGGCCGAGGAGGCGGTGGCACCACTGCTCAGCGCAAGCAATCAGCCTCTGCACATCATCCAAGCTCGGCGTTTCTTCCTGCAAGAAAATGTCAGCACGAGGGCGCCAGACAAGCGCATCCTCCTGCAAGGACTGGCCGAAATACACATGATGATCGTTCTTTCCCTCCCGAGCTCGTAACAAGGGGGCGGTTCGTGCAACGCGCGCGCGCTGCTGCGGAGGGTCGGGCCCGCTTGTCAGCAGCGCGACGAGGCGGACCAACAAGGTGCTCAGCGTGTGCCAACCCTCCAGCACGGGGTCCAGCAGGTGGGCGCGGCCAGGGGTGCTCTTCATCTTGCGCTCCTCGATGCGATAGCCCTGACCACGCACTCGCATGGTGTCAGCACTGCGACCTGCAACCTGCTCCGTCTGAATCAGCGCCTCCCCGAGGGTGCCGACCCACTGCGCGTGCATCTGCGAGACGTGGTCGGTGGAGAGCGGCACTCGCGCGAACAGGAAATTGCCCTGGTCGGCGGGCCGCTGGCTGCTTGGCTTCCGAGCCTGCAAGGCGGCGGCGCACCTGGACCACGTCTCAGAATTCATTCGGTATTCAATATCAGCTGGCGCGCCGCCATCTCGACCGAGAGCCTCGGTGGCCGGCGGCAGGGCCAACTTCACCTCCGTCACTGGGCTGCTCCTAGGGACTGGGTCGTGCTCAGGAGGCTCCACGAAGCCATCGTCGTACTCGTCTGCCAGCGCGCCCATGGGACCCACGTCGTCATCCATGGACGTGCGCCGAACCGCCACAGGGGCGCCTGCCGCGGAGAGCGCATCTCCGCAGCACTGGTCAGCACTCCAGGTGCCGCCTCCAGCGCTGCGCCACCTTCCAGTCCACGGAGCCGTGTAGTCGGGCAGCGGGAAGGTGGCGTGCCCGAGGTCGTCTGCCACAGCTGGCCCGCCAGGCTCGTCGTCCCCCGCTAGGAGCGTGTCGTGGGAATCCCGCAGTTCCTCTGGCAGCGCCTCGCGGCGCTTGCTGGCCTACGTTGCAAGCTCGTGCTGCCTTCGGCGGGCAGCGGAGGGACAGCGCAGAGGGCAGCACCAGCGCCTGGTGGTACCATCGGCGGTTGCTGGATGTGAGCTCGATGACAAGCCCGCAGCGCGTGCGCCGCGGCACGTTGGGCTCCGCCACCACCTTGACGTGCTCAGCGTGCCCCGACGAGGCGAGCGCGTAGTCGCACAGCTTGCCCTTGCCTCTGTCGCAGGTGGTGCGGGCGTTCCCTGGCGCAATGACGGCGGCGCCGAGCCGCTGCAACCATTCCGTCTCGCCCCAGTCGGTCGGCTCCACGTTCCAGTCGCCAGCGATCACGAAGGGTTCCTCCACGAGCGAAAGGAAGGCCGCCAAGGAGGCGAGCCGCTGCTGGCTGGCTCCGCGAAACCGAAGCCCAGGCACCAGATACGCCACCACCACGAGGACGTTGCCTTGCAGCAGGCGCCGCACCGTCGGGACACAACCGAAGAAGGGGGGCGGGCGACCAGCCGCTTGGCACGCGCGTCGGTGCCCCTCGAAGGTAGTGGCGGCCAACGTCTTCTTGATCGCAAACACCTCGCCGCCTGCGACGCCGTCCAGGGGCTGACCTGAAGGAGTGCCAGGCGTGACTGCGACCTTCCAGTTGCCCTTCTGGAGGTCGAGTTGCTGCTTCTCGGCGGCAGCGGGTGACGCATGGGTCTCGCAGAAGCCCGCGACGTCGAAGCCCGGTCCGTGTCCCTCCAGGGACCTGCTGGCAGTCGGGCCGTACTGGGTGATATTCCCGAAGAACATCCTGGCCTTAGTGCGGGCTGGTCCCGTTCCTGACGTTACGCCGTAGTCGTTATGCAGCCGCTGCTTTGTCGCGAAGCCGCTGCGCGGTGCCGGCACAACCTCCAGCTGGTGCCGCTCCCGCGGCGACGTCCGCTGGCAGGCCCCCAGGCTGCCCTCCATCAGAGGCCGCGGGGGGCTGGCCTCCAGGAGGGGCGGCCGGAGGATTGCCAGGGGCAGCCCCAGCAGCCTGCGCAGGAGGCGCGGCGGGCAGAGCAGCGGTGAGCTTCTGCAGCGCCTCCTTGGTCTGCTGCGCCACGGCGCCCACTGTGTGGGGCGGATTGTTGCCCGCCGCCGCCTGGGCCAACTGGTCCTCGTAGGTTGCCGCGAGCTGGTTGACGAGGCCTGCCGGCTTCCCGAGGTCGCCCCACGTCGACGCCGAGACAGGGGGTCCCGCCTGGTCTCCAGCAGCGGTATCTGCGGCGGCGTCCTGCTTGGCCTGCCCCAGGTCGCCTCGAGCCGCGACGAGCTGCGCCTCGGCCGCCTCGAGCTCATCAGCCGCCTCTTGAGCAGCCTGCTGCGCCCGCTCGAGGCGCTGGGTCGCCTGGAGGACCACGCGCTGGGCCTTGACCACGGGCTGCGGAAGGTCCTTGCCGCGGGGGCCCTCCATGCCAGCCGCGCGACGTCGGCGCCGATGCACGATCCTGTCGCGCAAGGACTGGCCCAGGACGGACGCGAGCTGCGCGAACTTCTCGTCCTCCATGCCAACCCAGCAATCCAGCTGCTGGTCGTCGAGCACGGCGGCCGCCGGCGGGGCGGCGGGCTGGCGGCCGCCGCCTGGCCCACGCGGCTGCGACGGGCCATCGCGCCAAGGCGGCGCGGCGGCCTTGCCGGGGCCCCATGGGCCCATGCCCCGCGAGGGGCGCCGCGGCGCCCAGGCCCTGGGCCTCCGCTGAACCCTGGGCGCCCTGGATTGGGGGCGCTGCAATGGTAGCACTTCGCCTTGGCCCCGCGGTTCCAGGCACCTGCAGCAGGGGCGGCATCCCCAGCCCGCCATGGTGCTGTCGTGTCGGCGATGGACCGCCAGTGGGCCCCTGCAGTACTGGCAAAGGAATGTCGGGCTCCAAGAGCCCTAGCTCTGCCGCGGAATAGCGGTGTCCGCGTCTGCCAATGCGGGCTCAGCCCGCCAAGCATTAGCCTTGAGCCAAAATGGCTACGGAGGAGGAGGAGGAGGCGGAGGAGGAGGAGGAGGAGGAGGAGGGGGAGGGGGAGGGGGGGGGGAGGGGGAGGAGGACAAGTTAGGTGCGCTCGCGTCAACATCTGACATCCTACCCCTCCCTCCCATCCCTTACCATGGCGCTGATTTTCTCTATCCGCGGACGCGTGTCGTAGCGGACCTGTGGCTCCGCGCGCGTGTGCGTAGTGGGTGGTGGTGCGCGTGCGTGCGTGCGTGTGTGCGTGGTGGTGGTTGTTGTCGTGGTGGTGTGTATGTGTATGTGTGTGTGTGTGTGTGCGTGTGTGCGCGTGTGCTGTGGTGTGGCGTCTTGGTGGTTTGGTGGTGGGCCAGGTGCGTGCGTGGTGGTGGCGGTGGTGGTGGTGTGTGAGTGTGTCTGTGTGTGTGCGTCGGTGCGTGTGTGTGTGTGTGTGTGCGTGTGTGTATGTGTGTGTGTGTGTGTGTGTGTGTTTGTGTTTGTGTGCGTGCGTGCGTGCGTGCGTGCGTGTGTGTCTGTGTGCGCGCGTGTGATGTGGTGTGGCGCAGTGTAGCGTGGTGGTGGTGGGTGGGGTCGTGCGGTGGTGGTGGCGGTGCGCGGTGGTGGTGCGCGTGCGCGCGTGCGTGCGTTGGTGGGTGGAAGTGGCGGTGGGTGCGCGTGCGGCGGGGCGGGGCGTGGTGCGGCGCGGTGGTGGCGGGCGGATGGGCGCGCGAGAAAGAGGCCCGCGCTGGGGCGAGAACGCCATCCTGGACGACGGAGGCAAAACACCGATCCGAAAATGAGGCCCATGAAGCAGCGGGAGCAAGATTCGAAACGATTCGGGAGCAGAAATGAGGCCAGCGCCTCAGCGAGAGCAGCATTTTGGGGAAAAAAACGCAGGCGACAACCCAACTCCCGGGAATCCTGCGTGCAAAAAAAATACGCGGGGGGGGGGGGGGGGGGCGAATATTTTCAGGCCGCCTTCGGGGGAAGAGGGAGAGTAGCGTTCATATTGAGTAGTTGTGGAGGGGGAGGAGGAGGAGGAGGAGAGGAGGGAGGGAGGAGACGAGGAGGAGGAGGAGGAGGCGGAGGAGGAGGAGGAGGTGGAGGAGGAGGAGGAGGAAGAGGAGGAGGAAGAGGGGAATGAGGAGGAGGAGGAAGAGGGGGAGGAGGAGGAGGGGGAGGGAGAGTAAGAAGAAGAGGATGACGGGAAGAGGAGGAGGTGGTGGAGGGGAGGAGGAGTAAGAATACGAGGAGGAGGAATATGCGGAGGAGGGTAACATGATGAGGAACATGATGTTCGTGATGGCGATGATGATGGCGAGTGTGATGATAATGATGATCATGGTGTTGATGATGCGGTTGGTGAGGATGACGATGGCGATGACGATGATGATGCTGATGGTGATGATAACGCTGATGGTGACGATGATGATGACGATGCTGATCATCATGATGATGGGCACGACCATGATGGGGATGATGCTTATGATGGTGACGACGGCGAGGAGGATGAGGAGGACGAGGAGGAGGAGGAGGAGGGGAATGAACACAAACACGAGGAGGGGGAGGAGGAGGAAGAGGAGGCGGAGGGGGGTAAGTCATGTGCCCATGGCTTTTGTGCCGTAGTGCGCCACCGCACTCGGGGGCGCGCGCACCTGTGGCCGCGACCACCCCGCGGGCACACTTCGGCACGTACAAGTCTGGGCCAATGGCACGGTCAATCGCGCGCGTGGCTGCCAGGGCGTCTGCGAGTTCTTGCCACGAATGAGCCACAATGAACCTGTCGTCGAGGTAGGAGAAGAGCGTCGCCGTGGGCACCGCCCGCTCCACTGCCAAGTGCCACATGATTGAAGTTAAGTTGCACAGAAAGCACGCGATAGGACAGCCCTGCGGTACGCCGACGAGGTTGTCGCCCTGCAGCGCGGCGTCCGTTGGCTGGTAATCAACGAACAGAATACGGGCTAGGTTCTGGTAGTTCCGCAGGACGTGCCCGCAGATGTCCAAGCCCAGGTGGTTGGTCAGCTCCAGCAGGTTGTGCAAGTCCAGCCGGTCGTAACACTTCTCGAGGTCCAGGGACAACACGTAAGCTGGGTCGGTCTGCGCCACGCGCGCCTGCGCCAACTTTGCTTGCAACTCCCATAATACGTCTGGACACGAATGTCGAGGCACTGCTCCTGCCAAGCCGGCTGGTGTCCACTCCAGCAGCCATTGTGTCAGCTGGGCAGTATGGCGTCGCGTCCACAATCAGTAAGTAACGGGTAAGACAGTGAGCGGCCGACGGTCGCCTGGGGGCGACTCGTTCTTTCGGGATAAGAGTGACCCGAGCCTGTGTCCAGAAGCCAGGCAGCCTGCCCGCGTCCGCCGCGGTCAGGAGCAGGGCGAGGCGGTCCAGGGAGTTCTTGTGCAGGTTCCCCAGCCAAGCCACAGAGTGGCCCTCGATGCCGCTCGCGCCGTCGGGCAGAAACTCCAGGATGTGTTCGGCACACCAAGGCCCGAGCGGGCGATATGCCGGCACAGATGGCAGCAACGACAAATCGAATCGCTGGCGCCCAAGGCGTGCAGGAGGGGCCTGGCGTTCACGAGGAAGACCAGGGTCAAGGCGAACACGGTGAAAATCAACTCGAAGTCTTGGTAGGCGTGTAATCTGGAAGACGCCGGCGTTCAACCGCCTGGCGAGCCCCCCGCTGAGTTTCCGGGCGAGCTCGCGTGGAGACATGACCTCGGCGCCGAAGGCGGGCAGGATAACTTCGCAGAGCGTGTCCAGCCTGTGCTCCCCCCACTTGGCCGCGCCACCTCGCGTGCCCACCCGTTGTCGTCAATTTTTGAGTCTCATGCTGTTCGCGTCGTCGATGATGGACGTGATCATGCCCAACGTGTTGTCGGCCTCGTCGGGCCGCCCGTCGTGGAGCTGGCGCCGGAAGGTCCCCCATAGACCGTGGAGCTCTCGAGCTCGCGCCCCGGCACACCATCCGCCTCCGTCGGCCTGACGTAGCACGCGGGCCTCCGGAGCACCAGCCGCGTCGGCCCAGATAGCCCACGCCTGATCGATGTCGGACGGGAGCGCGTCTGCAAACTCGTCCTTGGCAGTAGTAGTCCAAGCGTCCATGCGCATAGGCTCGGAGACGGCCCACCGGAGGCTCTCGCGAAACTCAGGAGGTAAAGCCGCTTCCACCAACACAGAGCGATGTTGTGAATACTCGACAGGATCCAAAGCTGTAGCTGTGGCTGCAGCCGCAAGCGCGGTAGCGAATTCCGCTCCATCGATGGTGGTCAGCCACTCCCCTACATGTGGGTTGCGGCGGAATGTAGGCTCCGTAGGAAAAATCGCCACCCGCTCCTCCCCGGCGTAGTGGACCGGGCGCTCGTTGAAGTCGCCCGCGTCGATGGTGAGACGGGCAGGCTCGGTGAGGAGGCTGGCGTTGAACCTGCTACGCTCCGAAGCGGAGCCCGAATGGGCGTGCCGGTGCCGCACCAACACGCGCCTCTCGCCCAGCTGCAAAGCCAGTCGTTGCACACGGAAGTCAGTGTCATTCTGAGTGGCCGCGATGGGCGGTACATTTAGGCCGTCTCGGACAATAGTGCACATACCATGGCAACCAATGTGAACATGATACCCCAAAGTATGCAGATCAGCTCGCAAGATGCGCCGCTGTCCATTGGGAAGGGCGCATTCTTGAAGAAAGCAGAGGTGAGGAAGATGCTGTGCCAAAAGCCGCAAGAGCCCGACACGCCTTTTGGAATAGCTTCCCATGTTGAATGTGAGAAGCTTGAGGTCGTTTTTGACCTCAGCATTGGAGTCGCCCTCGCCGCATGCTGGCCAGCAGAGCGCGACGTTCGCGAAGGCGCTGGCGGCTGTGCTCGCGCATCTGGGTCGTAGCCGAGGTCAGGGCATCCCGTGCTCGAGCGGCCCGGGCAGCCTGAGACAGAGGTGTGGCTTCAGCCAAAGCCGCCTCCGACGCTCCACAACATATGAGACAGTGATCCCCGGCAGTGGGGAGGAAGGAGGAGAGCCGTTTGGCGGTGCATTCGCATACAGAACACTCCACCTCCTCGCCCGTGACGACCGGCTTGCGCGCCCAGGCCGGCAGCGCCTCGGCGGCGATGCGAACGCGCTCGATGTAGTCCTTGCGTCTCGAGGCCGCGCGGCGGCCCACGAAATCAGCAGAATGGAGGCGCCGGAACTTGTTCTCATGAGTTCCGGACCCCGAGGGCCGCCCGGCTGCTAAAATGTCGCGCCCAGGCTGGCCGTGACTCAATTGATGGGCCCGACATGGGTATTCTCCACTTGTAAACTCAGCTGGAAGACGAAAGTCACATAGTGGACACGCCCAGTTAGCCCAGGCGCTGCCAAAGGTCTGCACGCCGAGGTCCGAAGCCCGTGCTGCAGCAGCGGCGAGGGCAGCCGCGCGGCGGGCGCGCGGGTTATACAGCAGCACGTTGGCCAGGGCCGTGCTGCGCTCCTCAGACGAGGGAGGGCTTGCACAGCTCAGGCACGCAGCATTTTGGCAAAACCTGGCAGGTGTAGACATCGAAGTCGGTCTCGAAGCACTCCGCGAACAGCGTGTGCACCGGATGCCGCGGGGGTGTAGTTCAGGAGAACAAAGCCACGGAATTGCAGTGGCGGCGGCTCGGAAACGGGCGGCGCTCCGCACTGCGGCGGGGGGTCACTCGTGCTCCACCAGGGGTTCCGCGGCACGTTTCTTCCAGGGCTTGGTGGCCTTGATCCGCTGGGCCTCCCGGAATGTGGATCGCCTCATCTGGGCTGGCTGCGGGGGTGCGGCTGCGGCAACGGCGGGCTTCCTCCGAGGCTGCGGGGGTGCGGCTGCGGCAGCGGCAGGCTTCCGCCGAAGCTGCGGCGGCGCGGCTGCGGTAGCGTTGAGGCGGACGCACTGCTGGGCGAAGGCAACGGCGGCCTGCTTGGACAGCGAGGTCGGCGCGGCCGGGGCTCCAGGCCCAGGCCGCAGCGTCCAGAAAGGATTGCCCAGCACCTGCAGGTGGCACCAGATGTTCTCCTCCTCCTCCTCCTCCTCCTCCCCCCAGTCGTCGTCGTCCTCCTCCGCGTCCTCCCAAATTCCCGGCTGGCCCAGGAAAGGCGAGTGAGGCAGCGCGCGGCCCGGTAGACGAAGGAGACGGCATGCCAGCTGTCGAAGGGGCGCGCAAGGTGCGACTTGGCGACGAAGCCCGCCCAGCACCAGAAGCTGCGCTGGCCGCCGCCAAGGTCTGGGCCGGGGACGAGCGCCTGGAAGCCGCCAGCGTCCTGGCCGAAGGAGCACCTGTGGAACGATGCGCCCCTCCATGGTCAGACCCGGCGCCTGCCGAGCCCGCCCCAGCGCCCCCCCTCAGCGTCCTGGCCGAGGAAGAAGGACTGGCTCGCAAGGTGCGCGTTGGGCATGAAGCGCGAAACGTGGAAGCAGATGAACGGCCACCGCCTTTCAATTTCCAGTCCCTCGCACTGGCTATCTGGTGGATGCCCAACTTGTAGTAGTCGGCCACGTCGTGAATGTGCGGACGTCGTGCATCTGAATGGGCGGGGTCGGTTCTCGGGCTCAAGGGCTCGTAGTGCCTGTTGCGGTACAAGAACCACACAGTATTTTTTCCTTTACCAATGATGACGGTGGACTCGTTGGGCCTCGCGACAACAATCTGGAGGTTCCACTTGTCCGCGGCTCGGTCCAAGATGAACAAGGGGCCCCCTTAGGGGTCATGCGGCCCCAGAAGGGCTCGAACTGCAAGCTCTTCTTGGCGGGGTGGGTGATGGTCTGCGCCCGCAGGGCGGCCGGGCAGTGCGTCTCCTTGGCTGCGAGTTTGAGCCGCCGGCCGAGGGTGTGGAAAGCGCATGCGCCATCCGCGGGCGCGCTCTTGACCGTGAGGCCGAGCGCGGTGAAGAACTCCTCCTTGGGGGGCCCCCCGCCTGCCGCCGGCGCAACAGTCCCATCGGGGCCACGCTGTCGCTTCGCCTCGGGGACCTCCTTGGTCGCCAGGTCAGACTGGTTGACCTTCGCAGATGTGTCCGCCGCGGGCTTGGGGGCGTCCCAGCGCAGATCGCTGTCTCGAAGGTTGCGGAAAGCAGGCGCTTTTTGGGCAGGGCGAAACGGCTCGAAGTCCACGAACACCGCCTCGCCACCAGCAGTCGTCTCGACCGTCGTCGCGACGTTCGCGCCTCCGGGGCTGACGCCGCGGAAGATGAACGTGGCTGTCCGGTTAGCAACCCGACGCCGTACAGGCGAGAGCTCAACATCTGGCCATCCGCAGCTCTTCAGCCACGCAGCGAATTGGGGAATTGACAAAACCTTCGGTAAGCCAGAAACCTTCCAAGACGCGGCCTCCCGGCCACCTGTTCTGCGCAGGCCCGCCGAGCCCGTGTTGGAGAAGGCCAAGCCGCGGCACGGCGACTCCTTCTCGGCTTCGGCGCGGGCACGGTTTGAGGAAGGCCACGCCTGACTCGGCATCCCGCCGCTTGATGCACTGCGCGTTGCCGAAGGTAGGCGTGGCAGTGGGATCCTCCGGGAGAAGCCGCGTAAGCATGCCGGCGACTCCACTGGCTGCGTCGATGGTTTTTCGTGCGCGCGGCGCCCACGCGGATGTTCACCGAGATGATGCCGCCGTCCTCGGACTTCCGTGGGCCGAAGATGTCCGCGATCTCGTCGGTCGGCGCCAGCAGGTTGGCAAGCCAGAGCTTCGCCGCAGCCTTGATGTTCTTGGAGCGCTCTTTCCATTCCTTGTCAGGAAGCAGAGACCTGAAGCAGGCGGGGCGCACCGCGCGTGTCGGCTTGGCCGCTGGTAGTGGCTGACCCGTCTGAGCCTTCCACTTGAGGACGTCCGCGCCCTTGCCCAGCTGCAGAAGATAGAGAGGAACAACTTTGGGCCTGCCCTTGGCATCGAGCGCAGGTGCTCGAAGGGGCGCGGCACCATCAGCAGGACGATCCAAAACCACTGAAATAGTAGCGTCCTGCGGGAGGGCGTGGTCGGCCAGGCCATCGGGTGGTTTGTGAACGATGCCGTAAACCAAGTGTGCGTTGGCTTGGATCCCGAAGAGCGAGTTGACCCCGTCCTCAGCGAGCTTCCCGTGCCAGTGCTCAGGACGCAGCGTCGTTGGTGAAAAACTCGGCGGCGAGGTCCGCGTCGGCGGAGGCGCCGAGGAAGGCGCAGCCAACAGATGCTCTGCTGGTTGCTGTGCTTTCGGCGGCTTGGCAGACGCCTTCGGCTTAGCAGCGGCCTTCGGCTTGGCAGCCGACTTCGTCGTAGGTGCAGCAGTAGCCTTGGCGGGCTTCTTGTCGAGCTTGCCCTCCGAAGCTGCGGTGATGAGGCGCCGGAGCTTGGCCGCCAAGACGTTGGCCGTGTCCTCCTTGGTGGTCCGCTCCACGACGCGCTTCAGGGCTCCGACCAGCCCCTCAGCGTCTATCACCTGTCGTTGAGCTCGCCGGCGTTTGATTTTCGAGCGTCGGGGGCCCGAGGATTTCGGCGCCCCTGCCTTGGGGGCCGGGGGTCCGGCGGCCGGGTCCGAGAACTTCGACAGGAGCTCCTGCAGGCCGGCCAAGAGGGCGTCGTCGCGCCTACCTCCTCCACGGAGCTGGGAGCCCAGCGGGCCAGGCTGCCTGAGGGGCCGGCCTTGCTGACTGGCAGGGCGCGCGTCGGCGCGGGAATCGCTGCGCGGGAACTGTCGAAAATGCCGCCAAAGAATTTGCCCTGGATAAGGAGCTACAGCCCCCAAATGCAGTAAGGGGCGTCCCAGATGAAGAAAAATCCCATCCCACGTGAAAGCATCTACCCATAGAGAGCCGAGGATGCTGCACAGGGACGCGACAAGGATGAGGCAGAACATCGCCCCTGTGAAGGAGAGGTCGACCCGGATGGAGGTCCACATCGCCCAGATGAAGGAGCACGCCACCAGGGGCACATCGCCCAGGTGACCGCAGTGACGCGCCGCATGCAGCACGTACCGAAAGATAGGAAGACCTGCAGGATACAGAACAGCATGGTCTGCATCATCGCCTGCTGTGTGGCCATCGTGGCCGTGGCGGTCTGGGCGCGCGGGCCCGACCCCGTTCAGCCGGAGGTATTGCTCCTGCCCCAAGCGCAGGCGCGAGGTAGCATGAGTCAGATGGTGGCATCCCTGGCGCAGCGCGCACCGGAAAGGACGGCGGAGCCGCCTCCAGCGCCATAGAAGGCCAGCGCCGGGAAGCACAAGAGGAATGAATCGTCGAAGAATGCCTCGCCCTCGAAGCCCCCGACAGTCTCCGTGATCACCTCGCCTTCGAGGGCCACGGCAGCGCACAGGTCCTGCACGCCGAGCGCTGGACACAGTCCGCCTCGAAAAAAGCTAAACCAGTTGAAATGATGATGAATCGTATTGTGGGGCAGGCTTACGTCGATGACTGCTGCGCCAAACCTGCCACATGCGCACGAGCCCCAGGCACATAGCAAGTATTCCAAAAAGAACTAGGTAGTGAAACATATAACCCAACAAACTTCCCCCCAATAATGATGAGCTCCTTGTGAATGTACAAGATGAGAGACCCTTGCCGACCGTGGAGTTGTAGCACTCTGAGGTCACGTTGAGGCCCGTCTTGAAGCCGTCGGCACAGGGCAACAGCATCAGGAAGATCAGAACGGCCCAGCTCACGCTCACGCTGGCAGTTCCTGTCGTCGCAGCACTTCGCCGAGACCAGCCCTCAGCTGAAGGTGGTTTCGCCCCGTTATCCACGCGTGTCCTCGATCGAGGCGCGGACGCAGCTGCTTGTGGTGGGTTTACAAACGCATGTTCCTGTTCATGGTGAATGATATCTGGTTTCGAACATATTCCGTTGCATCGCCGAGAACACCCTGCCTGGCGAGATCCGCCCAAGGCGCTCAGAAAATCACGCGGCCGCGAGTCCGCGGCGCGCGGGGGAGGGGGGGCGTCTTCCGCGACGGCCTGGCTTCGCGAAGGCCCGCTTGGGGCGGGTGTGCCGGGCGGGCTTAGCTCGCCCGCGTGCCGCGCGGAGCTGGGCCGCCTTGGAAAGCCGCCCCCCCCCCCCCCGCGCGCGCCTTCCCAAGGGGCGGTGCACAAACGATGATTCAATGCGCCCTCAGAGGGTCCATGTCCCCTCCTCCACGAGCGACGCTGCAGTGCGCCCTCCACCCTGCCCGGCGAGATCCGCCCATGGCGTTCAAGATGTTGCGAAGCCGCGAGTCCGCAGCGCGCAGGGGCGGCGGAACGTTTCCACGGCGGCCTAGCTTCGCGAAGGCCCGCGTGGGCGGGCGTGCCGGGCGAGCCAAGCTCGCCCGCGCGCCGCGCGGAGCTGGGCCGCCTTGCGGCCCCCCCCCCGTTCCCGCACGCGCCTCCCCAGGAGGCGGTGCAGGGGCGCTGATGCAATGCGCCCTCGGAGGGCCCATGCCCCGTCTTCCGCGAGCGTCGCTGCAATGCGCCCTCCGCCGTGCCCGGCGAGATCCGCCCAAGGCGTTCAGAAAATCGCAAAGCCGCGAGTCCGCAGCGCGCGGGGGCGGCGGGGCGTCTTGATTCCACCGCGGCCTAGCTTCGCGAAGGTCCGCCCGGGCGGGCGCGCCGGGCGAGCCAGCGGCGGGGGCCGGCGAGCGGCGGGGGCCAGGCGGCGGGGGCACCGGCGAAGCCGGCGGCGGCGACGAGCGCAGTTGCGGCCTTGAGGGGGCGGCGGAATTTTGCACGGGCAGCGCTTCCGCCCCCGCCCCCCGCGCCCTCCTGGAGAGGCGGGGGCGCCGGGGGGCGGGGGCGGGATTGCGGGGGGGGGAAGGGGCGATGGGGGGGGGGCGGGGGGGGGGGGGGCGCGCGCAGGGGGGGGCAAGGAAGAGGGTGGGGGAGGGAAAGCGGGCAGGAGGAGGCGGGGGGGAGGTGGAGGTGGAGGCGCGCATGTAAATTTACGGCCCCCTCCACTGGAAGGCTGCCTCCGCCGCCGCCCCCGCGGCGGGGCAGACGGCCCCGGGGGCGACCGTGGTCGTTGCAAAGTGCACGAAAGATCAGCGTTATCATTTGAACGAGAAACCCAAGGTGAAATCCGTGGCTTCGAATGGAAGGACGTGAAGGTCGCGATGCTCGAGGGTGACGGAGGAGATGGACGATCTGCGCCGCGACCCCGCGGACGAGGCCAAGGCGCCGGACCCGCCGGCCGCGCGGCCCATGGAGGCGGCGAAGGTATTCGACGAGGAGGTGCCGGGCTTCACGCGATGCGTATACATGTTTGTTTTTGTTTCCCGGCAGGTAGGTGATGGCGCGTGTAGTTGCTGATGCGCGTGCCTTTCAGCGTCGCCTCTGATGCGCGTAGCTCTCAGCATCGCTTCTTTTTGTGCAGGAACGATCCTCTACAGCTGGTAGGCCCCCCCAAAAAATAAAGTAGCTCTAAAGTAACCCTGGCGGGCACCCGCAATTTGCAAGGAAAAAAGGTCACAGGGGCATGCAAATGTAGCTTGGCCTCCGTCAAGACCTCCCGCAATAACTGCGCGCGCCATGTTCGGTCGCGTTGACTTTAGCTCGGCCGAGAATTCGAGCTTCCCCCCCCGCTGTGCGCGCGCGACCCTTGTCGCGCCCGCGTGTTTCCAAGGCCCGATTGCGTTGTGAACTCCCGCGGGAGGCGCGGCAGGCCCGTTCTGTCGGGCATCGTCGCGCGGCGATCGGCGCGGGTGCAATTGTTGCACCCGCGCGCGATCCACCCGCGCCCGTCCGCGGGCGCGCGCGGCGCCGCCGCCGCGGCCCGCGGCGTAGCCCGCCGCGCGTCGCACCCGCAACGAATGCGAAAGCAAGTTCGTGACGAGGTCGCCAACTCAAGCCCGCGACAACGCGGCGCTGATCAGGTCAAACTTTCCGTTGCAGACAGTGAAGCTGCAAATGGGGTGGGAGTGCGGTAGGCGCCGAGGCGAGAGCGCGCCTCGGGCCCCTCGGAAACTTCCCGAGCGGGGTGCGCATGAATGCAATGAGACAACAAGCCGTCGTTATTGAGCTATTGAAACTTTCACATGCGCGGGCGGGGCTAGTCGGCGGCGCCGCAAAATTGCGGGGCGAAAGGGATCGCGCGCGGGCAACCGTCGGCGGAGCAAAGATGTGGCTGGCGTTGAGGCGAGAGCGCCCATGACCTATTATACAACAGAAACAAACACGTGGAGCGAACACATGTAAGACAGCGAGATGTAGCGGGGTGTGCGGCTTTCCGCGCGCGCATGATAAGAGTGCAGGTCGCCATCGTAGCGCGTGTGCAATGTATTCCGTTGTCGCGCGCGAAGTGCAGTGTGGTCGCACGCGTGTTTCGGCCCAGCAGGGGAGGGCGGTGCGCGCGCATGTGCACGCATGTGCACGTCTGTAGTTCGCACCACATATCACGCGGCACGCGGGGGCCGCATTGCGCGCAGCATGTCATTGCCATTGCGCGTTGATTTGCATTGCCGTCGGGGCCCATTCAGCATTGTTCAGCAACATGTTCCCAAGCGTGCCCTCCCAGCAAGTGCCTCCGCATAGCGGTCCATTCGCGCGTCGGAGTGGAACGTGCGCGTTGGTTCGAAGATGCGCCCGTGATCCGGGCATTTGAACGCATCATGGGCCCTCGGGCCCTTATCGGAGCATCGCGCCATCATCTCGTTGGCCAGCCATATTTGTTTATATGTTTGTTTTGCATTCGGTTCTGATGCTGTAATGCGTCTATACTATGGAGGAGGGTTGGGCGGCCCTGGCAGCGGGGGCCGACGATGTTGACACTGTGGATTATATCGGCGGCGGCGCGCCTGCAGCAGAGGATTGGGACTCCTTGGCGGCCGCGCCGTCGCCAGAGCTGCCGGACGATTGGGCGGCCCTAGCGGCAGGCGTAGACGAGCCTCCCGCCCCCGAGATCGGCAACCCGATCGGCGCAGAGAGCGTCGTGCCGCTGGCGGTGCAGCCGCCGAGGCGGAAGAGAGGTCGCCCTCGCAAGGCGCCCGCGGTGAATGCTACAGTTGTGAGGCGGCCGATGCTTCCAGTTCAAAAATCTCTACTGTGCGAGTTCAAGTATGCTGCAGCGACGCCGCTCAAGAGGGCGTTGCAAGTGACCTATGTTCCAGAATTGTCTCGTGCAACTGTTGTTCCGAGAGTTATGCAAGGGTTTACCGTGTCATCGCAGTTGTTTACCCAATTGGCTTCTTCGTTGCACGCTGCAGCCTGTTGTTCACAGCGCGACTCGGACGTAGACAAGTATGTCGGGCATGTTTTCCAGGCCGACGGCCATGACAGAGTTATGAGCGACACGGCGTTGAGTGAACATCTCGGGGGGATATGTATGGTAAAACTTCGCAAGAGCAGGATTTGGACCGCTGCGGCCCTCCTTGCGCATGACCGCATGGAACGAATGGAGCTCGAATTGGCAATCGTAAAACACACTCCTGGACAGCATCTGTTGAAATATTTCGAGGACGTGCAGTACGATGAGACCCCGATGGAAGCGACAATTGATACGTCATATCGTCACGTCTTGGACCCAATCCAGGACGATATTCCAGCAGCTCTCTTGGACAAAATACATGACGGCCAACTCGTAGAATTGAAAGGCAAACTTTCATATGGGACGTTCACGGTACCTCAATCAAAAGTTGTAAACAAGCTGTTACAGACCAGATGCAGGCTAGCATGGACGTTTCAAATACCGAACGGGCGCATCATCAGCATCATGTCGCATGTTCTGTGCCCGTTGCAGTTGTTGGAGCGCAATACAGGTGAAGTGATATGCAGAGCGCAGATAGAGGCGTCGGGCAGCAGCCGCGTGTCAGGTAAGTTTGCGATGGCTGTTCGAGGCGCGACCCTCGACCGAGCAAAGAGCAATCCTAAGGCAGAGCTCGGGTTCTTGAAGTCGAGACCTGGGTGGCACCAGTTCTCTTCTTGGTGCAGGCTCCACCTCTTCGCTACTATTTGTGGGTGGACCTTCAACTTCTTCCCAGAGCTGAAGGCTAATATTTCAGGTATGATACTCTGTGCGAAATCAATTGAAGCTGGAAGCGCCAATGAGATGTTTGGCAAGTGCCTTCGGGATGAGATCAGGAGCAGCATCAGAATCGTTGAGGGCGTCTTGGATAACGAGGCGCTCATCTTCAAGCGGCATGCCATGCGGTTATTTTGTTCGCGAGGGACTGGGATTTTGGAGAAGAGGTTGCTGTTGTCTGTGATGCCGAATGGGGATTGGCGGAAGCGCGACTGCGTCGAATACTACATTGACCCTGCCTCAGCATCGATACGGGACCCCGAGGTGATAGCAGATATGTTGACGGCAGGTGTGTCGGCTGCATTGTTTTCAAAGAAGCTTTCGAAGTATAACCGCATGCGGTGGACTGGGCCAGATATCAGCACGGACGAGCAAGGTATATTTGAAGCGTGTCATGGTTTGTTGTCTCGAACTTATGTGCGGTATGCTCGGGAGTGCGGTGATGAGATTCCTTCGGTTTTCGACGATCGCCGCGGGCTCTTCAGATCGCTTGTTGATGCCGGTGCTCCTGGCGTATTGGCTGCTATTGCGGATAAGCTTCAGTTCCGAGACTATTCTGATGCCACAAAGCCAAAGGGCGACGACGACGTGGACGACGACGAGGGCGGTGACCAGCAGCATGCACAAATCAACGCCAAGGAACGCAAGCTTGCTTTTGAATTTACACAGACTTACCCGCTGGACATGTTGGTACTGCAACGTCAGGCCATGGAGATCGTTCGGGTCCTGCTGGAACTTCAGTCTAAGGTTTCAGGTGGCAGTTTCGAGCAACAACAACGCCAGAAGTTGGTGAATCAGAAGCTAAACCGTGAAGAACTTCGCCGCCAATACCGCCTGGCTGTTGCAGCAACTGGGGGGTTCGAACAATTGGCATACCAGAAAATCAAAATGATGTACGAGATACCTGAGATGTGGGCATTGATTTCAGACCGAAGGAACACAGTGAAGTTCAGATGTTTGATTTTTCGGACACTGTCGCGGCTGGGGTGTGCAATTGAATACTACGTCGGCCAGCCGTCCAGAGGATGGCCTTTCAAGTTGTATACGCTTCTGAACGACCCTGGGCTGGCCGCAAGCATTAGGCACGACCCGCCATGCACGATGGATCCAGTTTCGAAAAATTTCCTCGAACATCATCCGACATTGGAGGGGCCGATTGTGTTGGCGAAGTTGGAGATCCGCGCGATGTTGCACGGGATAGATATCGGGCCCACGGAGAGCAGACACGCTCACCTTCGCAGGCTGCTCACAGCAAGGTCGGTTCAAGTGAAAAGGATGTCAATGATTTCAGTTGGTTGCGAATGGGTTTTGCACCAGCATAGAGTTCGGAGCAATACGATTGGGCTCATGAAGAAGAAGAAGAATAACAAAAACACACACAAAAAAACAAAACAAAAAAAAAAAGAAAAAAAAAAAGAAAAAAAAAAAAAAAAAAAAAAAAAAAAAAAAAAAAAAAAAAAAAAAAAAAAAAAAAAAAAAAAAAAAAAAAAAAAAAAAAAAAAAAAACGGCATGCGATCACCGCGGACGCCCCCTCCACCCAGAGACGCATCAAGAAGAAACCTGCTGCCGAGGACAGCCGACTTGAAAAGGTGGGCGAGGAAGGGGGGTGGGGGCATGGAATGTGAGATCGGCTGTGAGATCGATAGTGGGATCGGTTGTGAGATCGGTAGCCAGATTGATTGTGAGATCGGTCGAATGAGATCGACAATGAGATCGATAGTGAGATCGATAGTGAGATCGATCGAGTGCGACGTCGGCCCCTCCCCCCTCACCTCCTTATCATCCGAAGGGTGGTCGTATATATAGGGTTAGAGTTAGACTTGGAATTACGATTCGTGCGAGAGCTCGAGGAGGGGGAGACGACGACTACGACCACGACGACGACAACGACGACGACGCCGACGACGACGACGACGACGACGATGATACGACGACGGCGACGACGACCACCACGACGACGACGACGTCGACGACGACGAGTTAGGACTATTATAGTTAGAGTAAGGGGTGGTCTCAAACATTTGTTTCTTTGTATTGTGTTCCTTCCCAGGGTAAATCAAGACCCCGGGCTGGTGGTGGCGGCGCCTGGAGGGCGCGCGTTCAGGGGGAGTGTGAAGGTAAGAAGGGCAGCGGTGACTTGGCTGCCATTGCACGCACGTTTCGGTTGCTGGACCCAACAGAGAGACAGCGCCTCAATGAGAGGGGCACGCGAACAACGGCTGCCCGTCGACGAGCTCGCAAGGCAGGGCTCAATGTCAGATGTGCTGCATTTTGTTTGAAATCTTCGGCTGCGCGTCGTCGCCTGGCCGCTGCGAGCAGGAAGGCTGCGTGCGAGTCCTTGGTTAAGGCCCACCTTTCCTTCAGCGACAAACTCTCTGAGATCATGGCGCCTGGCGGCAATCTGAACGCCTCTTTACAGGATAAGGTTGCACTTTGCAGATCGATCACGCGTTTTGAAAGTGCAAGGAAACGATCAGAAGAGCGAGCCGATAATGAGAGATTATGTGAATGGGAGAAGTTGCATGGAGTTGCTCGCATTGAGGAGTTAAGGAGCGCAATTCCCGATCTGCCCGTGCACCGTCTCGTTCCTGTTCCTTCAGTTCACGGCAGTTGCTTTGAGTTCGTGCCAGAGAGCCATACAACAGCGAACGCAGTAAGTTGGGCGGCCACTCAGAGGGGCTCGAACATCACCACGGCGTTTGTCAAGTATATGCAGGTCGTCAGTTCGCTCAAGCGTCATTCAGAGTGTCCGCCCATCGACACATCTTATGGCTCGGAGCCCAGGACGCACTTGACACCGTCTATTTGCCAGCTTGCTGGGATATGTATCTGCACAGGCGATGGCCTTCGCCTGAAAGCTATGGTGTCGGCGCTGAAGAACAAAGTTTTCCAGGTTGTGTTCAAGGGTGATCGGCTCCTAGCTCTTCGTCGCGGCTTCGTGATCGTACGCCTCCAAGGTACCGAACCGCTGCCTCCCAGGGATCCCGACCTTGAGGTTGACGAGTTCCTCCACGTGGGCTTCGAGCTTATTACGCCTAACAAACTTTCTTACCAGAAGGTAGAACGCGTTCGAGAAGGGCTTCCAGACGATCATATTTTCAGTCCTGATATGTTATACGCGAAGGCTCGCGCACCCCCCAACACTTATGTTCGGGGATGTTTTTAGGGGGGGGGGCATGAGAGCGCGCGTAGTCGAGGGCCTAGGGGATTGGGCAGGTGGAGGGCCCAAGAGGAAATGACGGAGACGGGCGGGGTAGACAGGGCATGGAAGGAAGGGGGTGGACGGGGTTGGGAAGTAGCAGAGGGCCTCTAGGCGAGTGCGCGGGTCGTCGAAGGAATCGATTTTAATTTGGGGCCTTTCGCGGGCCGCCTCGTCACGAAATAGTTAAAATCGCTTCGGAGGGTAGGTAATGCTCACCGAGATCAGTTTCTGACCGTAGCGGGGCCCTCGCGGGTAGCCTCTGCTGTGTCCTCTGGCCGGAACGATTTGGGCAATGTCTTGTTTGTTTGTTTTTGGGGCCCCGTCGTGCGAATGCAGCCTGTTGCGTCAGAAATTTAGGTTTATTGGTGAACCTTCTCTCCATTGGAGCCCCTCTTGGAACCGTGCTGGGATTCCAGTGGCTGGGGGCCATCTTGAGATCTTGAGGCGGATCCGAAGGTCTTTGGGTATTTGGGGGTAGCGTGTCATATCGTTTAGCTTGCCTTGGGACAGGCTGGCAATCGCGGTGACATAATGGGCCGTAGGCACGGCAACCAACAGTTTAAATTGTTGCCAAGCCTGCTCAGGCGACCTCGGAGTTCCAGACGGAGTATGATGCATTGGAGTTTCTTCTTTCGTGTTCAAAATGGCGTTGCATCTTCTATGAGTTGGACGACAGCTGTCGGCCCACAACCTCTGCGCTGCCGCGCATAGTGCCAGCGATCGCTCAGAAGTGCGGCGACTCTGTTGATCACATGTTCTGGCCACCGCCGCCGAGGGAAAAAGCTGGGAAGGCATGTGGCCCAGCTCCAGGTGCAGACGCAGAAGAAGCTATGCACGCTGCCATCGCCGATGCAGCTGCTGAGGGGGAGGACCCTGAGGCGCCTGAAGATCATCCTGGTGCCGATGTTCACGGCGAGGGTGGTGGCGATGATATCGATAAAGTCATGGTTGATTTATTGGGCGAGTTCATCGGCCCGCTGGAGGAGCCCCCAGAGCCCGATCCTCCTGGTCCTGCAGGTCCTCACGGCGGCGATCCTGGTCCAGGTCCTCGTCCTGCCCCAGAGCCTGCGGGTGCAGCGCCAGATGTACCGCCGCCACCACCGCCAGATGTGCCACCAGCTGCACCAGCGGCTGCTCCTGGGCACGCAGGCGGTGGGGTTCCAGCAGGCGGCTTCGTCAGAGTTCCCAATGGTACCATCTCATTTTATTCGGTTGGTAGGAAACGGTTCGCGGCATGTTGTTCGAAACATCCTGAGTGTAATGTTGAGCGCAGTAGGAACGTCGATAAAGCAGTTGTCCCAGGTGGTCCGATGATTTACGGAGGGAGGCCGATTGGCTTCCTCGCTGCATGGCTGGCCGCAGGGCTGCGGGATGATATCAGGACCAAGGCTGACCACGCGGCCCTGTTGAGGGACGGGGCCCCCGAGCTGGTATCGCAAGACTTGCGAATGCACCGCCGCAATGCTCTTTCGTTATTGCCTGGCGGCGAGCTGATCCAAAGTTTTGAACGTCAGCGTTGCGACGGCGAGCCTGTGGGACCTGAGACTCTCAGGGGTCTTTTGGGATAATGTATGAGGCCCTGATGCTGAGCATTCTTGGGTGGCCTCGCGCCACTTTATTTTACGTTGACACATGCAGCGTGCAAGTGAACTTGACACGCGCATCTTCCAATTGGAAATGTTGTGATAACGAGGTGAATGCACGAGGTACCCAGACCCAATCAATGCCAGATCTGTTGTCGGGCCCAGGGTGGACGAGGAAGAACGCGCAGCGTGTGGCGAACTCTCGGGCCGACTTGGGTTCACCACTATGCGGCGGCCTGTTGCAGAAGTACGCCCAGGGGCGGTCATCTTGGAGCCCTCAAGGGCATATTGGGCGTCTTGGGCGTCTTGGAACCGTCAAGGGCATATTGGGCGTCTTCGGCGTCTTGGGGCAATATTGTGCGGCCATGGGCCATGGGCGTCTTGGGGCCATCTTGCAATAGCATCTTGGGCGCCCGCAGCACGGCCGCTGTAGTGCCGACGATCCGTGCGAGGGGTGGGTCGTGATGGGCGCTGGTTGGGCGTTTTGGGCGTCTTGGGATCAGAGAACAGCAGCGCAGCATGTCCCGCTGCTGCGTCGGGTATTCCTTACCGCTGCTGCGTCGGGAATTGTCGGCTTGCTTGGGAACGTTTCCCAGTGCGTGTCGTTGCCAGATATACAATTGCGCTGCGCGCGTGCACTGCCTGGACCAACCACTGTGGGTATAATTATATTACAGCATCGGCGATGGCGGTGCTGGCCAAAGAATCCCTCCGATAGAAACTGAACCTGAATTGTGTCGGACCTGGAGCGGCCATGGGCCATGGGCGTCTTGGCGTGGGAGGGGGGGCATTGCGGTCGGTGCCCCCGCATGGCCTCACGGGGCCTGCGGTGGCTTGAACTATGTCCTAGGGTATTCCCCGTCGGCGGGCCTAGGGCCTAAGGGCTCAACAACCGCCACAGTCGGCGGCCGTGTCAAATCATAAGTAAACTTATCCTCGCCCGCTTACTTGTTCGCCTCCTCCTCCTCCTCATCACCATCATCATCGCCATCGTCGTCCGCCCCCCCCCACCACCTATAGTAATAGTCGTAGCAGCGGTAGTAGTGGTAGCATTAGCAGGGGTAGTGGTTTGAGGGGTTATGGAGGAGGCGGGGGAGGAACGTATCAATGCCAAATGGCCCGCTTGGCCAAATGGCGCCGCCGCGCCCCCCGTGACCCCGCCCGCCGAGCCGACAGGCTGCCGTGGAGCGGCAGCGGCGGCGCGGGGCCACCCCCCTCCTCCAGCCGGAGGCTACGGCCCCCGAGCTTTTTTTGGGCCCCCCTGGCTGGCCGCGCTGGGGGGGGCGAGGGGGCAGCGGGGGGCTGTTGCCCGAGTGTAGGGTTGCTACGCATGCCCAGGGGCCCTCCGTCTGAGGGCAGCGGTTCGGGGGAGGCGGAGGATGGGGGTTATTTCCCCACCGTTTTCGGCCCCAACCCTTGTAGTAGTAGTAGCCGTAGCCGTAGTATTAGTAGTAGCAATGGCAGTAAGTTTCCAGCGGGGCCGTTCAGAGGTTTCTTGGTGCCTCCAGATTCGTGCATATATCTTCAAAATCCCCCAGATGTCTCAATATGTGCATGGGTGAGATCTCGGGATGCCCCAGGCCCCAGGATGTACCGACATATGCGGGCATTTGCATTGCAGGCTCCGCGGTAGCATACATGAGTTTTCGTGATGCTTCCAGTGTTTGTGATGTTCCCAGATGGCTCCCAGTGTCCGTCGGGGTGTCCTTTTATGTTTCTGGTTGTATCTAGATGCATTCAGGAGTCTCTGTAGGTATCCACGTCTCTCTAGATGTATCTGGTTGTCACAACGTGTCTTTGCATGTCTGAAGGTCTCTCTGCATGCCCTTAAACTTGCCTAAATGTATATGCGTGTCTTAGATGGGTTTTGGTGTATCTAGATGCCTCTGTGTCTGCAGAAGTGTCTGTAGAAATCTCAGACGCACGCACGCGATCCCGATAATTCACAAGGGCCCGGAGATGGGCCTGGACACGGCGGCATAGGACCCGTTATGGGGTTCCGCAGGAAACTGCCCCAGAGGACCCATTATGGGTTCAGCAGAACACTGAGGTAGGGGAGAAATGTGACGTCTTGGAGCCGTCAAGGGCATCTTGGGCGTTTTCGGCGTCGTGGGTGTCTTGGGACAATCGCGTGCCAACCATGGGCCATGGGAGTCTTGGGGCCACCTTGGAACCCTCAATGGCATCTAGGCGTCCGCCGCACGGCCGCTGCAGTGCCGACGATCCGTGTGAGGGGGGGGTCGTGATGGGCGCTGGTTGGGCGTCTTGGAAGTCTTGGGATCAGCAAACAACAGCACAACATGTCCCGCTGCTGCGTCGGGTATTCCTTACCGCTGCTGCGTCGGGAATTGTTCGCTTGGGAACGTGTCCCAGTACGTGTCATTGCCAGATCCTGCTGCCAGATATACAAGTGCGCTCCGCGCGTGCACTGCCTGGGCCAAACACTGTGGGTATAACTCTATTCCAGCATCGGCGATGATGGTGCTGGTCAATTAATCTCCCCGATAGAAACTGACTCTGGATGGTGTCGGGCCTGGAACGACCATGGGCCATGGGCGTCTTGGCGTGGGAGGGGGGGGGATTGGCGGCTTGGCGACCATGGTTGCCCGTGGCATTGGAAGGGGGGCTGGTTTGGCGTGCGGGGCGAGGCCCCATTCTTAGTCCTCCCTCATGGTCGAACGTCTGAGGATGATGAGGGTGAGGATGAAGATGATGGGGACGATGAGGATGATTATGATGATGGTGATGAGGATGACGAGGATGATGAGGACGATGAGGATGATGATGAGGATGATGATGAGGATGATGCTGATGATGATGATGGGGATGATGAGGATGACGAGGGTGATGAGGATGAGGCCCTCCCTTCTCCTCCTCCCCCCCTCATTCTCCTCCTCCTCCTCCTCCCTCCTCCTCCTCCTCCTCCTCCATCATTCTCCTCCTCACTCCTCCTCATCCTCCTCCCCCCCTCCTCCTCATCCCCCTTCTCCTCCCCCTCCTTCTCCTCCTCCTCCCCCGCCTCATCCCCCTCCCCATGGTCACACGTCTGAGGATGATGAGGCTGAGGATGAGGATGATGGGGGTGATAAGGATTACGGTGATGCTGATGATGAGGATGAAAGGTGATGATGATGAGGATGAGGATGATGAGGATTCTGAGGATGATGATGATGAGGTTGATGATGCCCTCCCTGCTCATCCTCTTCCGCCTCCTCCTCCCTCCTCCTCCTCCTCCCTCCTCATCCTCCCTCCTCCTCCTCCCCCTCCTCCTCCTCCTCCTCCCTCCCCCTCCCTCTCTTGGATAGTTTGAGCTGGTGCTCTAGTGCTCTGGGGGGCGTTTTGGGCGCGCACGGCCGACGAAAAGTGCGAGGCCCCGGGGCGGCGATCGCACTTTTGCATTTGCTCGCGGCCACGCGCGCGCGCACGCACGCGAGCGGACAGACCAAGGAGCATCACATCACGAACAGCAATAATAGCATTGGCATCGCCATCATCAGCATTATCACAATCAACACCCGAATAATTTTAAGACTACGACAACCACCAACCATATCGCTATCACCATCATCATTGTCGGCGCCGTTATCATCGTTTTTTATCCACCGCCATTGTGCGCATATGTTTG
The DNA here is from genome assembly GCA_963575745.1 of Prorocentrum cordatum. Classification (NCBI taxonomy): domain Eukaryota; class Dinophyceae; order Prorocentrales; family Prorocentraceae; genus Prorocentrum; species Prorocentrum cordatum. The sequence goes on from CAUYUJ010017318.1 coordinate 213,239, forward strand.
ATGATGTGCACGGGCTGTTTTCACCGCGCAGGTTTCACCCTCTGCGGGCGCGTGGGCGTAGGTCGGCCGCGCGTAGGCGTAGGTCGGCCGCGCGTAGGTTGGGCGTCGGTTGCTTGTTGTCGCCGTCGTGCCGCGACGCGCTTGCGAATGCTAGCGAGGCCAAGCCGCCCGCGACTCGCGCCCGCGCCCCGCCCGCCACCGCTTGCGATCCGCTCGCAAGTCGCCCCAGCAAGGCCACGACCGCAACAAATCATGCCCCGGACCGCCGCGCGCACTTTGGCGCGCCAGGGGTGCTGCGCGCGCGTGGGGGGGGATTCATCATATGCCATAATCAGACTCGTCGTGGCCCCTCTCCCCTGGACCTGGACGGGGCGTTTCGCGACGCGCTGGAGCGTCCAAGATGGCCCAAGACGAGAGCGCCTCGGAGAGCCCAGGATGATCTCCAATACGGCTCAGGATAGCCTAAGACAAGATGCCTCAACATGGCTCCGAATATGCTCCAAGAGGCCCCAAGGGCGCCCCAAGACGGCTCCAAGAAGAGGTCGCGCAGCGTTCCAAGGAAGCCTCCGAGAAGCCAACATCCTTCAAAAACAGAAGGAAAACTAATGTGATTTGCCTTCTCGCCGTTTCGCTTCTGATGGCCATCCGAGGCCTCACGATGGCTCCAAAATGGCCCAGGAGGGCTCCAAGAGAGGCCAAAGAGAGCCCCAAGACGGCCCCAAGAGCGCTCAAGAGCGCCCCAAGAGCGGCCCAAGAGGTTCTAGAGGGGCGGCGCTAATTAGAGCTCCCCTCTTGTTTGATCGGCGTTCTCTAAGGTGGCCCAAAGAGGCGCCCAGGAGGCCCCAGGAGGCGCCAATATGGCCCCAAGAGGCTCCCAAGAGGCCTCCAAGAGGGCCCGAAGAGGTCGCCATGAGGCTCCAAGAGGCCCCCAAGAGGCCCCAAGAAGAGGCCTCCAAGAAGCCCACAAGAGCCCCCAAAGGGGACCCCAAGCGGCCCCGGTTGACTCTTGTTGCCAGCGCTGCTTGAGTATGTCTCTTCTCCCCCCGCCAGCTCTCCCCCTCTCCGCCCCCCGCCCCCCCCTCCTCCCCAGTCCGACACATCGACATCATCGTCGTCATTTTCGGCTTCATCATCATCAACATTAGTTTCATCGTCATCGTCATCGCCATCGTCGTCGGCACTGCTGCCCATCATTTTCCAGGGGGATAGGCCGTGATTCCAAACAACAAACATAATCCAGCTGCCTTCGGCAAGTTCCGCCACCATGCCAGCCCAACACATTGATTTCGGCCGCCCAGGGGCCCCCAAAACCAGGGCCGATTCATGCGGCGAGACGCGTCCCGGAGAGGGGTGGGCCCTTGAAAAAAATACAAAAAAACGAACTGGACAGGACTACTTGGCATTCTTCCACGCCCCAACGTGCGAAGGCACGGTGGCGGATAATAAGTAGTCGGTTTTCTCACCGATGCAATTTGGCGCGAGTTGTTGCGGCTTGCTTACGCTAGGGGGCCACGTGCGAACCCGACCCTTGCACCCCGCGATTTTTGAGGGGGAGGGTGGGTTTCACTACGTTCGGGAGCTCCCGAACGAAGTGCACCCCGCCCTCCCCCTCAGAAAACGCGGGTAGGGTTCGCATCTGGCCCCCTACCTAGTTGCGGCCCCACGCCGCGCCCACGACGTGCATCATGGCGGGCAGGGCTGACGCGCGTTCCCGTTCTCCTCAGCGGTACCGCATGGGGAAGATCGGCGACAGGCTACAGTTTGTCCCGCCCGCGACCGAGTTGGGCCCTCTGTGGGCGGATCATTGCAAACACCTTTTCGTCGACAGCATTCACCGCGCCCATTTTTTGGCCCAGGTGAAAGGCAAGCTGAGCGTTGCGTTCTGCAGGTCGTGCGGCCGATGGCCCCGCAGCGGGTTCCCCCGCGCATTCATCGAGCCGCGCGACGAGAAACCGACGAAGTACAGGGGCAATGGCCTGCACCGCCTGTGGAATGGGAAGTACCCGGTCAAGAAGAAGAACGACGCGATCTCGGCTTGGGCGGAGTTCTGGTACCCTGACGGTCGCAAGAAGAAGCCCACGCCCGCGTCGCCGCTGATCGCCGCCAAGACCAGGAATCAGATCGACAACATGACATCCGATTCAGCGTGCTCTGACGAGGGGGCTTGGCAATGCGTCGATGGGGTCGGATTTGTTTGGTCTAAGTTAGTTGCTGCTGAATGGCAGAGCGCGGGGTGCTCAGTTTAAGCGTTCGCAGTGGATATGGGGCGTTTCGAAAAAGGCCTCGCCTTCGGCGCGCCCCGCCCTCGGCGGAAGGCCGGCGGAAGGCGGCGGAAGTAAAACCTCGGCGGCCCCGCCGGCGGCGGAAGCCGGCGGAAGCTCGGCGGAAGGCGGCGGACGTTAAGGGAGACGTCAACGTGTTAGGGAATATTCTTGAAACCTGCCATATAATTGCGCCGTTGACAGCCATGAGCTGGAGGTCGGAGTAACTGCAAGGTCACCCCGAGGGCCGCGAAGATAACCGTGCTTCGCGTGCCGCGGCCTCCTCCCCCCCCTCCCCCTTCTTCTTCGCCAGGTGGGCGAGGGCGCGAGGGCGCGAAGATAATTGCGCATCGCGCCCCGCGATGCGCGATGCGCGAAGGTAGGTGACCTAGAGTAACGCTGCGCGCGCACGGCGCGATAGGGGGATCTGGAGTAGGATTGCACATTTGAGGAGACAAGGTGCAAGGGAGGGAGGGGTCCAGAAGGGGCACAACAAGAGAATTGTTGACGCTTCGCGTATCCCCACCATCCCATCCAGAAACGATGCCCACGAGTGTAGGGGGAGGGGTAAACCCCTCCCCCAAGGGGAAGAAGAGGGTTGGAAGAGGAAGCTCCTTAAACCACCTACGCCCAGAGGGCTGGTGGGATTAATGAGGGCGGCATCATTCTCCCCCTCGCCCTCCTCGTCCTCATCATCATCATCCTCGAAGGTTTGTCCTCGATCATCTCGGCCTCTGGAGGCCGTGATCGAGGCCCCGCGGGACATTGGCGGCATCGGCTCATTCCGCGTTCTCCCCCCATCCTTCCTTCCCCCCTTCCTCCCTTTCTCCCTCCCGCCCCCCTCCCCCCCTTCCCCTCTCCCCCGTCCGCGCATTCCCAATGATCCCACGAACGAGGAAAGTTAACGTCATTAGACCGCCCGTCGTTCAGAGGGCTGGCGGGATTGGTCGTTGAACGCGTCTCTGGCATTTCAACTGATCCTCATCTCTCCCTCTCTGTCTCTCTTTCTTCTCTCTCTCTCTCTCTCTCTCTCTCTCTCTCTCTCTCTCTCTCTCTCTATATATCCCCCTCTCTCTCTCTCTCTCTCTCTCTCTCTCTCTCTCTCTCTCTCTCTCTCTCTCTCTCAGATGTAGTCGGCAGCGGCGCGGTCGAAGCCGATGCCGACGTCGGCCTCGCACGGCGGGGGGAGTTGCGGATTGGGCAGGGCGAGGGATGATGAGGGGGGGCGAGGGGGGATGGCGATGCAGAGGAGGAGGATGCGTGCCTCCTGCCCCCGACGCGGTGCTTGTTTGTTGCGACGGGGCCTCTGCCCCCCCCCCCCCTGCGGGCAACCAAAAGAAGAGGCACCGCATCGTCGCCCCCCCTGCCCCCGCACCCCGCGGGGTCGATTCAGCCCTGCGTCGCGCTCGCCCCGAACAGACGCTTCCGAACAATCGGGGCATCAGCGCCGCCGTCTCGGAGCTCTCGTCGCCCTAGCTCGTCCGGCCGGGGTCGCTTGGGATGAGCGTCGCGCGGCGCGCCCCGAGCGCGACGGCCCTCGTGGTGGGCGCTGCCTTCTCCTCACTCACTGGCTCCACCTCATCCACGCCCCCCACCCCTGCGCCTCCCCCGTCCTCCACCTCCCTTTTTTTTGTCTCACTTCATGCCCACCACGGAGGTAGCGCATCTTAGGTGCGTTGTTAAGTTCCGCAGACTCTGGGGATCGAGACCGCTACACCACCAGCGCCGACGCCGGCGCATACGACTGCGCGCGCGCCGGCCTCAACGCCAGCGCCGACGCCATGTCCGCCGCCTACGTCCTTGACGACATGAATAAGTTGATGAAGATCCCGTTCTGGAGCAACGATATTGGCCCCATGGGGTCCTGGGTGCCTCTCTACGTCAAGGTGACGGACAGCGGCAAGTACGCGGGCGTGTTCCCGACGATTGCGGAGTGCAAGAACGAGCTGAAGCGTTCTATGAGTTGGCTGCACGACCTCGAGCCCGAACTGTGGATGGTGAAGATGACCAACAGAGGAGAGCCGCCAGAGACGGAGGGGTCGTACCCGCTAGCAGACGACTGGGTCGTGAACGACAGGCAGGCGCTCTACATCTTCGTCCCCGCGCCAGACGTCGACTACTCGCTGCGCTGCGACATGCAGAGTCGCGCTGAGGGCCGTCACGAAGTAAATGATGACGATGCCAGCCAGGACGGCCGCGAGGATACTGAGACGCACAAGAAGGAGGGCAACTACCATTCCATGGTTACCCCAACGAGCGAGACCAGCATCCAGGACTGGGCGGCCGAGAAGACCAAGAGGAAGACCATCGCCGGCCTCGAGGACCTGGACATCGACGAGATCTACAAGGTTGGCTTCGCCGCTGGCATCCAGAAGGGCATGGCGAAGAAGAAGGCCGCCGACGCGGGCGATGCCCAGCAGGAGAGCACCCTCGAGAGCACGGGCAGCGCGGGGTCGTGGCAGCAGGTGCGCGGTGACGAACCGCCCGACTGCCTACCGGGAAGTTGTACACATGACGTGGCTGGCTTGGGCGAGAACTGGATGCGGGCGCGGCCGCGTGTCCTTCCAGCGCTCGGCCCTCGCGCGGTCGGGCACGCCAGCCCTCGGCGTGTGCGTCCAGCGGGTGGCCGCCGCTTGTTCCGTCCGTGCGTGATTCCAGCCACGCGTGTTCCCAACTTCTCTGCACCCGGCGGCCTGGTAAATAAGAGTTCTTCGCCCCGGTAAGGATTCGTCCCGACGCCGGGCCTTCGCCTGCAAACTGCTACCGGGTGCGCTGCTTGCATTGCGCGTTGGGTCGACATGATTCCTCGCCCCCCATCCTCCTCCTCCTCCTCCTCCTCCTTCTCATCCTCCTCCTCCTCCTCCTCCCCCGCACCTCTCCTCGCGCTCCCCTGCCTGCCCCCCCCCCCCCGCCCCCCGCCCGCCCGACGCCCCCGTCCCCATCGTTGCCCTTGCCCTTGCCCCCCTCCCTCGCGCCCTCCGCATTGCCCTCGGGCCCGGGGGGGGGCCCGTCAGATCAACCCTGGTGATTGGGTGGTCTTGGGGCAACTTTTGAATTCATGCCATTATATATATATATGTATATATATACACATTATTTTGTAACCTCCCAATTCAACGTGCGATGGCCATGTCAACTAAGCAAAACTTTGACAAACTCGCGTGACAGGAGGGGCGGAGTGGGAGCGGGTGGTGTAAAAGAGCCGGATTGCAGAGGCGGCGCGGGCTCCTCCTCCGAGCAAGTTTCCAAAGGGTACCCTCGCATCCTGAAGTTTCGCCTTGCATCTTCCAAAGCCGCCAGCATGACCGACAGCGGAAGGCTTCCAAAGCCCTTGCATCCTTACCGCGCACCCTTATTATAGGAGGATGAATCGGACGAGGCGGAGGGGGAGGGGAGGCGGAGGGGAGGAGAAGGATCAGGGGGAGGGATGAGGATGGGGGCGAGGGTGCTGAGCCCAAGAGGCTCCAGGAGGCCCAAGAAGAGGCCCCCAGGAAGCCCTCAATGACCCCAAGAAGCCCCAAGAGGCCCCCAAGAGGCCCAAAAGAGGCCCCCACGATGCCCCAAACCGGCAACCAAGACGCTTCAAAATTGTTTCCGAAAGGCCCCCGAGAGACCCACCACGAGATCCCAGCGAACAGTCGAGAGCCCTCTGTCATCGTAGCCGTTTTGGCTCAAATATTTGTAAGGGATGGATGCCGTCTGCAACGGCTGCAGCAAGCTCTCGTGCGTTGATTGCCGCATTCGGCGCAATTTTAGCAGATGGCGATCGAGTAGCTGGGCGCAACTGCCCAACGGCAGCCCGTGGTTGAAGCGCTCGGCTTCTGGTTGTATTGGGTGCGCGGTATGCCAGCGCGCGGCGACGATGCATGGGATTGCCTCCGTGCCGGCGCGGATGCGCCCGATCGCCAGTTGCCGTTTGCGAAGCTTTCGCGGGTGCTCCGAGTATCTCCTCAAGAAGCACGCACAATCACTTTTTCACAAGGCCATGGCGGCGTCGGCCGACGTGATTGCGGCGGCGCCACCCAAGGAGGAGTTTCAGAGGGTATTGGACCACGTCCAGAAACACTCCGCAGCTGCTGGCGTTGACGGCATATCTGGCGTTGCAGGCCACAAGAAAATCATGCAGTACATCTACTGCTTGGCGTTGGGGTCGCAGCGTTTGGACCAGGAGTTCATCAAGTCTGCTACTGGCATGTGTCTTATTCGCGATGCCCGCAAGGGCAAGTTGTGCGTGCGGTTCGCCATGGTCGACGACAACTTGAAAGTTCGCAGAGGTATACTTGGCGTTGCAAGGGGGCGTGGCTCCACGGCCGAGGACACGGTGGAGGCGACGAGCAAAATCTTCGATGAGTTTTCCACCGTCGTCCTGCGCAACAAGCGGAAAATCGTCAACGCCAACGTCAGAAGCAAGATGCGCAAGATCTGCAAGGTGATGGTCCAGGACAGCGCCGGGGACGAAGTCTTGGCCGCCGAGATACAGCGGAGGAAACTCGTTCGGATGATGGAGCCTCTCACTCCGAACGCGCGCGCCTGTCCCGTCTGCAAGTGCCACGGTGGGCGGCGCATCCTGACCAGGCCGTGGCACGCCGATGCGCGGATCAGGGAGATTGTCATCAATTTTGCGTATGGCGGGACTTCGCCAGCGCAGTTGGTACAGCACAGCCCCGACCTCCGAGCCGAGTTCAAGCTGGTTGTCAAGGGCGCCCATCCTGACATCAAGCAGCACTGCGAGAACCTCAGGGCCGCGAAGCACCGCTTCGAGTCGCTCCAACAGCCTCTTGGGAGAACCTGCAGGTATTTTCTAGCATGCCACGCGTTGATGCTCCGGGTCGCCTGCAAGCGCGCTGGGAAGCCCGCGCAGCGCGCCAAGCAGCGGTTAATTTGGGTGGCGCAATCCCCCCGGCACACCATCATGTGCGCCCTCCTCGCCGACGCGGCCGACGAGAGCATGCTGGTCATGCGGTTCTTCGACGCGGAGACGTTCGACGCGTCGGCGATCGCCAGCCATATTCACGTGTTCCTGGTTCGCATATACGAACTGTTCGGGCCAGCTCGGAAAGCGCTCGCGCCCCCAGGAGCAGGGGGGCCATAATAAACAGACGAGGGGGGCGAGGAGGAGAAGGGAAAGAGGGGCCCAGAGGGTGGATCTGCGCTTTTACACATAAAAATGCGCATTTGTTTTGCTGTTGTTCCATCTGCGCGTTTTCTCAAATCGAGCGGCAAAAATGCGCATGCCGACCGCGACTGCGCCTTTGAAATCTGCGTTTTTTTTCCAAATCTTTCAAAATCACGACCAGGCAAAAATGCGTAAGCCTTGCGCTTTTTCCGAGACTGAAATGCGTAAGCCATCGTTGTTCCTTGCGTTTTCTCAAAAAACTGAAATCCGTAAGCTCTGCGCGTTGTTGTTTGTCTGGGAAAAAAAGATAGATAATACATATATATAAATATATAGATATATGCATATATATGAGCACGCATATAGATATAGAACACAAAAGACAAGGGGAATCAAACTAATATTTATATGTTATATACACATACAAGCTTCTCCTACATTGCCTGCGGTCGACCTGTCAACGAGCCGCCCTGCGCCCGACTACTTGCGGTCGTCCCGCCCGCGACTTGCCCGTGACCCAACCACGACCCGCCTGCGACACACGTGCGACGCGCCTGTGGCCCATCTCGGTCGTCTCGTCGTCATTCTCCTCCTCCTCCTCCTCCTCCTCCTCCTCCTCGTCCCCCTCCTTCCGCCTCCTGGTGCTGTTCCTTCTCGAGATGACGTCGTCGCCGACGTCGTCGTCATCGTCGTTTTCGTCTGCCTCCGCGGCCCGCGGCCTCGAGGAGCGAACGGTGCCGCCAAGGGGGCCCTCCCCTCCTTCAGGGCGCGAGCGCTGCAGCCAGGGGGGGCCCTCCTCCACCCTTTTACCCAGGGCAGGGGGGAGGAGGGCGAGGTCGGAGGAAGGGGGGGCAGGAGAAGCGCGCAGGTTTTCGGACCGAGTTTTGCCTGCGTGGCAAGCGGGCCAGATGCCCGCGCGGGCCGCGTTTGCCGATGCAAGCGCGGTCGCGAGCGTCCTGAGCCAGCACGCTGAGCGCGCTGGCTTCATCAAGGAGCGATGCGGGGCAACAGGGATGGGATGGGGGAGCAGATTGAGGACAGAGGGGGAAAATAAAGGAGGGCCCAGCAGAGGAGGGAGTGCAGGGGAGGACAGCACGGACAGCACAGCAGCACAGAGGAGCAGCAGAGCAACTCAGCGAAGGAGGGGAGGGCAACAAGGGGCAGAACAACGCAGGGAGGACAGGAACCGTCGGCGTTTCGGAGTTCCGGGTTATGTCGTGCTGGTTGGGGTTTCGCTATTTCTGGGTTTGGGGGTTTCGGGAGTTCGGGGATTAAAAGTTTCGGGGTGGGTTTTGAAGTGTTGGGCTTCCGGAGGTTCGTATAAGAGAGGGCGAGCGCGGGAGGAGGAGACGGGGAATCGCCCCAGGACATCAAGTTCACGGCAGGGGAGGCCAAGAAGGCGATCAAGAAGATCGCGCCGATCTTCAAGGCGTTGGGCGAGGCGATCGCACGGGTGCAATGCAGGAGGATAAGGAAGGTGAGGAGAATCAAGAAGGGCGAAGGAGGTTCAGCAGGAACAGAAATGGAGGGAGAGTCGGAGGTGTAGGCGGTAGGAGGAGGCAGGACGAGGTAAGAGGTAGGAGGGGGTAGGAGGTAGGACAAATAACGTAGGGGATACGAGAGAAAATGCCGCGAATAGGTGAGCGACTGGAACTTCTACGTCAAAGAGGACTGCATCACCGCCGCGCTGCAGGAGTGCCTCAAGAATGCAGAGCAGTTCAAGAAGGCGAATTTGGTCTCGCGCTCCGTCGTCGTCCTCCTCCTCCTCCTCCTCCTCCTCCTCCTCCTCGTCGGTCTCGTCCTGCTCCTTGTCCTCGTCGTCGTCGTCCTCATCCTTGTCCTCGTCATCACCGTCATCCTCATCGTCGTCGTCGTGGTCGTCGTCGTTGATGTCGTCGTCGTCCTCCTCCTCCTCGTCCTCGTCGACCTCGTCCTCATCTTGTCCTCGTCTTTATCCTCGTCGTCGTCGTCATCCTCGTCGTCGTCGTCGTCGTGGTCGTCATCGTGGTCGTCATCGTCTTTGATGTCGTTGTCGTCCTCATACGTCATCGTCGACATCGTCCTCTCCGTCGCTGTCGTCGTCGCTGTCATCGTCGCTTTCGTCTTAGTCGTCCTCCTCAGTTTCGTTGTCGCCGTCATCGCCGCCCACCCATCCCGCAGGTGAAGGCGGCCGAGCGGAAGAACTACACCAAGCAGATGACGGCTCGCTTCGCCTACTTGCTCAAGGACTCGCCGTCGTCGTCGCCGTCGTCGTCAACGATGTCGTAGTCCCCTTCGTCGCTCTCGTCGTCGTCGACCTCGTCCTGATCCTCGCCGTCGTCGTCGACCTTGCCCTCGTTGTCGTCGCCGTCGTCGTCCTCGTCGTCGTCGTCCTCGTCCTCGTCCTCGTCGCCCTCGTCGTCGTCCTCCTCCTCCTCCTCCTCGTCGTCCTCATCGATGTCGTCGACCTCGTCATCGTCCTCGTTCACCTCGTCTTCGTCGTCGTCGTCGACCTCGTCATCGGCCTCGTCGTCGTCGACCTCGTCATCGTCCTCGTCGACCTCGTCCTCGTCGTTGTCGTCGTCCTCGTCGTCGTCTCCCTTCTCTATCCTCCTCCTCCTCGTCGTCGTCGTCGATATCGTCGTCGTCGTCGTCCTCCTCCTCCTCCTTCTTCTCCTCGACTGTCCTCGTCCCCGACAGGATCTGCAGACACGCTTGCGGTCGAAGACCACGTGGGCTCTGGAAGTCATTGGCAAGGCACTCTGGGGAGCACATCCGGTAACCAGGGATGCAGGAGGATCTGGATGGGATCTGGATGGGATCTGGATGAAATCTGGATGGAATCTGGATGTCATCTGGATGGGATCTGGATGACATCTGGATGACATATGGATGAAATCTGGATGAAATCTGGATGAAATCTGGATGCAGTCTGGGCCGCCAGATCGCATCCAGATTGCATCCAGATCCCATCCACATGCTGTCTGGGCAGCCAGATCGCATCCAGATTGCATCCAGATCCCATCCAGCTCGCATCGAGATCACATCGAACTCCCATCCAGATCGCTTCCAGACCCCCCCCCCTCTGACTCCACCCATACCCAATGCAGATCGCATCGCAGATTTGAATGGGGGTTAATCTGGATTGCCATGGATGGGCTCCCTTCAGGCAGCGGATGAGATGGCGGACTCGCCTGGCGGCGAGTCAAGATCAGACGGCGCGGCGGAGGCAGAAGGCGAAGACGATGAGGAGGAGGGCGAAGGTGAGGAGGAGGGGGAGGAGGAAGAAGAGGAAGAGACATATGAAGAGGAAGAGGTGGAAGGCCCAACGGATCTTCAGGAGGCAGGTGCCTGGAACGAGAGCGGCCTGGCAGACAAGACGGTCATCATGAAGAAGCCAGCAGCTGCAAAGCAGGATGAGCCGACGGCAGCTGCAGGGAAGGACGACTCGCCGAAGCCATCTGAAGGTACTGAGAAGGATGAGGCCGAGGACACCCTGTATTCAAATGTATCTCCCTGCCGCGGGGGGAAGGAGGAGGCATACGGATAGCACGAGGGTGAGAGGCAGGAATGGGCGGTGGGTAAGAGTAGGGGTGAGCTGATGGGGGAGAGTACCAACTCCTCGTCTCACTCTCGTCCTCCTTCACGCCTCGAGGACGTGTGGAACGGGGTCCCCCTTCTTGTTCGAGAGTGGGATGGTGGAACATAGATCTCGAACTGTTTGAACGCAGCTCGCACGTGCCCGTCTCGAACGATCTAGGCTCGGCATGGGGCTCGGCGTTCGACGGGCAGTCTGGAATCGACGAGCAGAGCGCAGAGAAGGAGGAGGAAGAGGAGGAGAAGCGACTCGTGGGAGAGGAGGGCAGGTCGACGTCTCATCTCCCCCCTCCCCCACCTCACCGCCTGAGGAGTGGGAGGAGAGCTATTGTGATATGGGCACTGGGTTCAAGTGGAGGCGGCGGAAAACACGTGACACCACATAAACATCTCCCCCGCCCTGCTGCCCCTCCTCTTGGATTGGGGAGAGGATTCTAGGACAGTCGGGACTGGCTCCTGGAAGCCGACATTACGATGTGAATTCGAGGACTCGGGGGGTAGGGGTCGATGAGGACTCGGAGGGGGAGGAGGTGGGAAAGCCGATAGAGTCGATCCCACCTCCATCCCACGCCAGGCAGGGTCTCGCCCTCCTACCAGTGTCTCTCGTCTTCCCCTCCCCCTCCTCTCCCTGAGAGGATCGCACGTTCGCATTCACCTATGGCTACGCTCCAGAGCTCGACCAGGCCTGGCGCCAGAAGCCGAAGGGCATCAAGGAGTTCACAGACGACATGCAATACATCCAGCTCATTGGTTGGTTCGCGAGGTGGCAACTGTCCCCCTTGCTTCCATCATCCTTCCCACGTGTCCCTCTTCCGCCTACCCCCGTTCCTCTCCCCATCCACCCTGCTTCCTCCACCGCATGCACCTCCTTCTCCAAGTATCCCTCCCTCATCTTCCTCGCCCCTCCTCCACATGTTCCCCCCTCCGCCGCCCCCTCATTCACCTCCACCTCCTAGACTCCTCTTCCTCGTCATCCTCGATCGGTGGCCCGACGGCGACTCTTGGCATATCGAGGACAAGGTGATGGAGCCTGCAATTGCTGCCGCGGCGCCTGCAGGCACCATTATCCTCCTCAACTCGTCCCTTCGCCAACCTCCGGTGTCATCTTCCTGCCGCGGCGCCTGCAGGCGCCAACGTCCTCCTCAGCTCGCCCCTTCACCAACCTCTGTTGCCCCCCTCCTGCCGCGGCGCCTGCAGGCGCCATCGTCCTCCTCAGCCCGTCCCTTCACCAACGTCCATTGCCCCCTTCCCGTCGCGGCACCTGCAGGCGTCAACATCCTCCTCAGCTCGTCCCTTCACCAACGTCCCATTGTCCCCCTCCTGCCGCGGCGCCTGCAGGCGCCAACGTCCTCCTCAGCTCGTCCTTTCACCAACCTCCCTTGCCCCTTTCCTGCCGCGGCGCCTGCAGGCGCCAATATCCCCTCTCAGCTCGCCCCTTCACCAGCCTCCCGTGACCCCCTCCTGCCGCGGCGCCTGCAGGCGCCAACGACGTCCTCTTCAGCTCGTCTCTTCGCCAACCTCCCTTGCCCCCTGCCTGCCGCGGCGCCAGCAAGCGCCAACATCCTCCTCAGCTCGTCCCTTCACCGACCCCCCGTATCCCCCTACTGCTGCTGTTAATTATGCTCCTCGTCCACCTCCTCATCCTCTTCCTCCGCCTCCTCCCCCTCCTCCTCCTCATCATCCTACTCCTCGATCTCTCCTGCCTCTTCTATAGTAGGAGGCCGCGGTCGCGGTGGCCGCGGTAGGGGCCGCGGGAAGGGCAAGGGCACGAGCGCGAGCAAGGGCACGGCCAAGGCCACCGACAAGCAGAGGAAGCTCTGGTGCCACAACGTGCAGGGCGAGTGGGCGCTGCGCATCGCTCGCAAGACGAACAGGCACAACAGGCTGCTCATCTTGCTGGACGGCGACGAGAAGAGGGCGACTCCCCAGGCTCTGGGATTAACATGGGGGAATGGGCGAGGGAGGTAAGGTATAAGTGTCTCGAGGAAGATCACGGACGAACACTAGGTTCGAGCAACCACATAATATGGACGGGGGTGATGGTGGACAGAGGCGTCCGACGGTATAGGGGATACGTGTGGGGATTCGGACGGCGAGGAACATGCGCAGAGGAATACGTTGGGGATTGGTCGGGGTTTGGGCTGAGTTGGGTTGGGCCTGCTCTCCAGCGCAGGTTACACAAGTCGATGCGGTTGACTTCCCGTCGGAGGAGGACGCGGAGAAGGTTCTGATCGGTCTTGCCAAGATGCACATGCGAGGCGCGGCTGAGGAGGAGGAGGAGGAGGGGCAGGAAGCGGAGGAGGAGGATGAGGAGGAGGAGAGGGAGGAGAAACTGGAGGATAAGGCGGCAGAGGAGGCGGATCACGGGAGGAGGATCGAGGCGGGGGGATGAGGAGCATGGAGGACCATGATGAGAGAGGGCGAGGCAAGGATATGCAGGGAGGGGGAGGAGCCCTTCTACTTCTCCTGCTCCTCCTCCTGCTCGTCCTCATCCTCATCCCCCTCCTCCTCCTTCTCCTCCTCCTGCCCTTGAGGATCCCACTCCTCCTCCTCCTGCTCCTCCTCCTCCTCCTCCTTCTCCTCCTCCTCCTCCTCCTCCTCCTCCTACTCCTCCCACTCGTTCAACTCGCTTCGAGGCGCTTCCAAGGGCGAGATCGAGGAGTCGAAGCTGAGCATGCTGCAGACTCAGCCAGCATACATCCAGAGGAGCTCTGGGTCATCCAACGGCGGGTGGGGTGTATTGGAGCAAGTGTGAGAAGAAGATCTTCACTGCATATGTTTCACAGCGCAGTTTCCACCTCCCTGGCTCACACCGCATAGCTTGCACTGCATAGCTTGCACTACATAGTTTGCACCGCATAGTCGAGGGACGCGACCGTGAAGGGTGGGTTTCCCTGGGGAAACTGATGGGTCGGTGAGGGCCCTAAGGGAACTGATGGATGGGCGAGGTTCCTTGCAACCATGAGGATGGCGTTGAAAGGCAAGGGCAAAGGCAAGGGGCAGGCCAAGCGCGGCGACGCTGCCGAGCAGAGCGTCGGCGGCGAGAAGGTGAAAGGCAAACGCAAAGGCAGCAAGGGCACGAGCAAAGGCAAAAAGAAAGGCCGCGGCCGAGGCAGTGCAGCTGACGATGACGAGTGGGAGGGTGAGCAGTCTAAGAAAGCCGAGGATGCAGACGAAGACGCGGCGAAAGAGGATGAGGAAGAGGAAGAGGAGGAGAATGAGGAGGAGGAGGAGGAGGAAGAGAATAAGGAGGTCGAGGATGCGACAGCTGCGGGCGGCGAGGACCTGAAGGAAGCTGAGAAAGCAACGGCGGCGGCGGGCCCCCCCAAGCGCAAGTTCACGAAGAAAGGCCCTCCACACGACGAGGAGGCGCAGCAGCTGTCTGGGGAGAAGGTTGCAAAGAAGGCTCGCCCAGGACCGACTGCAAGTAAGGAAGGCCCAGGAAAGGCTGGAAGCGCTGCTGAGGCAGCAGGCGAGGAGGCGGCGGCTGGCAGCGCCGCGCACGAGCAGGCAAAGGAGGAGGAGGAGGAGGAGGAGGAGGAGATGAGCGGGCTCGACACGCCGCCGCCGCGGAAGAGGAGGGCCACACCCCAGGTCAAAGGCGAGGAGCCAGAGGCGAACACGTCGAAGGTCGACCAGGCCGAGCACGTGCAGGCAACGGGCAGACTCAAACCTATAACACTCCCCTCGGTGCCTTTCAGCTCTGCTCCTCACTCGGGCCCAAGGCGAGCTGTTGGCTGATGAACCCCGTGTTTCCAAACATGCTGAACATCCTACCCAACGGCCTAAACAGGCCCACACGCCTGAAATTCTCCAGGGCGTCGCCGTCAATCCGCGGATGCCCATCGCTCTCGAGGGGTCCCGTAAACCATCTGTACCCTCTGCGTCCCCTTTTCCTTCCCACACCCCCTCAGATGGTGATGAGCTTCGGCCCTGGGAACAGTTTCCTCGGCTGGAAGCCCAAGGTGCCCCATCCTACCTCCTTTCCCCTCCCTGCCCCCTCCCCCTCCCCCTCCTCCTCCTCCTCCTCCTCCTCCTCCTCCTCCTCGTCGTTGTGGTCCTGCTCATGCTCCTGCTCCTGCCCCTGCTCCTCCTCCTCCTCCTCCTCCTCCTCCTGCTCCTACTCCTCCTCCTGCTCCTCCTCCTCCTCCTCCTCCTTGTCCTCCTCCATGTTCTCCTCCATCCCCCTCCCCACCTACGTCCCCCCAACTGCGCCCGCAGGCTTCGACCTCGACGGGCATCCGGAGGCCGCGAGCGGGCATGTTCGACTCGGAGGGGTCCGAGTCGGATGAGAAGGACTTCGAGACGTTGTGGTAGGGCTCGCGAGCCACGGCAGGCAACCAAGGGTTCGCTGTTAGGGGGTTGCGAAGCCCTTCGGATCGAGCTGAGCCCTGCTGGGCTCGACGTTCTGCGCTCGAAAAGAATCATGGTCACATTGTGGTTGCCCCCGCACTTGCGGATATGAATGGCGGTGGTGCGGGCAGTAAATATATCCATATCCAGAGCGTCTTTGACTTTTCGGGAAGAGGTGCCGCAACGCCGAGGCGCACTGGATATGGCTAAAATCGAGCCTCTTGGGGCCAGATTTTTATCCATATCCAGTGCGTCTACGGTTTCAGGGGAAGGGAGCCCAAGACTCCAAGACGCACTGGATGTGGATATAACTATTGCCCGCAGGTGGGTCGTGAAGTAAGACAGCTCGGGCACTCACCCTCGCTCTGATATGGGCCCGTCGAGCTAAAGTCGAGGCCGATTAGTAGGTCGACCCTGCCAAATCAAGGGCACCCTTATGTCCTGCGTGTTCGCGACCCCTGCCTTCTGCATTCCTATGGCAATGTGGCCCTCGGAAGGGTGGTTTCCTCTCGCGTGTCCTCTCCAATCAACCCCGACTGTATGGATCAGCGCCGCAGGGGGCAGGGAAGGGAGAAGGGTCAGGGTTGGGGGAAGGGGGAGGTAGATCTGTACTCCTCCTACAAACGTCGGCGACTCAGAGCTCGACGGGGCCCATCTACGCACCTCGCCTGTACCAAACTCCTGTGATCTTCACGTAGGCTTTTGCCGATCGAGTTTGATTTTGGGCCCGCCATCGCGACACCCCCTCACCCCACGTTGAGCAGCGATGGCATCGAGCTCGGGCTTGTCGGACCAGGCGCGCGAGGTGCAAACGCAGATGACCGCGCCCCCGCCGTGGTTCGAGCCGATCACGGTCGACAGTGCCGATACGTTACCAGGCGCGCATTTTGAGAGAGGGGGTGGGGAGCTCGAGGCAGCAGTAGCAGCCCAGGAGAAGAGGGAGACGGGGAAGAGGATGCGCGGGGTGAATGGCTGAGGGGATAGGAGATGGGAACGGTAGGGAAGGAGGAGCAAAACGAGGGATGAAGGAGGAGCGAGATAATGAGAGAGATGATTATGGAACGTTTGGGGGAACGGCGGAGGAGACGGGGAGCATATAGATAACGCAATCTACAGATGACAGCGTGAACCACCCTGACCAGCACTTGCACGAGTCCCAGATCCCCCCTGGCGCGGACCCGATCCCGCCAACGCTTGCGGGCCCAGGCGCCATTCCTCGTCTTCCCTCGTCCTTCTCCTCAAGCTCCACTTGGTGCTCCTGCTCCTGCTCCTGCGCCTGCTCCCCCTCCTCTTCCTCCTCCTCCTCCTTCTCCTCATGCGCCTCCTGCTCCTCCTGCTCCTCCTGCTCCTCCTGCTCTTCCTCTTCCTCCTCCTCCTCCTCCTCCTCCTCCTCCTTTCCCCCCTCCTTCCTCTCATCTCCTTTGCCTGTGTTCCTGGGGCCACCGCTTGCACGAGTCCCAGATCCCCCCAGGCGCAGATCCGATCCCGCCAACGCCAGTGGACCCAGGCGCCATCCCTCTTCCCTGTTCCTCCTCCTCAAGCTCCACCTCCTTGATCCTACTCCTGCTCCCCCTCCTCCTCCTCCTCCTCCTCCTCCTCCTCCTCCTCTTCCTCCTCGTCATCCTCCTCTTCTTGATTTGTCTCCTCCTCCTCCTCCTTTTCCCTCTCAGTCCTCTCATCTCCTCTACCTGTTTCCCTGGGGCAACTCCTCGTGCCCTCAGGTGCTGCCCTCAGGCCGCCGTCGACCGCGCCCCAGGTCACGGCGGCTCCCGCGGCTCCGGCTCCCCAGTTGGAGGCCGACCTGGCGAAGAAGGCCAACGTCCCCTCAGAGGTGCCTTCAGAGCTACTCGGCGCTGCAGGGGAGGAGGCGGCGGCTCAGGACGTGCACATGGAGGAGCTCCCGAAGCAGAATTTCAAGTTCTTGATGGACTCAACGATGGGGGGCAGGTTCCGCAGGTACATCGAGTCCCTGCGGCCCGACAAGCGGCGGGAGTTCAATGACAAGACGCCCGCGCAGAAGAAGGAGTTCAAGAAGACCTGGGCCATGGAGAAGTATAAGGAGTACCAGGCCGCGGCCGTCGATGCTTGCACATCCTCCTGCCTCATCTGTCTCCCGATCAAGCTCCTCCTCCTTCCTCCCTCCCCTTCCTCCTCACACCCCCATCGCCTCCTCCCCTTCTCGTTCTGTCCCCCTCCTTCTCCTCCTCCTCCCCCTCCCTCAATCCCTCGACGACCCTCCCATCACAGTCGAGGCTGATTAGTAGGTCGACCCTGTCAAATCAAGGGTACCCCTGCGTCCTGTGGTTCGCGATTCATGGCTTCCACGTTCCTATGGCGATGTGGTCTTCGGAAGGGTCGTGTGTCCTCTCGCGCATCCTCTCCAATCAACCCCGACTGCACAGGCGTCGCGGTCTCACGCGGAGAGCCAGTCAAATTCGCGCAAGGAGTGGGCAGAGCTGTGCAATTTCGACGTGATCGTCGAGCGCGAGGGCGGGGCCCACTCTGCTGCGGCGGTGCAGGGAGCCTACAAATACTGCATGAAGGCGATCTCCGTCGGATGGTACCCGAGACGAGCAGCGGAGCAGCGGTAGGGGCAGCAGTGACGAGAGAGGGGAATGGGTTCTTGTAACAGCGACGGAGACAACAGTAGCAAGATGAGGAGGCATCGGCAGCAACAGCAGCGGCGACATCAAGGAATATGTTAGGGAGGAGTAGGCGGAGGTGGGGGAGCACGAACGGAACGAGGGGCAGGAGTCAGAGGACACGCAGCACCAACAGCAACAGCAGACCAGGTATAGATTCAACGATTGGACGGAGAGGATGGAGTTCGTCTACAAGAAGGTCGGGTGGGAGAACGTGTTCAAGCAAAAGTGGGCGAAGCACGAGAGGGAGTTCAATGAGAGGAACGTCCCAGCGCTGGCCAGCGGCAGCAGGGCGCCCCAGGTGGCGAGCGGCAGCACGGCAGCGCAGGTGGCCAGCGGCAGGATCCGGGCTCCCGCGGCTGAGAAGCCTATCCTGGTCGAGGAGACGCCTCCCAAGGTAGCCAAGATGGCGGCTCCAGGGCAGGCAGCGGCCGCGGCTGCTAAAGCGTGCGGCACAGCAGCTAAGGATGAGGTGCCAGTGGCGGCGGCTGCGGCGCAGGCTCAGGCTCCTGCGCAGCCAGTGGCGGCGGCTGCGGCGCAGGCTCAGGCTGCGGCGCAGGCTCAGGCTGCGGCGCAGGCTCAGGCTGCTGCGCAGGCTCAGGCTGCGGCGCGTCGGGCCGAGGCGGCGAAAGCTGCTGAGGAGCGTCGGGAGCAGGCTGCGGCGCAGCAGGAGGTTGAGGAGGCGGCGGCGTCGAGCCAGAAAGGGCCCGACGCGACAGGAGTGGCGGCCGACACAGAAGATACGGCACCGCTGGTGGCAGCAGCAGATGGTGCAATCGAGATCGAGAACGCCGCGAGCCCTGATCTGAGCAAGAAGGACAAAGCAAGCGGCAAGAGGGCTGCTGCAGGCGGAGGTGATGGACAAGGGAAGCGCAGCAGGCGCCAGACGCCTAAAGAGCCCGAGACTGAGGAGCAGCAGGCGAAGCGGATGAAGAGGGAGAGGCTCGAGGAGGCACAAAAGCTCGCGGCCGAGTATTCGTCGGTCCATGGGAAAGCGAAGATGATCCTGAAGAGGATTGAGGAAAGTTCGTCTGGCCCGTGGGTGACCCAGGGATGCAACAAATGAGGGAGGAGGGACGATGGAGGACTGACGGATGAGTGAGAGAGGGAAACGATTGAGGTGGGTGGAGTGATGACCTCCGAATTCGTGTTTCCACCTTCCTCGCTCCTCCCTCCTCCTCCCCTCCTCGCTGGCTCCCCTTCCCTCCCCCTGAGGTGTGGGGGGAGGGTGTCTGCGCTTGACACTCCTCCTCTGTCCCATGAAAGCTACAATGGGAAAGAAGAGGAGTGCCAAGGGCACCCCCAGGTGTTCTTCCGCGGCACGAACGAGGCGGGCCAGCTCAAGAGGGCGCTGGAGGCCATGGAGGCCAAGTGCGCCAGCGACAACTTCTCGGAGCTGATGACTACCATGGACGCTGAGACCGCCGAGGATACCATTCTTCCTCCTCCTCCTCCTCCTCCGCCTCCTCCTACTCGTCCTCCTCATCCTCCCGACCCCTCCTCCTTCTCTTTCGTTCTCTTTCTCCTTCTCCTTCTTCTTCTTCTCCTCCTCCTCCTCCTCCTCCTCCTCCTTCTGTGTTTCTCCTCCTGCTCATGCTCGCACGTCCTCATCTCCGTTCTTCAACCCCCATGGTCCTCCCGCTCCTGCTCATGGTTATGCTCCTCCCCCTCCGCCTCCCCCGTCCCCTTTCTGGCCCTCCCTGGTCCTGATCTTGTTATCAACTCCTCCTCCTCCTCTTCCTCCACCTCCCCTCATCCCCACCTCCTCCTCCTCCTCCTCCTCCTCCTCCTCCTCCTCCTTCTCCTCCTCCTCCTCCTCCTCCTCCTCCTCCTCTTTTTCCTCCTCCTCCTCCTCCTCCTCCTCCTCCTCCTCATCCCCTCAGCTGATGTACGACGGCCATTTCGACGCGGCGCTCAGCAACTTCCCGAGCCACCTCAAACACGAGGTGGAGACGTGCTCCCAGAAGTGCGATGGCATACTCAAGATGCTGGCGACCCGCAAGGCGTTCTTCAACGTGCAGGGCTAGCAGGAGGCTGACCGAGAGATCGGGGGAGGATCGAATCCCCTGGGGCCCAGCTCGAAAGGGACCAGAGGGAGTAGGATAAACCACTTGCGCGCCTGGATGGCATCCAGATCGCATCCAGATTTCATCCAGATTTCATCCAGATTCCATCCAGATTCCATCCAGATGTTCGAAATACCCATCATAAAACCTGAGAAAACACATGGTTTCGTGCATCCAGATTTCATCAAGCTCGAACGGAGGCTCAGATCCTTTGTAAAATACACGACAAAATCCGTAAGCCCTTTTTCCAACAACCCTGAAAATCCGTAAGGCCCCTCGGACCCTGTAAAATCACAGGGATGATGCATCCAGATTCCATCCACTGTGGATCTGGATGCGGGATCCTTTGTAAAATACGCGATGAAAATCCGTAAGGCCCCTCGGACCCTGTAAAATCACAGGGATGATGCATCCAGATTCCATCCAGATTCCATCCAGGTGCGCGATCCTTTGTAAAATACACGATGAAAATGCGTAAGGCGCCTCGGACCCTGTAAATTCACAGGGATGATGCATCCAGATTCCATCCAGGTGCGAGATCCTTTGTAAAATACACGACAAAAATCCGTAAGCCCCTTTTTTCAACAACCCTGAAAATCCGTAAGGCCCCTCGGACCCTGTAAAATCACAGGGATGATGCATCCAGATTCCATCCAGAATCCATCTGGATGCGAGATCCTTTGTAAAATACACTATGAAAATGCGTAAGGCCTCTCGGACCCTGTAAAATCACAGGGATGATGCATCCAGATTCCATCCAGATTCCATCCAGGTGCGCGATCCTTTGTAAAATACACTATGAAAATGCGTAAGGCACAGAAAACACTGTAAAACACATGGTTTCGTGCATCCAGATTTCATCCAGATTTCATCCAGATCCTGTCCAGATCCATCCAGATTTCATCCAGATTCCATCCAGATCCATCCAGATACGCCTGGGATCCACCTCAAGGCCTCCTCCTTCTGCTCCTGAGGGCCTCGAGGGGCCTGTGCGGGTCTCCGGGGACCCCTGGGGACCTCTTCCTCCTCCTCCTCCTCCTCCTCCTCCTCCTCCTCCTCCTCCTCCTCCTCCTCCTCCCCCTCCTCCTCCTCCCCCTCCTCCTCCCCCTCCTCCTCCTCCTCCTTCTCCTCCTCCTCCTCCTGCTCCTCCTGCTCCTCCCCCTCCTTCTCCTCCTCCTCCTGCACCACCCCCATCCTCCATGTCCTGCAACTGATCCCTACAGCATCGATCGACGCGCTGCCGTCCGACAGTGAGCTCGAGGAGGCGCTGGACCTACGAGCGTGTAAGATGCTGGGTCGCGCCTGCCACTCTTTGCCCTCCCCCTTCCAACCCCAATCCCCCATCCCTCTGTCCTTGTGGCACCTGCAGTTGCGCCCAGCTTTGTGCCCTCGCCAGCTCTGGAGGCTTCCATCCGGGGGCGCGGGCCACGCTGCTTCTAGTTCGTTTAGCTTTGCAGCGAGTCCTGCAGAGAAGGGCGGTGGCTAGAGAGGGTCGTGCGAAGATAATTGTGCACACATAGATATGGCTTTGGAGGGAGGGTGGAGTAGGGGATGAGGGAGAGAGAAATAATTTAAAAGGCGAAATTCAAACCTGGGGAGGTGCCAAGGGAAGAGGGTGTGAGTCAGGCTGCAGGCTCGTTGCGAATCGAATGCAGGGGATTATCCAGCATGATGTGCTTGCTGCTGGGTCTAGTGTTTTGTATGACTGTGGCAGCCTGGGCCAGCTGCCACCCATGCGAGGGCGCGCTCGACAAGAGCAGAAACACCGAATATGTGTGCATGAGCGCGCTACTGTGGGGACCTGAAAATGAAGTGCCTGTTGAAATTGTGAGGACAACAGAGGCGGGGCACATAGTATCCCTATACAGTAGGGGCGTCCCAGAAAGTCGCCCATACCCCCTCCCTGCCTCTTCTCTCAGCCCTCCTTCCACTTCCCCTCCCCCCCCCTCCCCTTCAGCACACTTTTCCCCCTCCTGCTCCTTCACCTCCTCCGAATCCTTTCCCCCTCCTCAAGTCGCCCCATCGGAGGGCCCAAGGGGTTACGCCCAACCTCTTCTAGATCTCCACCTGCTCTCCTGTCCTTCAGCCCCCCCCCTTGCAAGGCCACTCCTTTGCACATCTTCGACGTTGCAGTGTGATGTCTTCACCCATGTTGCAAGCAGCACGAGAGTTGCCTCGCCCGCCCTGCTCGCAGGTGCGAGCGTTACCCTCTCCATCATTATACCGCCATCGGTCATCACCGTCATCAGAATCAGCATCATCATCGTCATGATCGCCATCGTGATCAGCATCATCATCATCATCATCATCATCATCATCATCATCGTCATCATCATCGTCACCATCAGCATCATCACCCTACCAAGCACCATCCCAGTTCGCATAAGGGCGTCACTCCAATTTCGGCACACCCCAACACACGTTTTGTAGCCCCGCAGGGAGCTCCAGTTCATGCACAGGTGGCGCCGTTCGCATGTATCTGCAGCCCTGGCACAAGACAGGGGGAACCCCCACGGCGCCATGGCTCCCAAGAAAAGGGGCCGCCCTTCCTGGGAAGAACCGACTTGTTCGTCTGACTCTGATGGCGACCCCCCTGGCGACGGGCCAGGCGACGAAGGCGACGACTGGGACTGCAGGTCTACTGAAAGTAGCGGCGCGGATTCCGATGGTGATGGCGTCCAATGGGATGGCGAACCTGAGCCCGATCATCGTGATGAAGAAGAGGCAGGCCGCGTTCTGTGCGAGCGTTGGCTACGGCTATACGCCGAGGGCAGGATGACTGCCAAAGATTTGTGCCTCAACTGCTATTGGGCGGACAAAGCAGGCGCCAAGGGCCCGTTTTCCACCTACGCCCTCGGGGACACGCAATTCACTGGGAACTACCAGAAAAAATTGAACACGGTCTTTAAGCTCACAGGGGACGTGCACCAAGTGAAGATCGACATCCCCCTCATGAGAAACAAGCACGACAGGGAGTCCACGCCCACGCTCGTCACGCCCCCTCAGGAGGCACTTGCTGCAGAGTACTTAGCGAGCCAGGAGCTTCGAGATGGTTGCGCGTCTGTTGAGATCCAGGCGGAGTGGCAGCAGGCTTACGAGGACCACCCAGCTGTCAAAGCTGCCCAAGAGTATGGGGAGCCAGTGATACCCTGTGCCCTTTATCTTGACGGCGTCAGGTATACTCGGGCCATCGGGACAGGGCGCGTGGACACATTCATCGGCATCTTCCTCTACTCCCTGGTGACGAAGAAGAGGCACCTGATATGCATGCTGCGCAAGTCGCGCTTGTGTAGGTGCGGGTGCAAGAAGTGGTGCTCGTTGTGGCCTGTGTTCCAATTTTTAAACTGGGCGTTTCTCGCCCTCGCCAACGGCGAGCGACCCGCGCGCCGATGGGACGGCAACGAGTGGGGCGAAGGAAGCCCCCTTGGCAAGCTGCAGCAGGATCGGCCACGATTGCCTGCAAGGGCGGCCCTGGTGCAGCTCAAGGGGGATTGGGCAGAGTTCTGCCACAGCCTAGGTTTTCCGACTTGGCAGAGCAAGCACGCGCCATGCATTTTTTGCCGCGCGTCCAAATCGCAATTATATAACTTCGACGCCGTCACTGCCAAAGGCCACCCGTGGGGCACGCATGACGCTAACTCGTGCGCTAATAGCTGCAGGCAGTGTGAGTGCGTCGTGAGAGTCCAGTCGGCGCCAGAGCTGCGTGCGCTACTGGGCGCCCTCACATTTGAAAACAAGAAAAAAAGAATTGGTGGCCGTGTCTGCGCGCGTGATGTGCATATTGGCGGCGTGCAATTACGTCGGCTGGACAGACTTGAACCTTCGCTCAGCTTGCCTGATACACATGAATTGGAGAAGGTGCGGACATTTCCGATCCGCCTGGTTTTCTGGCGGAGGCGCCACCAAGGCAACACGTGTACAGACTGTGTGCTCAGGAGGAACCCCCTCCTGGACCACACGATTGTGGGGGACCCGCGGTCGGTCCTACGGATCGACACGCTTCACACCCTGTACGTGGGGGTCTTCCAAGTGCACTGCGCTGCCGTGATCTGGAAAATCGTTCGGGCGAACCCATTTAACGCCACGGGCGACGCAGACGAGAAGACAGATTTTTGCTTTAGGCGGTTGCACAATAATTTGAAACAGTGGTACGATGCCAACCCAGCTGTGCTTTCTAGATTGGGCGACTTCACCCCCCAAATGTGGGGCGGCGGTAAAAGTAAGGGCGGCAAGCAAATATCTCTCAAGGGCGCCGAAACGGCGCCGCTTGTTAGTTGGTGCGTGTCTCTGCTCGACAAATACGATGTCGTTGGCGGGCGCGTCCACTTGCAGCGTGCGGGGAGGGCCCTCCTCCGACACATGCAGCTGATGCGAACTGGCGGGCCTCGCCTGACAGACGAAGAAACGCACGAATTCATGACAACTTTCAAAGAGCACGTGTCCGCCTTGCGTGACGCCGCCGTCAAATTCAAGCCCAAGCACCACTTGTGGTGCCATTTAACGTTGCTCGCAGGGCGTAACGGGAACCCAAAGTACCACAGCTGCTTTCTAGATGAATCGCTTAATGGGGTTGTCGCCGTAGTTGCCAAATCCTCGCACGCGCTGAACTGGGAGCGCCATGTGTTTTCGAGGCTGCGCCTCGAGCCAAAGGTGAATGCGGATTCGTATTTTGCCGCGGCTTAGGCATGCCACCCTCGGCTCGGGGGAATGTGAATCGGATGGGCCCCGTATGATACAGTGTGAACTGCTGACAAGCCAAAAGCCGAGGGACTATAACGCCGAGGGCACATCCGATTTGCATGTTTCTCCAGGGCGCTCAGAGAACGCACGCTGCGCATGCTTGCAGAGCCGTGGGAAAATGACAGGAGATGGTTTCCAGCTTTGGAAAACGACGTTCCAACGCCCGCGGGCCCCTGGGCGTATGCAGCCAGCCCGCATAGGACAAGCTTCCCAAACATACCCTTGCACCCTTGCTCCTGTCGGCCCATCGTTATACCGACGTTCGCAGACCATGCTCGTCCGACACACGTTCACATATGGGTCCCGAAGGTCCTTGCACCCTTACCGCACATCCTTACGATGTGGGTTATCCCCTGGGGCCCCACCGCTCCTGGGTCGAGGCGGCGCGGGGCGCTCGCGCCCGTCGGCCGCCGTCTCCTGCCCTACTTCCGCAGGCTCTATCATAGCCGCCTTCAAAAGGAGGCGGAGCCGCGCGGCCGCGATGCCTAAGCGGAAGAGGTCATTGACGCCAATCCCGAGGTGGCTTGAGAGCCAGGCACCGCTTGTTGCGCACCTGCTCTTTGCAGGGGGGTGGGAGGAGGAGCAAGTGGATGTGGGGGAGAATGGAGGGCGGAAGAAGGACGAAGAGGATAGGGGAGGGAGGGAGGAGTAGAAGGAGAAGGGGGAGAAGACCGAGGCGGGATGACCAGGAAGTGGGGGGATGAAGGAGACCTCCTCCTGCTGCTACTCCCCCTCCTCCTCCGCCTCCTCCTCCTCCTCCTCCTCCTCCTCCTCTTGATCCTCCTCCTCCTCCTCCTCTTGCTCCTCCTCCTCCTCCTCCTCCTCCTCCTCCTCCTCCTCCTATTCCTACCCCTCCGCCTCCTCCTGCTCCTCCTCTTCCCCGCTCTGCCAAGCACCCAGAGGATGAGAGCCTAATTTGGGCCCGACTGGCTCGCAGAGTGCTGGCAGGCAGGCAAGAGGTGCCGCGCCCCGTCGTGCACATGTTGTTACTCCCCCTCTCCTCCTCTAATCGTCCTCCTCATCTGGGGCACCTCCTCCTCCTCCTCCTCCTCCTCCCTCCTCCTCCCCTCCTCTTCCTCCAACACCACTGCTGCCTCCCATCCTCCTCCACTCCTCCTCCACCTCCTCCTCCTCTCTTCCTCCTCCTCCTCCTCCTCCTCCACCTCCTCATCCTCCTCTTCCCCCCTTGTCAAGCACCGAGAGGATGAGAGCCTACTTTGGACCCTGCTGGCTGGGAAAGTGCAGGCGGGCAGGCGAGAGGTGCCACGCCGCGTCGTGCACATGCTGGTATTCCCCCTCTAATCCCTCCATCTTCCTTCGCATGTGGGGCACCGCCTCCTTCTCCTCGTCAACATCCTCCTCCTCCTTCTTCGCCTCCTCCTTCTTCGCCTCCTCCTCCTCCTCCTCTTCCTCCTCCTCTTCCTCCTCCTCTTCCTCCCCCTCCTCCGCCTCCCCCAGTGCACCTGCCGCTGCCTCTTGCTGGCCCTCTCTAGGCGGCAGATGCTGGACCTAACGAGTGGATGAGCAAGTGGATCGACAAGCAGCTGCGCGGCAAAGAGGACGACCTCAAGATCGGTCGAAAGGACGCCATCTAAAATATTCCCCTCCTTCCCTCTTCCTCGTGTCCCCCCCTCTCGATCCTGATGCTCCTTTCCCTGACCCTTCTTCTCGTCCTGTCACCCCCAACTCTCATCCCCTGCCCCCCCACTCCCACCTCCCATCCGGGGCCCATTGCCGCCCCATGCCCCGTGCACCTAAGGAGACCATCCCGACGCTCATGGCAATGATTCGGAAGAGTTCTACGCGCGTCAAGCCAGCGCACGGGCAGTTTAAACGCGTGGGCACGAGCTGTGAGGAGACAGAGTGGGACATATTGCTGACGGGATAGGGATTTGGACGAGGGATAGGGGGGAGGGACGAGATAGGGCATTGGATGAGACATGGAGGGGAGGGGGGGAATTGGATAAGGGATGGAGGGGATGGATGAGGGATAGAGGGAAGCTGGGAAGAGACAGAGTTGGACAGACATGGGAGACGGACTGACGCGGCTTAAATAAGGGTGAGGTTGGAGGTAAGGGATGCGAATGCAAGCAACAATGTATTAACATCGCGATTAGGGTATTGGATGAGGGATGGACGAGGATGGAGAGCAACACAGGATGAGATAGGAGGCAGAGGAATTCGACCCGATCGGACTGGGCGAAGTGCCCTTCCTCTTAGCCGCACTCTCTCCCTCTGACAGTGCCTACACCTCCTTCCCAAATCGATCAACCTGCCCATTCGGGAATACTCGTCTTTGATTC
>CAUYUJ010017319.1:0-10000 GCA_963575745.1 Prorocentrum cordatum
TCCTCCTCCACGGCCCAGTGTTCACGCCCCGACGGCGACACCGCGCCCGTGCTGGTGCACATGTCCCGCAGGGAGCTGCACTTACGGCGCCAGCCTGTGAGAGCGTTCGCACACGATCCAGAGCTCATGTCGGCGCGCCCCTCACGCGCATCGTGCCCCACGGGGAGCGCCACCGGCGGCCTTAGTGGGAGCGCTCGCGTGGGCTCCGCCCTTTGCGACACGCTCCTCATGCGTATCGCGCCCAACAGGGAGTTCAGTGCGCCTCTGCGTGCTTGCTGCGCACTGCCCCGCGAAGCGCGGCATGAATACAGGGTCGCGCCATGCGCTACACGCAGATGCATAGGGCGGAGCCAGTCGCCAGGCGAACTTGCTGCCAACACGCTGGTGGTGCAGGCCCCTTCCCAGCCTGCGGCGAGCTGCACGAGAACGTAGGAGGCTGCCTGCTCAGGTCTCATCTGGCCGATGGCGAGCACGGCGACCGTGACGCTCGGGTTGAAGTGAGCACCTGGCGAAGCCCACAACCGGGAACATGGCATCGAGCATGTAGGACGAGTGGGATCAAGAGTAGGGCGCTGGGCCGATTACGCAAGCACGGCGACCGTGACACTCGGGTTGAAACGAGCGCCTGGCGAAGCACTCAGCCGCTTGAGATGGCACCAGGCGGGGAGTACGAGCGGGATGGCGAGCAGGGCTTGGGCAGAAAGCCGCAACGAGCTCGAAGACGAGAAAGAAGGGGGAAGAGGATGAAGAGGGGCAGAGAAGGGGGATGAGGGGGGGAGGACAAAGAGGCGAATCCCAACTGGCGAATCCAAATCTGGCGACTACCTGATGCCGAACCCAGCCAGGATGGGGCCAACCCCAGCGTCAAAAATAATCATGGGCAGAAGTCTCAACGCATTAATTCATCTTACGAACCTATGCAGTAATTGATGAGGCCGCCTGGAAGGGCGCGAGAAGGCGATGTCCTAGGCGTTTTCAATATCTTGCTCTTGACGAGTGCTGTAGCAACGTGGACTCCCCAACACTTGACAGCCAAGTGAAAGCTGTCTGAGCTTCGTCACACCTTCAACGGAACCTCCTGCGAACCTCCTCAGAACCTTCTCAGAGCATCCTGAGAGGCTGCTGCAGGCTTCCTATGTGAGAGCTTACTAAGAGCTTCCTGCGCATCATAAGAGCTTCTTGGGCCTCCTGATAGCTTCCAGAGATAGTCCTGAGAGCATTGGAAGAGCCTCCTGAGTCCTGAAGGCCTCATGAGACTCCCGACAGATTCCTAAAAGCTCCTTGGGTATTACATGAGAGAGTCTTCAGAGCTATTTGGGATATGCATGAAAACCTCTTCCTTATACTCGTTCACATCATCATCATCATCATCATCATCATCATCATCATCATCATCATCATCATCAGCAGCAGCAGCAGCAGCAGCATCAGCATCAGCAGCAGCATCAGCAGCAGCAGCATCATAATCATCATCATCACCATCAACATCAGCATCATCATCTTTACCATAATCATCATCACCATCGTCATCATCATCAACATCATCATCGTTAGCATCATCATCCCCATCATCACAACCGTCATCCTCAGCAGCAGCATCCGCATTATGATCACGATCACCATCATCAACACAACCAACATCATCACCAGCAGCACCATCGTCAGAAGAAGCAGCAGCAGCACCATCATCAATAAGCATCGTCATCAGCATCATCACCGTCGTCATCCTAATCAGCATCACCATCACCATCACCATCAGCATCATCGACATCCTCAACGTCACCATCATCATCATCATGATCAACATCA
This sequence comes from Prorocentrum cordatum, assembly GCA_963575745.1. Classification (NCBI taxonomy): domain Eukaryota; class Dinophyceae; order Prorocentrales; family Prorocentraceae; genus Prorocentrum; species Prorocentrum cordatum. The sequence goes on from CAUYUJ010017319.1 coordinate 1,810, forward strand.
TCATCATCATCATCATCATCATCATCATCATCATCATCATCGTCGTCATCAGCATCATCACCATCATCACCATCAGCATCAGCATCATCATCGACACCATTATCATCATCACCTCAGAGAGAGCGTGATCCACCGCCGCTTTACTGTAGAAAATTCCCCCCCCTCTTCCTCCAGAACCCGGGGGTCCCCCCCCCCCCTCCGAAAATCCCCCCCCCTGCTGGACCCCCCCCCTACCCCCCTACCCTTCCCCGGCAAAACCCCTCCCCTCCTCTAACCCTTCCCCCCCCCTCCCCCTCGAAAACCGGGGGGGGTCACTACCGGTTCGAACCCCCCCCCCTCGAAAACCGGAGGGGGGGTCACTACCGGTTCGAACCCTCCCCACCCCCCCCCCACTCACCGCCAGCAAACGACTCCCGGTCCGTACCACCGTCCGCACCACATCCCCCACTGTTGTTCCCAGCGCCACTCTCGTCACCACCACTGTCCCCACTAGTTCCACCACCATCCCTACTGTCCCCACCAGTGCCCCCACCACTGTCGCACTGTCCCCACTGTCCCCACCACTGTTCCCACCACGGCTCCACTCTCCCCACTTTCTCCACGGCCCCAACCACTGCCCGACTATCCCCACTGTCCACACTGTCCCGCTGACTCCTCCGCTGTCCCACTGAGCTCTCCCACTGTTCCCACCACTGTCCCCACTGTCCCCACCACTGTCCCCACTGTACCTCTGTCCCATTGTCCCACCGCCGTCCTCGCCATCGCCTTCACCACTGTCCCCACCACCACTGTACCCTCTACTGTCCCACTGTTTCCACCACATTCCCACTGTCCCACACCACTGTCCCCACCACCACCGTCCCCACCACCGTCCACTGTCCCCACTGTTCCCACAATTGTCCTCACCACTGTCCCCACCACTCCCGTCCCCACCACTGTCCCGCTGTCCCCACCACTGTCCCGCTGTCCCGTCACCACTGTCCCCAGCACCACCGTCCCCACCACTGTCCGCAATCCCCCTCGGTTTCGAGCGGGGGGGGGTTCGAACCGGTAGTGACCCCCCCCGGTTTTCGGGCGGGGGTTCGAACCGGTAGTGACCCCCCCCTTTTCATGATGGACGGGGGGGGTGGAGGGGTTCGAACCGGCAGTGACCCCCCCCGGTTTTCCGGAGGGGGGGGGGAGGGGCTCGAACCGGTAGTGACCCCCCCCCGGTTTTCCGCCAGCAGCGGTAGAACACGCTCTTTCTCACCTCACCATCACCATCATCACCACTCTCATGTTCATGATCATTACCACCACCAACGTCATCATCAGCAGCATCACTATCATCATCAGCACCAACATAAGCGGAATCAGCATCATCAGCAGCAACATCAGCGTCATCGTCATCGTCATCGACATCGTCATCACAATCATCACCATCAGCAATAGAATCGTCGTCATCATCATCATCATCATCATCATCATCATCATCATCATCATCATCATCATCATCATCATCATCATCATCATCATCATCATCATCGTCATCCTCATCATCAGCATCATGATCATCACCATCATCATCATCATCATCATCCTCGTCAACATCCTCGTCATCAGAATTATCAGCATCATCATCATCATCATCATCACCATCATCACCATCATCACAACCGGCCTCATCCTCATTGACACCAGCATCCTCGTCATGATCCACATCGTCGCAATCCTGACTATCAACACCACGGCCGTCATCATCATCATCATCATCATCATCATCATCATCATCATCATCATCATCATCAACGTTGTCATCATCAGCATCATCAGCATCACATGCATCAGCAACATCATCATCATCACCATCATCATCACCACCATCAGAATCAGTCGCATCATCACCTGCATCAGTATCGCCATCATCGTCACCAAGACCACCCTTACCAGCATCACTATCATAATCAGCCTAATCATCATCGTCATCATCAGCGGTGACATCATCATCATCATCATCATCATCATCATCATCATCATCATCATCATCATCATCATCATCATCATCACCCCCATTATCATCATCGCAGCCACCACCACCACCACGATCATCACCAGCATCAACGTCATCATTATCCTGTTAACTGCGAGATGCGGGTGTTGCCCCCACGATGGGTCGAAGCCTACGTCCTCGCCATCGTCCACCTCATAAAACTCATCCTACGCACCCTCATCATGACCATCCAGAACATCATCATCGTCGTCGTCCCCATGATCACCATCAGCAGCATCGCCATCATCATCACCATCATCAGCAGCAGCATCAAGATCCCCATCACCACCATCACCACCATCCTCATCCTCGTCATCATCCGTGTCCTCATCCTCCCCCTCCTCCTCCCCCTCCTCCTCCTCCTCCTCCTCCTCCTCCTCCTCCTCCTCCCCCTCCTCCTCCTCCTCCTCCGCCTCCGCCTCTTCCACCTGTTGGACGTTCGTGATAACAGAGGGTTTGCGCATCGGTCGCGGCCGCGCCCTGCCCACTGCTCTCTCCCTCTCTCTCTATCTTTGCTCTCTCTCTCTCTCTCGCTTTCTCTCTCTCTCTCTCTCTCTCTCTCTCGCTCCTCTCTTGGTTCAAGGCTCCGTGCGGAGCCTGCCTTTTCTCCTCAGGGGGCGGGCGGGCGGGGCCACGGCACGCCCGCCCCGCCCCCCCGTCCCGGAGGACCCGGGGGCCGGCGAGGCACAGCCTCGCGCGGCGGCGTGCAGCTCCCGGCCGCGAGGCACGCCGCCGAGGAGGAGAGGCCCCGAGGGCCGCGGAGACCTCGACCGGGGCCACGTGCACACTCTCGCGTGCGGCATCGCGGCAGCCGCGCCGGCAGCCCGGACGTGGCTCACCGCGTCCCTGGGAGTCGGCACCGACGCGGGCCTCGCGGCCACGGCCCCGCACCGAGGGCCCGAGGAGGGCCGCGCACGAGGCGAAGAGGGCGCCGGCAGCCAGGAGGAGGGCCGGGGCGCGCGGCCCACGCCCACCGACGAAGGGCGGCCCACCAGCCGGCGATGCCGAGGGCGAGGTGGTGCCGCCAGGCCGCCACAGAGCCAGACGCGCAGCTCGCGGTGCTCGATTCGGCTACACGCAGGAGTGACCCTGGGTAAGAGGGACCTTCGGTGCGCGACTTTTTGGGGGCCGCGGGGGGGCCAAACCTTGGCGCGCAAGGAGCTGCTATTGCCTCTTTTTGAGCCATCTGGGGACCCGTCTGCGCCCGCACCAAAGGTCACTCCGGCGAAAGGTCACTCTGACGTCTAAATCGATCGATGAGGCAGCCGCCCCCGCCCGAGGGGGGCCCCCGGCCACGGATCCGCCCCCAGCCGTGGCCGACCCGGGCGGGCGCCCAGGGGCTGCGCAAGGGCACCGACGGGCGCCGACGGGGCCGACCGCCAGGCACGCCTCCAGGACTGCGGCAGCTCGTCCCACGGCTGGGCCCCCGCAGCCACCGCCTCGCAGACACCGCCTCGCAGCGAGACGCGGGAGCTGGCGCCAGAGCCGGAGCCCGAGCCGAGCGGAAGAGGAGGAGGAGGAGGAGGAGGAGGAAGAGGAGGAGGAGGAGGAGGAGGAGGAGGAGGAGGAGGAGGAGGAGGGAGGAGGAGGAGGAAGAGGAGGAGGAGGAGGAGGAGCGAGGAGGAGGAGGAGAAGGAGGAGGAGGAGCCCCAGCCGGGCCCGAGGAGCAGGGCCAGGAGGAGAGGAGCAGCAGTGACCCCCACCACCGCCAGAGGAGCCCTGCCGGGCGGCGGCCGAGGCGCGCCTCTGGGAGAGCGGCAGCGCAGCGCACCCCCCCCCCCCTCGGGCTGGCGAGCAGGAGCAAAAGACGTCCGCCATAACAGCTGGGTCGAAGCGGCCCTCAAGTGGCTTGGCGAGTGTGTCAGACATGCCCTGATGGAGCCCTTGTGCATCAGATGATCGCGTTTATCATTGGCATGGTCGCCGCCATGGGCCGCTCCCTCTTCGGTGAATGCTGGGCTCGTCGTATGCAGTGGCTCTGTCTTTGTGCCCAGGGGTGGCCGCGGCTATGGAATCGGTGGTCGGCTTCCTAGCTTGGTTCCTCCGGACAACCTGGACCTACTGCGCCTACATCGTGATTACGGTACGCAGCTTCGTCAAAGGTAGCAAGCCTGGGCACGACGTGAGGATCGCGTTGGAAGGTGGCCCTGCCGCCGCGTTCGCATGGAGAGGACCAGCAGAGGCCGCGGCGGCGGACGAGCACTACGTGGGGAACGAGGTGCGGGCTCGCCGAGGTGGAGCGGAGAAGGTGATGCCGAAGGACCTCATCATCAAGTCCGGCGGAAGCCCGGCGGCTCCGTGGCGAGACTTGAGCACGTTCCCCAACAAGGGCAGCAGCATCACCAGGCACGGGTGCTTCCACAGGTCCAAGGAGGTCAAGGGCAGCTCCCACCGCCACCTCGAGGCGGACCTTGAGGCCTCTCGGGACGAGGATGGCGTCGGCATGGTGCACCTGTGCGCGGCGATACACTGCGCCCTCTCCGAGAGCGAGAAGAGCATCGCGCACGTGAGCTCCTCGTGCGTGGTCGAGCACAGCGCCCAGAGCAACATGGCGGACCTGGCCAAGCTCACGCCGGCTGGGCGCGCGAGGATCCAGAGCAGGGTGCGCTGCTCATGGGCATGCCGTGGCATCGGCAAGCTCTTCGGGCGCGCGTGCAGCTGCTGCGCCAAGCGGCGCTGGAGGCACCCGCGCCCAGGCAGGGGCCCGGCCAAAGCAGAGGAGATGGACCCGAACTCGGAGACCGAGTCCGAGCCGAGCGTGGACGTCTGCGAGGAGGACCGGATCGCGCTCGTGACCAAGAGCGGGACCCAAGCGCCGAGCCCGGGGGGCTGCAGGGATTCGGCCAGGCAGGAGCCAGTCGTGATGCTGGTGGAGGATACAGCAGTCTTAGACGCACGCGAAGCACCAGAGGTGGACGGCACGCGCACTTTCTGGGCACGCCCGTTGCACGCCAAAGCCCACGAGGCCCATGCGGCGCATAGGAAGTGCGATCGCGCCCACTGCTTTCGCGAGAACACCACGGAGAAGGACGGCCTCCCCCTCTGCGCGGCGCACGCGGCCGACAGGTCGGCGTCGCGGCGCAGCCGCTCGGCGACCCCGCGGCCTGAGGGGAGGAGCTGCCGAAGCGCCAAGGCCCAAGGCAGCAAGCAGGGGGTGGAGGAGCCAGGGGAGGAGCGCCCGCCAGCGGCCACCCGCAGGGCCAGCCCAGTGGCCAAGGCGGCCGCGGACCCAGCCTCCGTCCATTCCCAGCGCATGGCGCGATGTGACGCGTCCGGATCCGTTTGGCAATCAAGAACTCTGCAGGCCGCCCTGCCTGGCGAGAAGAAGAAATCCCCCTCCTGAGCCTCGCTCGAAAGAAAATGGCTAGAGCCATCTCCTCCACCTCCTCCTCCTCCTCCTCCTCCTCCTCCTCCCCCTTCTCCTCGTCCTTCTCCTCCTCCTCCCTCCTCCTCCTCCTCCTCCTCCTCTACTCCTCCTCCTCCTCTACCTCCTCCTCCTCCTCCTCCTCCTCCTCCTCCTCCTCCTCCTCCTCCTCCTCCTCCTCCTCCTCCTCCCCCCTCCTCCTCCTCCTTCCTCCTCCTCCTCCTCCTCCTCCTCCTCCTCCTCCTCCTCCTCCTCCCCTTCTCCTTATAAATAACTTCTCCGTGTCGCACCCCGAGGCCAGTGTTTAGGACGGGCCGGGCGTTTCGCCTGAGACCTCCTCACCTGTTACGATTCTGAAGCCAAGAATGACAACCGTTTCACAGGTGGAGGGCGGGTCGTTTTCAAAATGTGGTTCTCGCCTCAGCGCCGCGCACATTCGTTTCAAGAATTTGCAAGAGCTTCACGGACTGAGGGGGGATCGTTTTCAAAATGTGGCTCTCGCCTGAGCGCCGCGCACATTCGTTTGAAAAAATGAGCAAGAGTTTCACGGATTGAGGGCGGGTCGTTTTCAAAATGTGGCTCTCGCACTAGCGCCGCGCAGCTTCTTTTCAACAACATGCAAGAGATTCACGGATTGAGGGCGGCTTCTTTTCAAAATGTGGTTCTCACCTTAGCGCCGCGCAGCGCCGCGCACCTTTTTAATTCGCAAGAGATTCACGGATTGAGGGCGGTTTCTTTTCAAAATGTGGTTCTCGCTTTAGCGCCGCGCACATTCGATTCAAAAATTGCAAGAGTTTCACGGAGTGAGGGCGGCTCATTTTAAACATGTGGCTCTCGCCTTAGCGCATCGCACATTCGTTTTAAGAAATTGCAAGAGTTTCACGGGGTCCCATGATCAACGTACCAGACATGGTGTGTTGGAAGGATTCAGGATTATGCGGGTACAAGAAATACGTTAATTTCGCGGAGCTGAAGCCCCAAAAAAAGCGTTCTGGCACGATTCCAGATCGTCAGGACGCAGCAGTCAGGTTGATCCGTGGCGTGGAAATCTAGAGAACAATGCATCGGCATGCTTCTCAAGGTCTTCAAACGGTTGTCTTCCAACGAGGCAGTTCCCTCAATGGAAATGAACCGCTGTAGGGGCTTATGAAGAGGGAGCTTGGAGTGAGGGTTAATTCCAACATCGTTGATGACTCTTGGGTTTGCACTGATCCACCTCTTCCTCCTCCTCCTCCTCCTGCTCCTCCTCCTCCTTCTCCTCCTCCTTTCCTTCATCCTCCTCCTCGTCCTCCTCGTCCTCGTCCTCCTCCTCCTTGTCGTCCCCCACCTTTTCCTCCTCTTCCTTTCCCACCTCCTCCTCCTCCTCCTCTTCATCCTCCTCCTCCTGTTCCTCATCCTCCTCCTCCTCCTCTTCATCATCCTCCCCCTCCCCTCCTCCTCCTCCTCCTCCTCTTCCTCCTCTTCCTCATGTTCGTCGTCGTTCGAAAGCACACACACACAAGGACACACACACACACAAGCACACACACACACACACGCACGCACGCACGCACGCACACACACACACACACACACACACACACACACACACACACGCACACACACACACACACATACACAAACAAAAACACAAACACCAGCACAAACAAGCACAAACACACATAGACATATATATATATATATATACACACACACACGCACACACACACACACACTCTCACACGCACTGGGCGAGGTCGACGACGACCTGCAGCGACAGGGGTGGGGTCGGGACGACCCCTGGCGGGCGACCCGCGCGGCGCCAGACACATCGCCCAGCGCGTACACCATGCACGACAAGGACGCGGCCACGGAGAGGGCGGTCGCTGGCCGGCGACGCGCCGTCGCCCTCCTTCCTGCCTCCCTCCCTGCCTCCCTCCCTACCTGCCTCCTCCTCTTCCTCCCTCGCCTCCCCCTCCTCCTCCCCCCCATCGTCCTCCTCCTCCTCCTCCTCCTCCTCCTCCTCCTCCTCCTCCTCCTCCTCCTCCTCCTCCGAATTCTCCTGTTGCCTCCGCAGGCCGCGCCGCGGGCGCAAGCCAGTAACGTCGCAGTGGGCAACGAGGGAGGGCGCGCAAGCGCCTCGGGCGGAAGGAGTTCACGGGGGGGCGCGCGGGCCGAAGGCCAAGGGCAAGGGGGGGCGCGAACCCAGGGAGGAAAGGAAACGAGAAGAGCCAGGAGCGCGAGGGACCGAGCGGAGCAGGGGCGGGAGAGGAGAGCTGAAGGAGCCAAAGAGGGCGGAAGAAGAGGAAGAAGAAAGAAAAATTGAGAAAAGAAAGAAGAGGACGAAAGGAAGGCAAAGCGAGGGAAAGAGGGCGGAGGGAGAGGAACAGCAGGGGAGAGCGGGACCCGAACCGACGCGAAGGCGACAACTGGCCAGAGGCAAGAGCGACATCACGAAAGACACGACAGCAACGACCCCCCACGACGACTACAGTGGCGGAAACGACTGACGCCACGAACGCGACGACGCCGCGCGGACGAGGACGACGCGGGCCGGCGCGGCGGCCCAGAGGCGGCCCCAGGGGGCCGCAGACGCTCCCCACGCAGCACGCAGCCCCTCGCCCTCCACGCTGCGGACTCCCGCCACGCATGCGCCACGCAGGAGACGCTGCGCACTCCCGCGCGACAGCTTCGCGGGGCGGCGTCGAGCTCGTCGTCATGCATGTCCACGTCGTCGTGATCGTCGGCGGCGGGGCACAATCAAAAACCCTAATAAGGACGCGCGGTAAGGACGCAAGACACTTGGAAGCCGAAGTTGG
>CAUYUJ010017319.1:15000-17500 GCA_963575745.1 Prorocentrum cordatum
AATCACGCCGTGCTCGCGAGCCTGAGACGGGTGGAGGCTCCAGTAGGACCAAAAAGACCAATGCGGGACCAACACAGGACCAATTCATGCCCAACGGATGGCCAAATTTGGACTGACCCGAAACTCAGCCCCGTCTGTACAGCGATGAACTGAAAGGAGTATCCAAGGTCCTGCCGCACCCTTGCTGCATTGCCAGCAGACAGTTTGCAGCTGCTGTTCGCTCCTTCGACCTCTCGCACAGGTTGCAGTCGTTTCCGGCATCTCAATTTAATCCACACCGAATTCGGACTTCCGAAAAACACGATCTCGCCTCTGACCCCTTCCAACCCGCTGCAGCATGACCCCCACCTGAGAGTGACCCCCCGCCTCGAAGCTGGAGAAGAGAAGATAGTGGCAGTAGCAATCTGGCAAGCCCGAGCTGGATCAGATCACGAAAAAGGATCTGATCAACCACGGATCGGATCGCGCCTGGATCTTCGCGGAATCGGATCGCAGTCAGACCGCTCGGGGTCGCCGATCGGGTTCTGCCCCCGCAGGCCGGAGAGGGACCCGGTCCGCGCCGGATCGGATCGGATCGAGATCGGAATCGGAGCCTGGGGATCGAGTCCGATCGCGAACAGTCAGTCCTGCCTGGGCCCCTGCTGCGGGGCACGGGCCCCGGCCCTGGCCTCGCAGATACACTGGCAGTGATGATGGGAGCGATAGTGATAACGACAGGGGCACCGACAACAAAGATGGTGATGGTGTAAAGTCGGGCATGTCCCCCTACAGGAGGACGTCGGAGGAAGAATTCAAAATAGTCCAAAAATCCTCCAAACCGGGCAAAAATAATAGGAAAATCGTCCCCAGACTATGTGTTGACAATTTTTGAATTTTCCTCGTGTAGAGGGACATGCCCGACTTCATGAGAATGCTGCTGGTACTGATGACGATGCTCTGTCTCGCCCTCCTGCTCCTGGCCATCCGTTTTGAGCCGCCACGCGCGACTGCCTGGAATGGCAGCGGGGCCCAGCGGGCGGCTGGAACGGCGGGCCCCTCGCAGTGCAACGCCGACAGATGGACCCCTCGTTGCCTGTCGGCCTCGGGCGCTCTTCGGCCGCTTCCGGTTGCCTTCTGACGGTCTTCGGCGGCCTTCGGCGGTCTTCGGCGATCTCCGGCGGACTCCACCGGCCTTCCGCGCGACACCTGGACGGCTGCGCGGAAGAGTGGGCCCATGCCCACCTGATCCTCCTCCACGCGCTGGGCCCCGCGCCCCCTCCCCCGACACACCTCAGCAGTGCCTGCGGGTCTCGGTGCAGCAGGTTCGCGTCGTGATGGTGTTGGCGCTGGATTCTGACACCTCGTGGAGTTTTCAGCATTGAACTGTACCGGGGAAATTGCGGCAAGAGTTGAAACTTGTGGTTTTGCCTACCAAAATTAAAAATACATTCGCCCAGCTTTCGCCAGGAACGTTCGGAACAAATTCCGAAAATCCGCTAAACAAAACAAACCGAAAAAACGAACCTGACCATCGCCCTCACGGCGCCTGTTCCCCGGGGCCCCCGACGAGCGCCATAAGCGTCCACGCTTGCACTGCGGTGGGAAAGCTGGCCGCTCGGCGACAAAGTCGCGTTCGGTTTCGCCGCCCTCTTTTGCGGACAGCCAGAACGGGCGCGAGCCCGTCGCCACATCGGCGCTGGGGGGGCCCAGGGAACGGGCACCTCCAGGGCGCGGAAGCGGAGATGTCAGAATCGGCAATGTTGTCTTCGAGATTTTCCCAAGACATTACCTGATCACCCCTAGCGAATTTTAGGCAGACGCTTTTGTGACACCTGGACCAAGCCATCACTGTCATACTCTCGAAACAACGCCCACCCCCACCTCGACCTTGCTCAAAACCAAACTGCGACCAGGCCCCCGTCCACCCAGCAATTCTGGCATCCGTTAGTTCCTGTCGCGTTGCCCTACTTCCACTTTTGCCCGCTGCCGCCCCTTTCTGGGATGGGGGCGGACCAGACCTGCCCCCGCAGCTCGATTTTCAAAAATCCCCCCGAACTACGAACCTCACACAGCGACCGCGGCGCACCTTGCGTTCGCATTGGTTTCTAGCGGCCACCTGGCGAACGGCGACCACGCCCGTGCTATGCTGACTCACAGACGCCGCCATTGTAGCTCGCAGCGCCCCACGAGGCCCCCGCCCCTCCACTCGGCCCCCAGACGACCTGTCTCCAAGCGCTCTGCGACCAAGACTTCAGAGCTAGTCCAGCCGCGCCGACGACTGCGCACCCACCAGCAAAACGGCGCAGATCAAATCCGACCCCCGCCGACGAGGACGAAAACGATGACGACGACGACGACGACGACGACGACGACGACGACGACGACGACGACGACGACGACGACGACGACAACGGCGACGGCGACAGGCGACGGAGACGGCGACAGAGGCAGCGGCGACGGTGGCGACGGCGATGCCAATGGCAACGCCCCGCGGTTTCCTGCGGCGCGATCCCCGGACGCC
>CAUYUJ010017319.1:20000-40000 GCA_963575745.1 Prorocentrum cordatum
GCTCCTGAAGATTGCTGAAAGGTGCCTGAGGATTCCTCCGGATTCCCGATGGCGGGTTACTGAAAGCTCATGCTGATCCCTAAGGATACCTGAAGATTCCTGAAGGAGCCTGGGAGGATTCCTAGAGGATTTCTGAAAAGATACTTCGGGTTCCTGAGGACTCCTGGTGATTCCTTGAGACCCCAAAGGATTCCACAACGAAGACCCCTGGGGATTATTTCAGATTCCTTCCGTCCGGTTTGGCGGGGCCCCTCAGGAATTCCTGCGGATTCGCAAAGAACCCTGCGGATGTCTCACAGATCCTGAAGATTCCACTGGGCCCCAGCAGGATTTCTGAAGGATTCCTACGATTCCCTGAGATCCCGGAAGGATCCGAGGGAACCTTTGGTTTTCGCACGACTATTACAAAGGATGCACAGCGGTTCCCTACAGATTTCTGCCGTTTCGACCAGGATGACTAAGAATTCCCTCCAGATTCCTCTGGACCCCCAAGAATTCCCGCTGGATGCCGCCGGGTTTCTACTACACGAAGCCTGAAGACCCCGAAGGATGAGGGTCGATTCGAGGATGAGGATTCTTGAGGATCCACGCGGGCTCCTGTCGGCCCCTGAGGATTCCCAGGGAGGTTCCTGCCAGCTCCTGAACGAGGATCCCTGAGGAATGCTCATGGTTCCCGCATGAAAAATGTGTGATTCGGGCTTCTTCGGGCCATCCTAGACTTCTAAAACACCTTCTGGAGCAGTCTCGGGAGCGGCCTAAACAATCTGAAGGCTGCACAGGGTCGCCTTGAACGAACGTGGGCCGGGCATGGAAAATTCGGAATTCCCGCGTCGTCCGGCGATGGAACGGTGGAGATTCCAAGCAGCGCACGTCGACGACCGAATGGCTTCCCTTGAGGGACGAAATTTGGATGTTCACTGCCGCAATTATCTCGCTTACCTTGTTCCTACCCGTCGGGCCTTCGCACGGTACCGCTCCGTTTTCCTTAACTCGCTGGGATCTCACCCGCGCCCGCTGGGATCTGGCCGTGGCGGCCCGGGGCGGCCAGGGGCCGGAGGTCCGCGGACTGAGGCGCGCGGGCCTGGCCCAACGCGTAAGCCCCACGGCCTAAAAGGCCCACGGCCTGGGCCCGAAGGCCAGAGAGGCCCGGCGCCCCAAGCCAAATTGCACTGCGGGGGCCCCGGACCTGGGGCCCAGCGCCAAGCCCAGCGCCCAAAGCCCAAGAGCCCTAGGCCCCTGGCCCTCCTGACACTTGAACCCCAACTGGCCCGAAACAGTAAGATCCGGGCAGGACAATGACGGCGCGGGGGCCAAAGCCCAAAGCCCCCAGCCCTCGGCCCTAGCCCTGGGGCCTGTCCCCGAAAAGCCCCCAAAACTTCAGACCCCAATCCCTGCGCCTTACGCCCTGCGCCTCCGGCGCCGAGCCCGAAGCCTCGCGCCCGAAGCCCTCGGCCACGCCCTTTGGCCATAAAACTCCAAACGCCAGGCCCTCTGCCCCGCGCGCCAGGCCCCGGGCCCACGTCTGAAACAGCCAACCTCTCGAACCACAGCCACCTGGCCGAAGGCCTTCGTCAAGAAGCCCGAAGCCCCGGGGGCCAGGACTCAAGGCCGAAGGCCTGACAATGTCTGAAACCAAAGACAGAAGGCCCCAGGACGCGGGGACCTCGCAACGCAGGACGTGACCCAGGACCCACGGCACCGGGCCTCCCGGGCTGGACGGTAAGGGTATCGGGGCTCAGATCTCGACCGACTGAAAGAGGGCGGGGGGCCCGAGCCCGAGAGCGCGGAGAGCTGGGCCCATGGTTCAAGGCCCACTGGGCCCAGGGTCGAGGCAGAGAAAACCCGAAAAGATCAAGCCGACGGCGCTGAACCTTTGGCCCTGGCCCTAGCTCTAGCCCCTAGTCCTAGCCTTAGCCCCAGGGCCCTAGCACTAGCCCAAGGGCCCCAGCCCTAGACCCTAGCCGGGTCCCCAGCCCTTCTGGCCCTAGCCCTAGCCCCCAGGGTGCCATGACTCTGAGCTAACTAAGGCCACTGCCCTGCCCTAGCCCCCTTGGCCCTAGACCCAGCCCTAACCCCAAGCGCTGGCCCTAGCCCTAGCCCTAGCCCTAGGGCCCTAGCGCGCCATGGTCCTAGCCCTGGCCCTGGCCCCAGCCCCAGGGCCCTAGCGCGCCTTGGCTCTAGCCCCAGCCGTAGACCTAGCTAGCCCTCGCCCTGGCCCTAGCCCATCGATGATGAACGCACTGTCATAAACAGTGTTCGTATGATTATGCATCATTCTGTGATGACAAAAAGAAGTAGATTGATGCTAAGAGAAATAAAAAGTTGCGTGTCATGTTCACATTAATTCATATCGATGTGTAAAGAATCACGAAATTGATCATCATACTTCCCAGAGAAACTTCACACTCCGTAGTGAAAAATGAATGTGGCTTATTTCCAGGTATATGCTTTAGCTACGTTGGGAACCATGTCAAGTAAAAATGCAAAGTTGTTTGGCTCCCGTCTGGATTTAGATGATGTTGTGAAGATTGACGAAATTACGAAATCGTTTCCCGAAGAATACTTACCAACATAATTCAAGAGATAACGCCTTCTACCGCACCTTGATGTACAGAAATTGTTGCCAAACTCTCCCCCTTCGATGAACCGGGGACCCCCCCTTCAAAATCCCCCCCACTTCCTACAAACCCTCCCCCACCCTCGCCTGGTAAACCTCCCCTTCCCTACCCCACCCCCCGATTCCCAAACCCCACGGGGGGGCGTTTAAACCCTCCCGCCCCGCCCCATTTTTTCGGATTCCACAATGGGAGGGGGGGGGGAGGGGAGAGTTTCAACCCCCCCCTATCCCCCCACCCACCCACACGCCGCAGGCAAATGACAACGGCGAGCGTCGAAGCCAAACGACGGCGACGAAGACGAGCGCTGGCGCGGAACGACAGCTTCGAACCAGCCCCCTCCCCCCATTCGCGGAATGCAAGTGGAAAAAAGTAGTTGGTTCGAACCCACCCACCCCTGTCCCAGGAATCCTCAAGAGAGAACAAGAGATCAGAAGCCCAAATATTGAAACTCCCATTTCAAAGCATAGGACACCCAATCGGTTGGAAACCCAACATATTGTAGCGGCGACCGCTGCGGATGGCGGCGAGGATGGCGACGATCGAGGAGGCGAAAATAACATAAGCGTAAACTTTCGGAGGTCCGCGCAGATTGCCTGGACTCGGCTATACGCAAGAGTGACCCTGGGTAAGAGTGACCTTTGGTGCGCGACTTTTGGGGGGCCGCGGGGGGGCCAAGCCTGGGCGCGCAAGCAGCTGCTGCACTTCGTTCTCAGCCATCTGGGGGCCCATCTGTGCCCGCACCAACGGTCACTCCGGCGAAAGGTCACTCTTACGTCCAGCCGATGGATCGGCGCTGGACCCCCCTGGCGGCGCCCCGGGCAACGCCCCGGCGCGCTCCGCGGGGCCCGGCGCGTGCTCCAGGAGACCCGCGCGGACCTCTGAGAGCGTCGGTTTACGTTGCTGTGTTTGTCCACGAGACGGCAGCGGCGGCGGCGACGATGGCCACGACGACCACGTCGAGGAGGACGGCGACAACGGCGGCGGTGGCAGCAGCCGGCCGGGACGACGACGAACCCTTTCCAAGGGGTACTGTTTCAGCTGGGGTCCGTCTTTGATGGTCCTCGGGGCCCGAGGACGGCCCCTAGAGGCCGAAATCGAGGAATTACATCCTTGGCAGCAGAATACCCGAAACAGCTTTAAGTAGAATACTGCAGAAAGCACCTTGTAGTTGCATCAACGCAATCATGTACAATACTGGCACGAGAACATGCTACGCTATGTATAACGAACGAGAGATTCGGGGGGCAAGATCGAAGTGAAACGGAGCCCCCTCCCCCCGGGATGTTGGCGGCGCGCGCAAAAGGGGTAAGGGGAGGGGGGAAGGCTGCTTAGAAGGAGGCTGCTTCTAAGAAGGCGCTGGCCTTCCATCTTCAGACGAGGCCTGCACCTTCTAATAAGCAGGGGTGCTTCCAAGAAGCCTTCCCCCCTCCCCCTGCCCCTCTCTGCGCGCGGCCGAAGACCATCGGTTTCGGTCTCGTGCTCGTGCCGCGCGCGCGGGCGAGGCGAAGCAGTGTGGGCCGGCGAGCGAAGCAATCCCGCTGTTGACCATGGCGACGTCAGAGCAAAATCCATCATCTGGCCGGTTGGCGACAGGTGCCGCGCCGATGTCCCTGTGGTTGTCCCGAGGTTGGCCCGTGGCTTTCCCGCCGGTTGTCTCGAAGGTTGTCCCGATGGTTGTCCTGATGGCTGTTCCAGCGGTTGTCCCGATGTTTGTCCCGATGGTTATCCAGTGGTTGTCCCGTTGGTTGTCCCGGAGGTTGTCATGATGGTTGTCCCGATGGTTGTACCGATGGTTGTCCCGATGAATATCCCGATAGTTGTCCCGATGGTTGTCCCGATGGCTGTCCCGATGGTTGTCCCGATGGGTGTCCCGATAGTTGTCCGGATGGGTGTCCCGGTGATTGTCCTAATAACTGTCCCGATGGTTGTCCCGATGGTTCCCCCGTTGGTTGTCGCGATGTTTTCCCGATGGTTGTCCTGGCGGTTGTCCCGATGATGGTCCCGATGGCTTTCCCGATGGTTGTCCCAATGGTTGTCCCGATGATTGCCCGGATGGTTCGCCCGATGGATTCCAGCCAAAACATTGCGATCGGCGCCTCCGCCGCCTGGAGGTTATCGTCCAAATGACCAAAAATGCGCTCGGCGCCTTCTGCACCTCGAGATGCGTTCCAAAATGATGTAATACATGCGCTCGGCAACGTTGGTGCCGATCAATTTAGTGAGATGAGTAGACAGATGGACAGAGGGACCAATAGATAGATAATAGGTACTTGTCCTGTAGCTGTTCCGATAGCTGTTCCGATGGTTGTCCCGCTGATGGTCCCAACGGATTTCCCGATAGTTGTTCTGTCGGTTGGAGGGGTAGGGGGGGTTGGGTTTGAACCCCCCCTACTTTCTGGAATCCCCAGGGGGGGGTGTTCGAACACACCCCTCCCTCAACCTTCCGGGGGGCGGGGTCGAAACCCACACACGCCCACCCACTTCCTCCCAGCTGCGTCAGAAGACGCTCTTTCAAATTAAAAATTAGTATGTTCCAATAATAATCATGCTTTTGTTTCTATGAGTTTCTACGGTTCCGTACACATATGGCACAACAAACAATGACAAATACAAAACATGCACGAAACAACTGAACTTGCCCAGACCTTTCCCGTAACTTTTGAGAACTTGCATAGAAAACACGATCGGTTCAAGCTTTTCCCTCCGGCCCACCGCACAAATCTTGAACGATCGCGGCTCTCCGCTAGCACAGATAGCCCGACATCGCTCCCCATTCTGGGCACTGGCAAGGTTCAACCCTGAACGCGCTCGCTGGGGTCGCAGCCGCGTCGACACGACGCAAACATGCCGCATGCATCCCTGGGAGGACTCTGGCGGCGCGCACAACGGGGTGCAGGGAGGGGAAAGGCTTCTTAGAAGGAGGCTGCTGGCGCCGGCCTTACATCTATAGACAGCCTTCTGAGAAGTTGGGGTGCTTCTAAGAAGCCCCCCCCCCTACCCCCACCCCCCTTCTGCGCGTGGCTGAGGACTGGAACTGCCCGCGCAGTGGCCAGACTGCCTGCACAGCTGCCCTGCACCCCGGGTGCACCGAAGAGAGGGAAGGGAGGCCAGAGAGAGGGGGCCTTAGCACACCGCGGCCCGAGGCGCGTGCGCAGACGAGTGGGGGCCACGCAGCGTGCTGGAAGAAGAAAGACAAGAAGTAGAAGTAAAAGTAGTGATAGCAGAAGAAGAAGCAAAGGGAGGGGGCATGAGATCGGGGAGACATCCTGGCCAGGACCACGATGTTCATCCCCCATGGTCCTCACCCCCCTCTTTCGGAAGTGGACGGAAACGCCTTGTAAAAAGATAAGCTGCCAGGGGCACTCCACGTGCGCACGGCACCGCTTTCCGAGTGCACCGCAGCGTGGTAGCTAATCGACGTCCAAAAACAACCGAACGTGTCCGGCGAAACGCACGTCGACTAGTGAAACTGACTGGGGACTGCACCAGCACACCCGAATGCCAATGTCGTGTGCACCGGGGAAGATTGCCTCCGTCGACTTATCTGGGGGGCGCTCTCTCAGTGCCCGACGCTTCGTTGCCCGCGACACCACCCCGGGTGCCCCCGCCCTGCTGGAAGTCACCGGGCCGCACTGCCCTGAAGAGGAGCGCGGCGAGCGTCGCGCCCGCCAGCTCGAAGAAGACGTAGACCAAGGACCAGCCTGCCGGCGGACAGCGGGTGCGCCGGAGAGGGGCGCCAAGGGCAGGGGGGGGGGTCAGCAGCACCTCGGGGGCCCCCAAAACGACGAGGTGGCCACACCGGGTGGGGGCTCGGGGCCACCACACGGTGTTGAGGCTCGTGTCGTTCTCCAAGGATGTCCCCGGCGACCCAAGGCCTCCGAGGTCACAACAGCGTGCGGTGACGGACCGCGCGGTGAGGTCTCTTGGAATCTCGAGGTCACCGCGCGGTCCATTACCGCACGGTCTTTTAACCACCGAGCACTGTTTAACCGACCCCTGTCCTTAGGTCAGGCATGTCCTCCTACAAGCGGAATTTGAAGAAAAATGAAAATAGTCAAAACAAGATCAAAAAAATCGTATGCACATATTTCATTTCCCCATATCCAAAGGATAGGGTTCCTGTTATTCTCTGACCGCGCTAGACCCCTCATCATCATCCCCTCCTTCCGTCGTTGGTTGTGTTGAGTGATGGTGAATGATGGATGAGAATGATAATAATAAGAATATGGGTAATAATGATGATAATACTACTCATAAGGATAATAATAATGATGAGGATGATGATGATGGCTGATGGATGACGATGATGATGATGATGATGATGATGATGATGATGATGATGATGATGATGATGATGATGATGATGATGATGATGATGATGATGGTGGTGGTGGTGGTGGTGATGATGATGATGATGACGACGATGAGCAGATGATGAGGATGTCTCGAGCGGCTTGCTTGTTTTAGCACTTCTAAGGGGAGGTCGCCAGGGGTATCTCACGGCCTCCGTTCGCGCCCACATTGCGGGGATGTCTCAGGCGGTTTGCCTGTTTTGGTCGCGAACATCCTTCGTTTTCTGAGCAGATTCTGAGGATGTCTCAGGCGAGGCGCCTCCTAAGGGGGGGCCGCCAGCGGTATATCTCGGCCTCCGTTCGCGCCCAGATTGCGGGGTTGTCTCAGGCGGTTTGCCTGTTTTGATCGCGAACATCCCCCGCTTTCGAAGCAGATTCTGAGGATGTCTCGTGCGAGGCGCTGGTTATCGCACCCCAGGCGGCCCAGATTACGAGGATGTCTCCAGTTTCCTGACCCAGCATCCTTTACTTTCGGAGCAGATTTGGAGGATGTCGCGTGCGAGGCGCTGGTTTTACGTGTGTTCCTGTAGGTTGTCCTTCTCCGGTGGTTCCAATCCTACGCGTTTTATATATGTGTTACATCTGGTTCCCAAGGAAGCCCCAAGAGGCCTCAGGAAGCTCCAGGAAGCTCAAGGGGGAGCAGTCCCCAAGATGCCCCAAGGAGGCCCCAGGAGTCCCCAAGAGGCCCTAGGAGGCTCCAGGAAGACCCAGGAGGCCCCAGGAGGCCCCAAAGGTCACAGGAGACATCAGGAAGCCACAGGAAGCCCCAAGAGGAACCAGGAGGCTCCAAGAGGCCCGAGGAAGCCCCAGGAAACGCCAGAAGGACCCAGGAGGTCGCAGGAGGATGTCCAGAGGAAGCGCCAGAAAGGCCCAAGGAAGCCCCAAGAGGCCTCAGGAAGCCCCAGGAGGCTCAAGGAGGAGCAGTCCCCAAGATGCCCCAGGAGGCCCCAGGAGTCCCCAAGAGGCCCCAGGAGGCTCCAGTAGGCAGCAGCAGGTCCCAGGAGTTCCAAGAGGCTCCAGGAAGCCCCAGGAAGGCCCAAGAAGCCCCAAGAGGCCCCAGGAGGCCCCAGGAGCCCCAGGAGACTTGAGGAAGCCCCAGGAAGCCCCAAGAGACCCCAGGAGGATTCAGTCACGCTCAGTCATGCTTAGGCGACTGACGTGCAGATACTCTCACCCTAAGCTTAGCCATGCGCAAGCTCACGCGAATAGACTCTCTCGTACTACTGGGGCTCATACACACTCAAAGTCATTCACAATTATACTCTCCCCCAGGCCGTCAATATTCAAGCTCGTTTATATTCGAAGCTTCTTGCGCCTAGACATTCACGGTGGAACTGCCAATGCAAAGAGATACACATATGAGGAGCTCCACGCAGTGAACAATTCCCAAATCGGGGTCCTAGCGGATTCATATGGTTAGGTTAGGTTTGCCGCCGATTTTCGCTGCACGCCTGGGTGCCTGGGTGCCCGGGCGTGCCCGGGGGTGCCCGGGGGTGCCCTATAGCCCTATAGCCCTATAGCCCTATAGCCCAATAGCCCAATAGCCCTATAGCCCTATAGCCCATATAGCCCAATAGCCCAATAGCCCATATGGCGCCCAAGAGCCCATATAGCCCTGTAGCCCTATAGCCCTACAGCCCTAAAAAGATTACCCTGGCGACGTACCCAACCCCTGCGCAAACGCGGGGCGCAAATTGTTTCGGACACTTTATGAGGGGGGCGATGACGGAGCGAGGGTTACATATGTCTGCAGACGGAATTCGGGAGACTCGCAGGACACTGGCTACAGGACAGGGACTAGATAAAGCTGATTAGTTACAATCCCTGAGCAACCCTAGCCACTTCGAAAGCGGGGATCTCATATCGCAGCCCCCAGGGATGGCGAGGTCCAATTTGGGTCCGCGCGTGGAGTCACTGTGCTGGGCCCCCCAGCAGGCCTCGAAAGTGGCGACAGTTTCACAGATCGAATCCCCCCAGGGATGGCGAGGTCTAATTTGGGTCCGCGCGTGGCGTCACTGTGCTGGGCCCCCCAGCAGGCCTCGAAAGTGGCGACAGTTTCACAGATCGCAGCCCCCCAGGGATGGCGAGGTCTAATTTGGGTCCGCGCGTGGCGTCACTGTGCTGGGCCCCCCAGCAGGCCTCGAAAGTGGCGACAGTTTCACAGATCGCAGCCCCCCAGGGATGGCGAGGTCTAATTTGGGTCCGCCCGTGGCGTCACTGTGCTGGGCCCCCCAGCAGGCCTCGAAAGTGGCGACAGTTTCACAGATCGCAGCCCCCCAGGGATGGCGAGGTCTAATTTGAATCTGCCCGTGGCGTCACTGTGCTGGGCCCCCCAGCAGGCCTCGAAAGTGGCGACAGTTTCACAGATCGCAGCCCCCCAGGGATGGCGAGGTCTAATTTGAATCTGCCCGTGGCGTTACTGTGCTGGGCCCCCCAGCAGGCCTCGAAAGTGGCGACAGTTTCACAGATCGCAGCCCCCCAGGGATGGCGAGGTCTAATTTGAATCTGCGTGTGCGTCACTGTGCTGGGCCCCCCAGCAGGCCTCGAAAGTGGCGACAGTTTCACAGATCGCAGCCCCCCAGGGATGGCGAGGTCTAATTTGAATCTGCGTGTGGCGTCACTGTGCTGGGCCCCCCAGCAGGCCTCGAAAGTGGCGACAGTTTCACAGATCGCAGCCCCCCAGGATGGCGAGGTCTAATTTGAATCCGCGTGTGGCGTCACTGTGCTGGGCCCCCCAGGGCCTCGAAAGTGGCGACGGTTTCACAGATCGCAGCCCCCCAGGGATGGCGAGGTCTAATTTGAATCTGCGTGGCGTCACTGTGCTGGGCCCCCCAGCAGGCCTCGAAAGTGGCGACAGTTTCACAGATCGCAGCCCCCCAGGGATGGCGAGGTCTAATTTGAATCCGCCCGTGGCGTCACTGTGCTGGGCCCCCCAGCAGGCCTCGAAAGTGGCGACAGTTTCACAGATCGCAGCCCCCCAGGGATGGCGAGGTCCAATTTGGGTCCGCGCGTGGCGTCACTGTGCTGGGCCCCCCAGCAGGCCTCGAAAGTGGCGACAGTTTCACAGATCGCAGTCTCCCAGGGATGGCGATGTCTAATTTGAATCTGCCCGTGGCGTCACTGTGCTGGGCCCCCCAGCAGGCCTCGAAAGTGGCGACAGTTTCACAGATCGCAGCCCCCCCCCAGGGATGGCGAGGTCTAATTTGAATCTGCCCGTGGCGTCACTGTGCTGGGCCCCCCAGCAGGCCTCGAAAGTGGCGACAGTTTCACAGATCGCAGCCCCCCGCAGGCAAGACAGGAGGAGGCAAGAGGGAGGCGGGAAGGAAGGAAGGAGGAAAGGAGGGAGTGGAGACCACACTGCTCTATTCAAAACGAATACCCAACCAAGGAGTGTTGGGAATTATGATTGGGTTTTTTCTCCTGTACCAGTTTAATATAAAAACTCGTCCCCGCACTAGTGTTTGATTATTTCCAAATCATCCTGTGGTGGTGTTGGGTCCTCGTTTTGGAAAAACAGCGCACCGCGTCCCACTCCTCATCCCGCTGCCCCCTCCTCCCTCCTCCGCCTCTGTCGGCCGCGCCCCGTTTCGGCGCACCCCTCACACGCCTCGCAGCCCCATGTAGAACTCCACCGAAGGCCCCAGAGGCAGGGTTCGTACGCCTTCCTCTGCCAATGTTGACACGCCCCTTACATGTTTTGTGGCCCATAGGGAGCTCCGCCGAAGACCCCAGTGGCAGCGCCCGCATGCATCCCCCCGCCCACTTCGGCACACCCCGCACACGTTTCGGGGTTTCTTTCCGCGTTGCCCCGTGCTCCATCCCTCTCGCGGCGCGCTGCCCATGAGCGGGAATCTGAACGGGACCTCGCCGTCCCTGGGGGGCTGCGATCTGCAAAACTGTCGCCACTTTCGAGGGCTGCTGGTGGGTCCAGCGGGGTGAGGCACCGCGCGGATCTGAGCGGGACCTCGCCGTCCCTGGGGGGGCTGCGCTGCGATCTGCAAAACTGTCGCCACTTTCGAGGACTGCTGGTGGGTCCTGCGGAGTGGGGCACCGCGGGGATCTGAGCGGGACCTCGCCGTCCCTGGGGGGCTGCGATCTGCAAAACTGTCGCCACTTTCGAGGGCTGCTGGTGGGTCCTGCAGAGTGAGGCACCGCGGGGATCTGAGCGGGACCTCCCCGTCCCTGGGGGGCTGCGATCTGCGACACGGTCGCCACTTTCGAGGGCTGCTGGTGGGTCCTGCGGAGTGAGGCACCGCGCGGATCTGGGCGGGACCTCGCCGTCCCTGGAGGGCTGCAATCTGCGAAACTATCGCCACTTTCGAGGGCTGCTGGTGGGTCCTGCAGAGTGAGGCACCGCGGGGATCTGAGCGGGACCTCGCCGTCCCTGGGGGGCTCTGGAGAGCTGCTGCGGGGTACGTTAGGCGCAACGGGCGCATGGCACAACCAACGGTGGTGATTTGTGAAACAGACCATCTGCCGGGCGATGGCCATAACGTTGCGCCCACACGTATCCCGCGGGGGCTCCCATGAGCTGCTGTGGGATAGGGTGGGTGCAACGGGCACATGGGACCGCCAACGGGGGTGATTTGTCATGACGTAGCCCTTAGATCTTGGTCGGGGGCCTGCGAGCCTTCTGATTGTTGCTTGCAAAATCACATGCGCCCAAGTTACATCATCGCCCTCGTTGTAGCAATCATGATGTACTTATGCCCCGCATTGCGCATGGGTTGGGTACGTCACCAGGGTAATTATCAGGTTTCGTGCCCCTCCCACTCCTACAAGGAGGCCCCGCCTGAGCGAGGAGAGCATTCGCAAACCATGCTATTTGTCAGGTTTCGTGCCCCTCCCACTCCTCCAGGGAGGCCCCGCCTGAGCGAGGATGGCATTCGCAAACCATGTTACTTGTCAGGTTTCGTGACCCTCCCACTCCTCCAGGGAGACCCCGCCTGAGCGAGGAGTGTTTTCGCAAACCATGTTATTTCCCAACCCTCAGTGGTTGGGAATTCGATTTGAATAGAGCACTGCTCGCGCGTCCTTCCTTCCTTTCTTCCTCCCGCATCCTGCCTCCCGCCTCTCGCCCCACCTCCTGTTTGTCTCCTCTTGCCTTGCCTGGGGGGCTGCGATCTGCGAAACTGTCGCCACTGTCGAAGGCTCTTGGTGGGTCCAGCGGAGTGAGGCACCGCGGGGATCTGAGCGGGACCTCCCCGTCCCTAGGGGGCTGCGATCTGCGACACTGTCGCCACATTCGAAGGCTGATGGTGGGTCCAGCGGGGTGAGGCACCGCGGGGATCTGAGCGGGACCTCGCCGTCACTGGGGGGCTGCGATCTGCGACACGGTCGCCACTTTCGATGGCTATTGGTGGGTCCTGCGGAGTGAGGCACCGCGGGGATCTGAGCGGGATCTCGCCGTCCCTGGGGGGCTGCGCTGCGATCTGCGAAACTGTCGCCACTTCCGGGGGCTGCTGGTGGGTCCTGCGGAGTGGGGCACCGCGCGGATCTGAGCGGGACCTCCCCGTCCCTGGGGGGGCTGCGGTCTGCGAAAGGAGCGCCACTTTCGACGGCTGCTGGTGAGTCCAACGGAGTGAGGCACCGCGGGGATCTGAGCGGAACCTCCCCGTCCCTGGGGGGCTGCGATCTGCGACACGGTCACCACTTTCGAAGGCTGCTGGTGGGTCCAGCGGAGTGAGGCACCGCGCTGATCTGAGCGGGACCTCCCCGTCCCTGGGGGCTGCGATCTGCGACACTGTCGCCACTTTCGAGGGCTGCTGGTGGGTCCAGCGGGGTGAGGCACCGCGCTGATCTGAGCGGGACCTCCCCGTCCCTGGGGGGCTGCGATCTGCGGTGAGGCACCGCGCGGATCTGAGAGGGACCTCCCCGTCCCTGGGGGGCTGTGGTCTGCGAAACTGTCGCCACTTTTGAATGCAGGTGGTGGGTCCAGCGGAGTGAAGCACCGCGCGGGTCTGAGCGGGACCTCCCCGTCCCTGGGGGGCTGCGATCTGCGAAACCGTCGCCAGTTTCGAGGGCTGCTGGTGGGTCCAGCGGGGTGAGGCACCGCGCTAGTCTGAGCGGGACCTCCCCGTCCCTAGGGGGCTGCGGTCTGCGAAACGATCGCCACGTTCGACGGCTGCTGGTGGGTCCAGCGGAGTGAGGCACCGCGCTGATCTGAGCGGGACCTCCCCGTCCCTGGGGGGCTGCGATCTGCAAAACTCTCACCACTTTCGAAGGCTGCTGGTGGGTCCAGCGGGGTGAGGCACCGCGCGGATCTGAGCGGGACCTCCCCGTCCCTGGGGAGCTGAAATCTGCGACACTGTCGCCACTTTCGAGGGCTGCTGGTGGGTCCAGCGGAGTGAGGCACCGCGCGGATCTGAGCGGACCTCCCCGTCCCTGGGGGGCTTCGATCTGCGAAACTGCCGCCATTTTCAAGGGCTGCTGGTGGGCTCGCCACTTTCGAGGGCTGCTGGTGAGTCCAGCGGAGTGAGGCACTGCGCAGACCTGAGCGGGGCCTCGCCGTCCTCGGGGGGCCATGGCATGTTGTTGCTGCCCCGCCGACGTTACAAGCCCCTTGCCCACTGCCTCCGTTTGGACCTTGCGTCTGCCTTACTGACTCAGGGGTTCATTTAGTTACTCATCGTGTTGCCCTTGATTGGGGACCTGCGAACCTTCCGAATACCGCTCGCAGAATCTATGCGTCCATGTCACGTCGCCGCCTACTCGTCAAATCTCTCGAACTACTCATGCCCCGCATTGCAGGGGTTGGGAACGTCGCCATGGTCATTATCAGGTTCGCGACCCTCCCACTCCTACAAGGAGGCCCCGCCTGAGCGAGGAGAGCATTCGCAAACCATGCTATTTGTCAGGTTTCGTGCCCCTCCCTCTCCTCCAGGAACGAACGTGCTTCCTGAACAGCCGTCGTTTTCCTCCCTGCTGCTCCCCCTTCCTTGCCTTCGTCTGCTGTTTCTTTCGCACGTACCTTCGCGATGACCCTTCAATTCATACTGCTATTCGTTAGCCTCATTGACCCCACGAAGCCCTCAACATCCTTATGTGGGGAACTCCGCTTGCATATTTATGTTTCTGCGAGAACCACCAAATTCTCTGTTGGGGGTGAGGGGGGTGGAGGGGGGTGGAGGTACTGGGAGCTTGTCCGCGGGGCCAGGCAGCGCTGCCCCCACGCGCTGAACCTGGACTGCACTCCTATTGGCGCCGAAGAAGCTCAGGAAATCCATCGGATTCCTTAGGAAATCCATCGTGTTCCTTCGGGAATCCCTCGGATTCCTTGGGAAATCTGTAGACAGGAGGGCACATATACGGGCCGATCCTGGGTCCAGGAACCGCCTGGCCAGGGGCGGTGTGGGTGCACGGCTGCTGCCCTCCGAGCCCAGGGGGCTCGGAGCTCCTGGCAGTCGTCGCTGCGCACGAGAGCCGGAGAGGGGCACAGAGAAGACTCTGGACCGGCCATGAAGAGCACCACAGACGTCAAGGACGCCAACACCCAAGTCTGCCGGTCCAAACATGTCAGTCCCACGGAGACAGGGCCTGAAAGAATCGACGCGCGTGCATTCAGAGCCGATCGACTCCGACGTCAGCTGGGGCGCCGTGGCCGAGGACGGCCTCGTGCTGTGCCCTGGGGAGCCCGAGCGTCCCGCACCAGTGGAACGAGCGCGCCGCGGAACAGGCTACCGAGAACTCACGCGCGGCGGCATGTCCATGTCCGCGCCCTCCTGGTCTGGACTCCGGGGCGCGATCCCGCGGACACGCGGCCTGACGGATACACTCCGCACGGGGCACCCGCAACAGAAACTCCCCCTTTCCGCGGGGTCGCGGCCCGGGGGCCCGGCCCGCGAGGCCGCGGTATACGGATACGGCTGACGCTGCAAAGATGGCGTGCGGCACCGATCTCCGGAAAGCGCGCTGCCCCTGTGAAGCGATCCCCCCCCCGAGGGCCCCTTCTGCGCACGCTGCGCATGCCCCTGCGGGGGCCTCGTCGGCGCACGCCACCCCCCATGCCCAGGGCCCCGTCGGTGCACGCGATCCCCAAGGTGGGGGACAGCGAGTACCACGCGGGCCAGCGGCGCCACATCGCCCGCTATTTCTCGCGACGTCAAGCGCATGTGCTTCGCCCACGAAGAGCACATGGAAGGTTCGGCCCAGGTCGGGCAGGTCCTCCTACAGGCGGATTTCGGACGAAAGCTGGAAAGTAGCAAAGCAAATTCTCACTAAATAAACCAAAAATCGTCCCCTGACGATGTTTTCTGACTATCTTTGAAGATTCCTCATGTAGAGGGACGGGCCCGACGTAAGTCGGGGACGCACAGACCGAGGTCAATCCAGACCTGGGTCAATCAGGCCTTGCATAAGCCTGCAAGATCCTCAAAGAACCTGCACCCGAACCCAGGTCAATGCGAAGGATCCTGCAAGATCCTGCAGGATCCTACACCCAAACCCGGGTCAGTGCGACCCTGGCCCTGCAGAATCCTGCAAGATCTGGCGCTCCGGCTGACCCCCGTTTGTTTACTGACCCCCGTCTCAAGGCTCCCGAGTAAGGCTAGGCGACGTGCACAGACGGGGCGATGCGCGGAGGGGGGGGGGGGGGGGGGGGGGGGGGGGGGGAGTGCGCAGCGGGGACCCCCCCCCTGGGGCCCGCCCGCTCTCTGCCGCCGTCGCCCCGGGGCCACACACAGGGCCGCCCTCTGGCCGCCTCGGGAGGGCAAGTCGGATCATCCCTGGAGAGGCCCCACGGGGGTCCCTCTTGGCCGTCTCGGGGCCCATCCCCTCGCCGTCTCGGGGCTCCTCCTGGGCCCTCCCGGCCGTCCTGGAGGCCACCTCGGACCGCCTGGGAGCCCATCTTGGCCGTCTTGGGGCCCATCCTGGCCGTCTCGGAGCCCATCCCCTGGCCGTCTTGTGGCCCTCCTGGCCGTCCTCCTGGAGGCCCCGTCTTGGACCGCGCTGGGGCAAGTCGGATCATCCCTGGAGAGGCCCCACGGGGGTCCCTCTTGGCCGTCTCGGAGCCATCCCCTCGCCGTCTCGGGGCTCCTCCTGGGCCCTCCCGGCCGTCCTGGAGGCCACCTCGGACCGCCTGGGAGCCCATCTTGGCCGTCTTGGGGCCCATCCTGGCCGTCTCGGAGCCCATCCCCTGGCCGTCTTGGGGCCCCTCCTGGGCCGTCCTGGCCGTCCTGGAGGCCCGTCTTGGACCGCGCTGGGGCAAGTCGGATCATCCCTGGAGAGGCCCCACGGGGGTCCCTCTTGGCCGTCTCGGAGCCCATCCCCTCGCCGTCTCGGGGCTCCTCCTGGGCCCTCCCGGCCGTCCTGGAGGCCACCTCGGACCGCCTGGGAGCCCATCTTGGCCGTCTTGGGGCCCATCCTGGCCGTCTCGGAGCCCATCCCCTGGCCGTCTTGGGGCCCCTCCTGGGCCGTCCTGGCCGTCCTGGAGGCCCGTCTTGGACCGCGCTGGGGCAAGTCGGATCATCCCTGGAGAGGCCCCACGGGGGTCCCTCTTGGCCGTCTCGGAGCCCATCCCCTCGCCGTCTCGGGGCTCCTCCTGGGCCCTCCCGGCCGTCCTGGAGGCCACCTCGGACCGCCTGGGAGCCCATCTTGGCCGTCTTGGGGCCCATCCTGGCCGTCTCGGAGCCCATCCCCTGGCCGTCTTGGGGCCCCTCCTGGGCCGTCCTGGCCGTCCTGGAGGCACGTCTTGGACCGCGCTGGGGCAAGTCGGATCATCCCTGGAGAGGCCCCACGGGGGTCCCTCTTGGCCGTCTCGGAGCCCATCCCCTCGCCGTCTCGGGGCTCCTCCTGGGCCCTCCCGGCCGTCCTGGAGGCCACCTCGGACCGCCTGGGAGCCCATCTTGGCCGTCTTGGGGCCCATCCTGGCCGTCTCGGAGCCCATCCCCTGGCCGTCTTGGGGCCCCTCCTGGGCCGTCCTGGCCGTCCTGGAGGCCCGTCTTGGACCGCGCTGGGGCAAGTCGGATCATCCCTGGAGAGGCCCCACGGGGGTCCCTCTTGGCCGTCTCGGAGCCCATCCCCTCGCCGTCTCGGGGCTCCTCCTGGGCCCTCCCGGCCGTCCTGGAGGCCACCTCGGACCGCCTGGGAGCCCATCTTGGCCGTCTTGGGGCCCATCCTGGCCGTCTCGGAGCCCATCCCCTGGCCGTCTTGGGGCCCCTCCTGGGCCGTCCTGGCCGTCCTGGAGGCACGTCTTGGACCGCGCTGGGGCAAGTCGGATCATCCCTGGAGAGGCCCCACGGGGGTCCCTCTTGGCCGTCTCGGAGCCCATCCCCTCGCCGTCTCGGGGCTCCTCCTGGGCCCTCCCGGCCGTCCTGGAGGCCACCTCGGACCGCCTGGGAGCCCATCTTGGCCGTCTTGGGGCCCATCCTGGCAGTCTCGGAGCCCATCCCCTGGCCGTCTTGGGGCCCCTCCTGGGCCGTCCTGGCCGTCCTGGAGGCCCGTCTTGGACCGCGCTGGGGCAAGTCGGATCATCCCTGGAGAGGCCCCACGTCTTGGGGCCCCTCCTGGGCCGTCCTGGCCGTCCTGGAGGCCCGTCTTGGACCGCGCTGGGGCAAGTCGGATCATCCCTGGAGAGGCCCCACGGGGGTCCCTCTTGGCCGTCTCGGAGCCCATCCCCTCGCCGTCTCGGAGCTCCTCCTGGGCCCTCCCGGCCGTCCTGGAGGCCACCTCGGACCGCCTGGGAGCCCATCTTGGCCGTCTTGGGGCCCATCCTGGCCGTCTCGGAGCCCATCCCCTGGCCGCCTTGGGGCCCCTCCTGGGCCGTCCTGGCCGTCCTGGAGGCCCGTCTTGGACCGCGCTGGGGCAAGTCGGATCATCCCTGGAGAGGCCCCACGGGGGTCCCTCTTGGCCGTCTCGGAGCCCATCCCCTGGCCGTCTCGGGGCCCGCCCCGGGCGTAAGTCGGGCGCGTCCCTCTACAGGAGGAACACTCCAAAATAGACACAAACAAACAAAAATAGTCTGGAAACTACCTTTGGACTATGTTTGATCGTTTGGGGATGCATATATACATATATATATATATATATATATATATATATATATATATATATAATCCATATATTGAATATTGAATATTGTTTTTGTCCCAAATCCGCCTGTAGGGGGACATGGCCGACATAATTTGAAGGGGCCCTGGGACACACAAAAAAATACACACTAATAACAGGATTCCCCATATTTTCCAATATTTTCTGGGTCTTCGTCTTCCCCCCCACTTCCCATACTTTCCCATATTTTCCTGGGAGTCGACGATTAATTGTGTCTGTGTGCTTTTTCCCTCCTGGTAATCCTGTGCCGTCCTGGCCGTCCTGGAGGCCCTTCTTGGACCGCGCCGGGGCTGCCCAATTACGGGGCCCATTTCTGAGGGCCTCCAGAGCGGGCAGCGAGGACTCGGCGGGGGGGGGGGGGGGGATCGGCCAGGGGCGCCGCTGGGCAGGCAGGGGCTCGGGTTAGGTTTAAGTCGTGCCAGTCCCCCTACAGGGGGATTTTCGACGAAGAATAACAAATACTCAAAACATACTCCCAAATGGTCAAAAGATACTCACAAAATGGTCCCCTGACTATTTTTGGACTATTCTGGAATATTCCCCCTGTAAAGGAACAGGCCCGACTTAAGGTTAGGTCGGGCTGGTCCTCCCACAGACGGATTTTGGAGAAAAAATAAAAACAAATGCCAAAAAATGTGCAAGACAGTGATCGACGAAAAGTCGAAACATCGTCTCCAGGCTACTGCTTTACTGTTTTACGACGTGCCGGGACCGGAACGCAAAAAAATCCGCGCCAGCTGAGCACGAGAGGAAACAAGAGGGCGGCCGCACGCCGAAAACGTCGAGCCCAGGTCAAAAGCACAGCAGCGCCACGGGACTGCAAAGGGCAGTCCTCGCGCACGAGCGGCACGAGCCCGTGCAGATGCCTGGGGAGCGAGCGAGGGGCGGGAGCGGCAGCAGGCGCCGGGGAGGGACGGAGAGGGTGCGCGCAGGAGGCCGCGCGGGCCCCGCGGGGAGCGGGCCCTCGCGGGCAGGCGGGCCCCGGACCAGCTCGGGGGCCTGCCCCCAGGGCCAGAGGGCCGTCCCCGGGACCTCTGGCGGCCACGGAGGGGAGCCCTTGGAGTGAGCTGCGCGACGTGACTGCAGAAAGTGCGAGAGCACGACCACCACCCGATCCGCCACGAGTTACTGCTCAGAACTTGCAGTACGACGCTGGCTTGGAGTGGGCCTCTTCTACGAGACCCCCAGGGCCAGCTCCTCCTCCCGAGTCTGGACTTAGGTCGGGCACCTCCCCCTACAGGCAGATTTTGGAGGAGAAATGGAAAATGGTCAGAGAATACTCCAACGTAGCCAAAAAAAGTAACCGACAAATCGTCCCCATACTATTTTTTGGCTACGTTTGAATATTCCTCCTGTGGAGGGACATGCCCGACTTAAGTCTAGACAAGCGCGCGCCACGACTCGCAAAGTAACTGCTCACAAGTGGCCTGGATCCGCCGCGGGGAGTTCGCGATCCATCACCGTGGGGCACACACGCGTTTGAGCGGGCGAAGAACGGTATGACATAGACTTTTCCGTCACCGGGGGCGCCTGTCCCAGGGCGGCTGGAAAGTTTACACCCTGACTTGCCACAGTAGGGGTATAAACTTTCCAGCCGCCCTGGGACAGACGCCCCCAGTGATGGAAAAGCTTATGTCATACCGTTCCTTCGCCCGCGAACTGTATTTGGAACGTTTGTGTCAGGGCCGGGCCTAACCGTTGTTTTTCGTTTCGTGTTCGTTATGTTGTTCGTTTTGCCCTGCCTGTTTCACTGTCCACCCCCTGCCAAAACGAAAAACAAAGAACACAGCCGAAGTCCAGCGAAACAACGCTCAGGTCCAGCCCTGGTTTGTGAGGAGCCACTTCGCGGCTACGCAGTGGAGCGCGCCCTGTGAGCGTCGCTTTAAGTCGGGCCTGTCCCTCTACAGGGGGGAGCGTTCTAAAATAGTCAAAAATTGTCGGGGGACTACTTTTTTAGTATATTTAAGCTTTTTCAGGGTATCTT
>CAUYUJ010017319.1:55000-77500 GCA_963575745.1 Prorocentrum cordatum
ACGTCCTGGGGGCCTCCTGCAGACAATTTTGATGCGTCGAGGGCGCCGTTGCGCAATCTTGGGGCCCCTTGTACGTCTCATTGGGGCCTTTTGGGGCCACTTGGGAGGCTCATGGGGGCCTTGTCGGACCACTTGGGGACTCTTGGGGCCTTCTCTGGGCCTCTTAGGGCGGAAGACTCTGCTGTTGGGTTCGCGTTCCCATTCTTGGGCCTCTCTCGGGACCGTCTTGGGGCCCTCTCGGGCCGTCTTGGGCGCCTCAAGTACCGTCTCGGGGCCTCGTGGGCCGTCTTGGGGCCCTCATGGAGGTCTCTTCGGCTATCGTGGAGCGGTCTTGGGAACCTCTTGGGCCGTTTTGGAGCGTCGGGATGCCACAAGGCTGCAGCAATCGAAGGGAAATCCGTGATTTTGGCTTCTTGGGGCCATTTCGGGAGCGCGGGCCATCCGGAGGGCATCCTTGGCGTGCGAGAACGATAAATCCGCGATAGTAGGCCTCCTGGAGGCCTCTCGCATAGTAGGCCTCCTGGAGGCCTCTCGCAGCCTTTGTCATCTGCGTTGGGGCTGTGTTGGGCGGTCTGGAAGTGTCCCTGGCGCCCCGACACCCCCATGGCGCGTCGGGTCCCCCCCGCCTCGGTCCATTGGGCCGTCATGGGCTTCTCGCGGCCCGTCTTGGAGCTCTTTTGGGGGCCTCTTAGGCCGTCTTGGGAACCCCTTGGGCCGTCTTGGACGCGATGACAGCCCAACAGGCGAACATACGGAAAAAAATATGTTTTCCCACAGGAATGGGACGATTTTTGCTTCTTGGAGCTCTCTTGGGGTGCCTCTTGGAGCGTCTTGGGGTGTTTGGGGGGGCCTTCCGGGCGCTTCTTGGCGACTTCTCGGCGCCTCCTGGAGCCACTTGGGGTCGAAAGCTTGGAATTCGATGGTGGCTTTCTCCTCTGGGGCCATCTCGGGCCCGTCTTGGGGACTCTCTTGGGCCGTCTCGGGCCATTCGTGGGCCGTTCTGGAGCTTTCTGGGGCTGGATTGGGGCCCTATTGGGGCGTCTTGGGGCGGTCTTGGGAGCGGTCTTGGGAGCTTCTGAGGTCGTCAAGCACGGACCGACAGCGAAAACAAGCAATATGTTAAATATGTACGTTTTACGAAGGGAATGGGGCTATGTTGGCCCCTTGGGGCTCTCTTTGGGGCCCTATTAAGGGTCGCTTGGGGTGTCTTGGGGGCTTCTGAAGCCGCCTTGGAGGCCATGTTGGGCGTCTGGAAGCGACTTTCGGGCGTCCCGGGTCTGTTCTGGAGCCTCTTGGGGCCTCCTCGGTGCCTTTCTGGCGGTCTTCTGTGAGGCCCCGGGGCCCCCCGAGGGCCCCAGAGCCCACATTTGCGGTAGCGGCGCCGGCCCCGGGCGCCCGGACCCTGTGCGCCGCTATATACATAGACATATATATATATATATACACACACACATACATACATACATACATACATACATACATACATACATACATACATACATACATACATACATACATACATACATACATGCATGCATACAAACATACATGCATGCATACAGACATACGTACATACATACATACATACATACATATATACATACATACATACATACATACATACATACATACATACATACATACATGCAAACATACATGCATACATACATACAAACAAACATACATACATACATACATACACACCTACATACATACATGCATACAGACATACATACATAGATACATACATCCTCACCGGGCGCCAGTGCAAAGGCACGCGCGGGCAGGAAGCGTGCTCCCAGTCGTCGTCGCCTGCCTGCGCGGCGCCAGCGATGAGAAACTCTGGCACGCTGAACGAGGACTCCGCGACTTCTGGCGGCAGCTTGTTGTATATCGAAACCAGCCCAAGCAGCGAATGTGTGATAAATTCGGCAGGACCAAAATTGGGAAAAACAAAATCGCTCCATTGCCCGTTGGAATACTCGATAAGCTGCGAACGATGTATCCCCAGCTGTTCAACTCGAACGATAAGCTGCGAACGATAAGCTGCGAACTGCTTGAAATGCCCCGGACCCTTCCCCAGGACAAATCGGTGAATCAGGCCGAGCATCGCCATGTCCCGTCTTGAAGACAATGGCACAAGCTTAAGCGCCAAGAGTGCCTCTGTTGAACTGATCCCTGCGGCCTCTGTCAGCTTGTCTTGGGCGTGGTCCAAAGCCTCCAGTGCTGACTTGCAGGCGTGATAGACTGCAGCAAACCGGTACTCGATGAAGGACAGAACCTGCGCTTTGTACAGCAGGACCAACTGCGCTCCAGCATTGCAATTCCGAGTCCTCAAAATCGCTTTCAGCTTCCACCAGCGATCCTTCGCTAACTGGAACACAAAGTCGGTCATGGTGAGCTTCGTACCGAAGTGCACACCCAATCAATCAAATGCTTCCCCATATGGGTGAGATCTGGATGAAATGTGTTTGGGTTCCTTGCTGGGATCAGAAGAAACTTGGTTCGCCTTGCCCCAACGATGGAGCTTACATTGGCAGGCGCCCATGTCGCCGAGAATTGCGGTCTGGCGGGCTGCGCCCCCGCACAAACGGAACGCGTTAAGGTCATCAGCGAAAACAATCTCTGTAAATTGTAATGTTCTGATCGGCTCTGCAGAATCAGCGTGAAACATATTCCGCAACATCGGTCCCCAGACGGTGCCCTGGAACACCATGTTGTCCAGCAGAAGTTCGATCGACTTGCAGCCCTCCACCACAACATGGGCTCTGCGGGCGCCAATCCACGACCAGAAAAGCTGCAAAACTTCCAGCGGCGCCCCTCTCGCTGGAACGCTGACAGCCAGGACAGAAGGAGGAATGCCAAAGCGTCCCGGGCGCCCCTGCCGCGACTGCAAGCAAACTGATTACGGCCAATACTCGACTCTGACATGAAGGCAGGGCAGAAGACTGGCCGCAGGAATCTCTCGATGACCTTGGCAAGCTGCGCAGTGGAATGCACGCCCCGGTAAATCTTGGGATCGAACGCCGCCTCCTTCTTATATCTTACAACAATCGAATGGATGCCCCAAGTTGCTCGCCGCACACCCGGGGAAAGAATCGCCACGCCCGGCAAACACACAGGAAGCGCAAGCGTGGCAGAACATCTCTTCAATACTCGTCGGCATCAAATCCGGGCCGGTGGCGCGTCCTCCCAGGGAGCACGCAATACGGACTCGGCACCCTCTGCGCCGAATGCCGCCGCCGGGCCCGTGTCCCACGTCGCCTCCACAGAACGAATACACGAATACTCGTTATACTCTCGATCAAGTAAATGAAATTTGTCGCTGAAGGTCTGAGCCAAAACATTCGTTTTCCCAGTCGGGTCCCTGACCCACTCTCCACTGGGCTGTCTCACTGCTGGGATAGCGCTCAGTCGTGCCCTCTGGAGTTTTAGTTGCTGTTCTTTCCTCCGCCAGTGTTTTGACCCCTTCTGCATTGAAGTGAGTTCGTCCTTCATTTCACCACACCAGTGGTTGCACTCCTCAACAATGGTGTCGCTGCACTTCATAGCAAATTCGACCTCCAGAGCAGTACCCTCCGCTTTTCGCTTGACCTCCACAGCTTGGATCACCCGATCGTTCAACCATGGACGCGTCGATTTCTCTTCGGTTATCCACTTTGTCTGGATATACAGCCTAGTACAATCTAGAATGTACGCAGTCATCTGGACAGCGCCGCCTGCTGGGTCAACGCGAGACAAAAAATCCAGTCCACGCTCGCAAAAACTACGTTGAGTCCGCGCCAGTCCGCGCCACGGAGGCGCCACGCTTCCCTTCGAACACGATGTGCCCGAGGAAACGGCAACGACGAGACAAGCTCAACGACGTTGTGGTCGGCAATTTTCGGCAGCACTACGGTCTTCAGGCCGTCAATGTCCGCGAGCGCCAAATCAAGCAAATGCGGCCCACGGTTTGGGGCACGGACTACCTGACGCAATCCCTTACCAGCGGTCGCAGTTCTTCCCCCTCTGGAGGCGCATGTGGAGAAAATCGGAACCACGATTTGTGACGCACATTCAAGTCACCCAGCAACACCGCTCCCATGGACCCCGCGCTCAACGCAGCACGTTCTTCAGCGCAACTCGCTATGCTGCAAGTTCCACTGCCTGGTGGCCTGCACCATGCCCCAATTCAGACAAAAAAAAAAAAAACAAAAAAAAAACTCGCGCTGCGTGTAAAGCACACCACGGCCTTTCCGTCGCAGTTGATTTGCTCGCGCACGTTATCTGGGCTGAAATTGCACGAACTGCGAACATGATGATACCTCCCCTGCTGCTGCCGTCAGTCCTGTCTCGGCGCGCCACCTCTAGATAGCTAGATAGCCCTCAAGATCAACGCAAGCAACAATTTGACCTTAAAAACATTCCGCGACACAAATAACGCGTAGCTTCCTGTCGCCGATCCGCGCCGGGCGGTCAACTCGGCAAGAGAACTGCGCAAGCCCTGTATATTGACCAACCAAAAAAACAAATTCCACATCGTAAAACGCAGAATTGAAAAGACAAGCACTCCCCCCGCACTCTGCGCCTGCTCCGCGCTTGACCCGCTCCAGACCAGGGGAATCAGCTGATGCGTCCAGGGCCAACTTCACCACAAAACCCCTGACGTCGCAGAATGGTGACCGGCACAACATCTCCGCTCACGGACGCGCACTTGCCGCGACCTCCCCCGCCGCTCCCCTTTGACCCCTACCCTTCGGCGCACAGCTGGTCGAACCTATCCTTGAAATCGAGCGCCCGGATGTGCATCGAACCGTTCCTCCACTCCCCCACTCTCTGCTCCCTCCACCAGACGACACCCTTTCTGCAGTTCGCGTCGATGTGCTGTTTGGTTACGTTCCCGTTCCCGCCGTTGGCCTCAATGATGGCGCTTACTAGCTTCCTGACTGCCCTCGCCCGCCTCCCATCCTCCGAACCTGGATCCAGCCTCCTCGAGTCCGCGTTGCAGAAAATCCTCTTGCCGTTGTACGCGTTCGCATGGTTGCCCGAGTTGTTCTTCAAGTGGCCC
This sequence comes from Prorocentrum cordatum, assembly GCA_963575745.1. NCBI lineage: Eukaryota > Dinophyceae > Prorocentrales > Prorocentraceae > Prorocentrum > Prorocentrum cordatum. The sequence goes on from CAUYUJ010017319.1 coordinate 60,048, forward strand.
CACACCCAGCCCCCCGCTCCGCGAACTTCTTACCGTAAGCAACCCCTCCAAATACTTCACGATGTCGGCCGCCTTCGTGTCCTTCGGAAACAGCCCGAAGCCGACGGTCCTGCTGCGCTTCTCCTCCGCCTCCCCATCCTTCCTCCTAGTGGCCTTATCTGCAGTCGATTCCGCAGCCCGCGACGGCCACTGCGGCTGCGACTGTTCCTTTAAAGCCTTGAACTCGGCCTCCAGCACGTCCAACTTCTTCAAGGCTGGTCTCATGTCCTGGACCTGCTTTCCCGGCTCCCGGACCTCGGCATCCGCCTTGATGGCCATTGCTTTCGCCTCGTTGATATGAGCCGTGACGTTCTCAATACGGCGCGTGGTGTGCTGCATGAGGTTCCTTTTGCGTAGCGATCGCCCAAGGTGGCATACCCAGCACCTCCTCCACCTCCAACTCCTGCTTGCCCTTCTTCCTGTCTGGCGATTGCCCCACTGCACCCGATTCCTCACGATCGTCAAACATATCTTCGCTACAGCTCTGCTCGACAGCACGCGCGAACGCAATACTTGGAGCAAAAACGTTGACTTGGACCCAAGACGTTTACTTGGAGCCAAAACGTTCATTTGAGCCAAAACGTTGACTTGAGCCAAAACGTGTACTTGAGCATCATCTTCTTCTTCCTCCTCCTCCTGCACGCCATCCACGAGTTCCCGACCGTGACTTTGCGAAGCGCGCCCCGCGATGCGCGGCGCGCGGCTCACCTTGGCGCCCTCGCGCACCCGCGCCGCCACCTCAGAGGAGGGGAGCAGCTCTGGCCCAGACCGCAACGCGCGCAGCGCGGCTATCCTCGCGCCCAAGGGGGGCGAGCTACGGCCTAAAACTTTTGCTTAGCGGGTCGCGGTGGCGGCCCCGGAGTCCACGCTATGCGTGTCGCTCCGCTCCGCGGAGCGGGAGGCTCGGACTCGGGACGTTGAAGCCTAGGGACTGGGAAGCAATTAGCGTGTCGAGCCGAAGCGTGATGGGCCAGAACCAGCGGCACGACACGCCAAACCAACATTCCTGACCGTAGCTCCTCCTAACGTTGCCCTGGCTTTCAAGCCATCACTCGGCTCTCTGGCGACCGCTCGGGGCGAGTCCGGCACCCCCAGAACGCCAGAGAAGACACCTCCTGGAAGGCACCCCGAGGCTGGAAAGCCGCCGAAAACCGACGAAAATGGCCGAAAACCTCAAACCTCGAAGCGCGGCACGATACGCCAAACCAAAGTTCCTGACCGTGGCTGGCCACCGGTCGGCCATGCGTCTGGTCTTCCAGTCAGCCTGGCTTCTGCGGCCCGGCGTCCAGCTTCTCCAGCTCCGCAACGGCCCCGCGTCCGGCCCCCGCGAGCGAGGCTGCGGGCTCCACCTCGTCGTGCCTGTCGGGATGGGCGCGGTAGCAGTACACCAGCCAGCCTGGGAGAGGACCCAACCCCCACCTCGGCCTCCGCCTCCGCCTCCGCCTCCTCCTCCTCCTCCTCCTCCTCCTCCTCCACCTCCTCCTCCTCCTCCTCCTCCTCCTCCTCCTCCTCCTCCTCCTCCTCCTCCTCCTCCTCCTCCTCCTCCTCCTGCCTCCTCCTCCTCCTCCTCCTCCTCCTCCTCCTCCTCCTCCTCCTCCTCCTCCTCCTCCTCCTCCCCTAGCGCCAGCTCGGCCCAGGACCCCATCGGGCCTTGCGAGCCCGCGCCGCCGGCGCCCCCCGCGCCGCCTCTTCCTCTTCGCCCTTTCCTCCCCATGCCGCCGCCATGGCACGTGGCGCGCGCTGCTGATGGGCGGCCTGCCCGACCTCGCCAGTCCGCGGCGGAGTGGCGCGCCCAGGCCGATCGGGCCCAGGCGCGCGCCGCCCAGGCACTGCTGCGGGCCTTTCGGGGCCTTCAGCACCGCGGCTGCCGCGCGACGCGGCTCGGCGCCGCCTTAGTTCGCTGAGGCTTCTCGCGCTGCTGCTGGTACCCCTGGTCGGGATGGCCCTGCGGGTGGTGTCGGCGCTGGTGTTCCTGATGCGGATCGCGGTGATGCAGCCGTTCCTGGCCATCAAGGTGCTCAGCTTCGGGCTCCTCCTGATGTCTGTAGCGCTCCAGCTGATCAACGTGCAGCTGCTCATGGTCCTCAGGGAGGTGCTGTCCAGCGTCCCCATTGTGCATGTACCTCCTCAACGCCCTGTTGATGAGGGTGCTCATGCTGGTCCTGCTCGGGCTCTACCTGCTGAGGGTCCAGCTCGTGTTGTTCACGAGGCTCATGCCGGGCCTGCTCGTGCTGTTCGTGCCAGGGCAAGCCAGTCCAGGAACAGCAACCGTGGTCGACGTCGGCTTCCAGTGGCACTCCTGCTGGAGAAGCCGGCCTCGACGCTGGCGCAGTTCAGCGCTACGGGCCTCCTTGTCGTGAATGCGTTCGTGCGCAGCGGTGTGCTACCGAGCCTGTGCTATGCCGTACGTGCGCCCGCCGGCGCGTGCGCCGCGGGAGTGGCGAGGGCAAGGGCAAGGACCTAAGGACCTCGGCCTCCTCCGCCCCCCGCCTTCCCTCGCTTATGATTTCTTCCCTCCCTCAGCCCCCTCCCTCGTAGCGCCGGCGAAGGAGATGGGGCGGTGGAGGTAGGACGAGAATGAGGATGTGGATGCAATTCGAATCACTTGGCAGTACAATCTTCCGTGTGGCCGCTAGCTTGATAGCTTGCCCGCCCGTGCCTTGCCGCGCGCGGTTGGAGCCACTGGGATGGCCCGTCTGCTCGAGGTCAGGGTTGTCTGGCATGGAAAGTTGGCGTGGTAGGGCCCTGCTTCGGTCATTGTCGCAGGGTCTCCACCACCCCCGCCCTCCGTTGCTGAACAGCCCCAGCCTTGTCCTCCGAAGTGTTCAATCCAATCCCCCCCCCCCTCCTCCTCCTCCTCCTCCTCCTCCTCCTCCTCCTCATCATCCGCCTCCTGCTCCTCCTCCTCCTACTCCTTCTCCTCCTCCCCTCCTCGCCTCCTCCTCCTCTTCCTCCTCCTCCTGGTCTTATGTTTCATTTCTCATTATTGTGTTTCTTATTATCATGCTTATTGATACTACTGTTCTCATTAATGTTGTTAGTATTATTCTGCTTAGTATACATGTTATTGTTAGTAATAGCATTAGCAGTCGTATTATTCGCCTTCTTAGTATTATTGTTATTCGTATGAGTATTCGTAGCATTACTAATATCAGTACTAGTAGTCTTACTCTTCTTCTTAATAATACCACTATTCTTCTTAATCAGATTAGTATGTTTCGTCTTCTTATTATGCTTATTATTATTCCTCCTCCTCCTCCTCCTCCGCCGCCTCCTCCTCCTCCGCCTCCTCCTCGTGAAACAATCACGGCAGGCGTTTTTTGCAGTGCTCAGCCTCCAGGGGCCCTCGCCAGGCCCCAGGACAATCAGAAAACGACTCGGGATGAAAAATACAATTCTGGGGAAGGGGGCGAGGCCTCCAGGAGTCCACCTTGCGAAAATGAACCCCGCACGACCCGAATTAGGCGAAAGTTTCCTATTGCATGGGCGCAGTGCTTGGCATTGCTTGGCATTGCTTGGATTGTATTGTGTGTGCGTATGTACGTAGCACCCCGCAGTGGCGGATAAGAGTGAGGGGCGGCGGGGACGTCGGCAGGTGTTTAATTTCTACGAATTGTACAACGAGCCCGCTGCAGGCGCGTTTTTTCGTTAAAGCAATGTGGGTGGGTCGGGGGGTGGGTCGCAAGTGGGTCGCGGGTGGGTCGCAGGTGGGTCGCAGACCGGGTCGCGGGTGGGTCGCGGGTGGGTCGCGGGTGGGTCGCGGGCGGGTCGCGGGCGGGTCGCGGGCGGGTCGCGGGCTGGGTCGCGGAAGGATCGCGGGTGGGTCGCGGGATGGGTCGCGGGGTGGGTCCCGGGTGGGTCGCGGGCCGGGTCGCGGGGGGGACGACGCCAAACATCAACAACAACAACAACAACAACAATTACTAGCACGTGGGGACACACCGTTCTCACCAGTGCCAGGGTTTTCATAGGAGGCGGGCAATACCCCCACTTTGTGGGGGGGCCGGTTCAAGCTCTACCAAATTTCCAAACGACTCTTCGCCACCACCCACACCCAGCTTCCCGCCCTATGACGTTCGGACACTTCACTTCGTGGCATGCGGACGACCGTGGCTACTATTCAGGGCCCCGCGGCCGACGACGACGGCGTGCGCGCGCGAAGAAAAAACGAATGTGTCCCGCATGGTATTATTTGACAGGGATGATGGCCCTGGCAGGTGCGCAACCGTTGTTGCAGAAGTTCGAAAAAGTTGCTCGCAAAAGCCCGTTTGACAGAAATGTTTAAAAAGTGTTGGGTTTCCTACGAATCCGCAAGAGCGCGCGGGATGAGATTTTGACATTTTTTGTTGAAAAACCATTGGTTTTTTGATGTTTTTATGTTAAAATCGCTACGAAAACTAAGGTTTTGGAAGGATTTCGTCTTGCGCGCGCGAATGTCCACTTTACCTTATTTTTTGCAAGGGATTCTTGAAGTTTGGTTATGTTAGAACAAGAAATGTCCACTTTAGCTTATTTTTTGCAAGGGAAAGCGGGCGTCAACAAAACAACCGGATCTGGATCACATCGTTTTACCTGAGAACTTCCTCACGAAAATGATGAAAATGTGGCTGCGGCCTAGGCGCGGCGGGGGGGGCGCGCACCAGGGGCCCCAACAATAATTATTCTTTAGAAGTAATAATGTTCAACAACAACAACAACAACAACAAAAACAACAACAACAACAAACAAGCAAGCATGCAAGCAAACAAACAAACAAACAGAAAGACAGAAAAACCAGCAAACAACAAACAAACAAGCAAACAACAAACAACAATAATCCGCATCAGGGAATTACACTTCGGCCACACACCCAGAGACAGTGAATGACCGCTCGGTCTCCTCACTCTGATGTATGTAAGGATGGATGGATGGATGGATGCTTGTATGTATGTTTGTCTGTAGGTAAGTATGTATGTATGCATGTATGCCATGCAGACGCGCATACATGTATATGTGTATGTATGTATGTGTGTATGCATGCATGCATGCATGTCTGTCTGTCTGTCTGTCTCTGTCTCTGTCTGTCTGTCTGTCAGTCAGTCTGTCTCTCTGTCTGTCTGTCTCTCTGTCTCTCTCTCTCTCTCTCTCTCTCTCTCTATATATATATGTCTGTCTGTGTGTATGCATGTATGCATGCATGTATGTATGTGTGTATGCAGAAATACATGGATGTATGCAAGTAGGTATGTAGAAATGCATGGGTGGTTGTATGCATGTACGCATGAATGTGTGTATACATGTATGTATGCATGTTTGTGCGTATGTATGTAGGTATGTATGTGTGTGCGCGTGTAGGTGTGTATGCATGTATGCACGCATACATACATATATGTATGTATGCGTGTGTGTCGGTATGTGAGCATGGATATGCTCATGCTGGTATGTATGTATGTGGACGTGTCTACGCAGGTGTGTGTATGTGCGCACGTGTATGTGTGTATGTGTGTATGTTTGTGTGCATGTGTGTCTGTGTGTATGTCTGTATGTATGGGTGTATGTATATACGTATGTATGTGGGTAAGTAGGTACGCATGTATGGATGCATGAATGTATGTAAGTGTAGATGTGCACGTACGTATGTGCGTACGTACGTAGGTGTGTATGTGTGCGTGCATGTATGCATGCATGCATGATTGTGCATACGTACGTATCTATGTAGGTAGGTGGGTAGGTAGGTAGGTACGTACGTGCGTATGTGTGTACCCGTGCATGCATGTATGTGCGTATGTGTATGTATGTATGTGTGTATGCGCGTGCCTGTATGGATGTGTGTACGACACGCGTGCGTGTACGGATGTATGTATGTATGTGTCCATGTATGTATGAATGCATGCATGCACGCATGTACAAATGTGTGTATATGCATGTGTGTATGGATGTTTGTTTGTGTGTATGTATGCATGTATGCATGTATGTATATATACACATGTGTGTATGTATGTATGTGTATGTATGTATGTTTATGTAGGTGTGCATGTGTGCATGTTTGTACGCATGCATGCATGCATGTATGTATGTATGTGTGCAGGTCTGTATGTATGTGTACGGATGGATGGATGTATGTAAGTAGGGTGTATGTATGTAAGGATGTGTGTATGGATGTATGTATGCATGTATGCATGCATGTATGTGTGTATGTGTATGTGTGTACGTATGTTTGTGCATGTGTGTATGCTTGTGTGCATGTGTGTACGCATGTATGTATGAATGCATGTATGTATGTATGCATGTGTATACATGTCTGTATGCATTATGCATGTATGTATGGATGCATGTATGTATGTATATGTGTATACGTGTATGTATGTATGGTTGTATGTATGTATGTATGTATGTACGTATGTATGTATGTATGTGTGTACGTATGTTTGTTTGTTTGTATGTATGTATGTATGTATTTATGTATGTATGTGGGGGAACGGGCAATCGAGGGCGGGGAACCCGAGGGACGAGCCCGAGGACCCTCCAGGAAACGGGCAAACTATATACAATAGGAGGCATCCGGGGCGGGGAACCCGAGGAACCCGGGGAACCCGAGGAATCTCTGGAAAATGGGCAGAGTAGCATTAGGAGGTACCAACCTTCAACCGAGTAAGAACCCCCAAATTGGGGAATGAACCCGAGAAACCTGGGGAACCTGGAGAACCCGAAGAACACGGGGAACACGGGGAACCCGGGAAACCGAGGAACCCAGGGAACCTCCGGGCAACACGCCACGGGCAGCGTAAGAATCGGAGGCACCGGGGGCGAGGAACCCGGGGAACCCGAGGTTAACCCAGGGAACCTCCAGGCAACGGGCAACGAAAGAATCCGAGGCACCAACCTTTAACCAGGTAAGAGCCCCCTGGGCAAGCCGAGTTGGGGGAAGAGAACGACCCTCGGAGTTCTGAAAGACGGGCCCTGGGCGCGCCGCTGGATCCTTTCGCAGACGGCACTCCCTCGCCACTGCCCCTTTGGCATCCCCCGAGCAGCCGCCAAGGTGCCTCACCTCGACGCCCGCCCGCGGCGGGCCCACGAGCAGCGCGTCCAGCGCCGCGATGCCCACCCCGAAGATGTAGATGCCGACCTGCTGGAAGACGTGGGCGCAGGGAAGAACTCTTTGCGTCGGCGGCGAGGCAGGGGCCGTCTGCGCTTGCGGAAAGGCCTAGACGGGGGTGCCGTGACAGCGAATGCGCAGGGAAGAACAGGAGGAGCAGGGAGGAGCAGGGAAGAGCAGGGAGGAACAGGAGCAGCAGGACAAAGGATGAGGAAACGACGACGAGGAGGGGGACGAGGAGTAGGTCGGGCTTCAAAAGATACCCCAAAGATGGTGAGCAACTGCGTCTGTTTACTATCTTGATTACTCTTCCTGTCGAGAGAAATGCCCGACTCAAGACGAGGAGGGAGAAGCGGACCTGCTCTGGCCAGGCCGAGGGCCCGCCGCCTGTGCGGCCAGAGAGCGGGTAGCCCGCCCCGTCCTTGCTCCTCCCGCCACCTCTTGTGCATGTCATGTGTTACTCTTCAGGGATTCCCCTTCTTCATTGATGGGTAAGAAAGTAAGCGGACCTGCTCGAAGACATGGATGCAAATGTGGAGCCACGGGAAGCCCCACCACCTGTGCACAGGGGGGCTCCTGCGCACCACCGCCACCACGACTGCCTGCCCAGGGCCAGCCCAGGCCCTGGCACGCTGCGCACGCCTTCCCCGCCGGGGCCAGGAGGGTCGGTGCACTCCTCCTCCTCCTCCTCCTCCTCCTCCTCCTCCTCCTCCTCCTCCTGATCCTCCTCCTACTCCTCCTCCTCCTCCTCCTCCTCCTCCTCCTCCTCCTCCTCCTCCTCCTCCTCCCTCCTCCTCCTCCTCCCTCCTCCTCCTCCTCCTCCTCCTCCTCCCTCCTCCTCCTCCTCCTCCTCCTCCTCCTCCCTCCTCCTCCTCCCTCCTCCTCCTCCTCCTCCTCCTCATCCCTCCCTCCTCCTCCTCCTCCTCCTCCTCCTCCTCCTCGTCATCTCCTCCTGCTCCTTCTCCTCCTCCTCCGCCTCCCCCTCATCCTCCTCATCATCCTGCTCATCCTGCTTATCCTCCTCCTCCTCCTCCTACTCCTCCTCCTCCTCCTCCTCATCCTCCTCCTCCTCCTCGAGAACGGGGGATTGTGGAGTCCCTGTGGTTCCAAAGCGCGCGCGCGAGGCTTTCGCGCTGAGTTCGCGACTGTGTCTGTGCAAACTCTGCTCTGTGTCGTCCTCCTCCTCCTCCTCCTCCTCCTCCTCCTCCTCCGCCTCCTCCTCCTCCTCATCCCTCTCCCCCTCCTCCTACCCCTCTGCCTTTTTTTTTCTCCTGGCATCCCCCCCAGATGTTTTTTTTTCTGGGGGGGGACGCCAGGAGAAAAAAAAAGAAAAGAATGCGACGTGGCCACATCTGCCCTCCCCCCTAGAAGGATTCCTATTGAACGCCCCCACAAGAAGGATTCACTGTGAAATCCTCGACAGAAGGGTTCCTATCAAAACACTCCACTGAAATCCTCCACATGTGGATTCCTACTGAAACCCTCCACTGAATGATTCCTACTGGAATCCTCGAATGGCAATGGCAATGGCAATGGCAATGGTAATGGTAATGGTAATGGTAATGGTAATGACAGTGGTAATGGTAATGGTAATGGTAATGATAATGGTAATGGTTACGGTAATGATAGTGGTAACGGGGTAGCGAGGCAATGACAATGGCAATGGCGACGGTAATGGTAATGGTAATGGCAATGGAAATGGCAATGGGAATGGCAATGCCACTGGCAATGGCAATGGCAATGGTAATGTCCATGGCAATGGTAATGGTAAGGGTAAAGGTAAAGGTAGAGGTAAAGGTAATGGTAATGGTAATGGTAATGGCAATGGCAATGGCAGTGGTAATGGTAATGGTAATGGGAATGGGAATGGGAGTGGGATGGGAACGTGAACGGGAATGGAAATGATAGTGGCAGTGGTAATGGTAATGGCATTGGTAATGGTAATGGTAATGGTAATGGTAATGGTAATGGTAATGGTAATGGAAATGGTAATGGTATTGGGAATGGGAATGGGAATGAGAATGGGAATTCTAATGGTAATGGCAGCGGTAATGGTAATGGTAATGGTAATGGTAATGGGAATGGGAATGGGAATGGGAATGGGAATGGGATTGGGAATGGAATGGGAATGGGAATGGGAATGGGAATGGGAATGGGAATGGGAATGGAAATATTACTGACAATGGTAATGGTAGTGGCGAATGGCAATGGCAATGGCAATGGCAATGGCAATGGCAATGGCAATGGTAATGGTAATGGTAATGGTAATGGTAATGGTAATGGTAATGGTAATGGTAATGGTAATGGTAATGGTAATGGTAATGGTAATGGTAATGGTAATGGTAATGGTAATGGTAATGGTAATGGTAATGGTAATGGTAATGGTAATGGTAATGGTAATGGTAATGGTAATGGTAATAATGGTAATGGTAACGGAGGTAATGGTAATGGTACTGGTAATGGTAATGGTAACGGTAATGGTAATGGTAACGGGGTAGCGATTCGCAATGGCAATGACAATGACAATGGCAACGGTAATGGTAATGGCAATGGCAATGGGATTGGCAATGGCAATGGCAATGACAATGATAATTGCCATGGCAATGGCAACGGCAATGGTAAGTGTAATGGTATTGGCAATGGTAGTGGGAATGGGAACGGGAATGGGAATGTGAATGGGAATGGAAATGGGAACGGGAACGGGAATGGAAATGGTAGTGGTAGTGGTAACGGAAATGGGAATGATAAGGGTAAGGGTAAAGGTAAAGGTAGAGGTAAATGTGATGGTAATGGCAATGGTAATGGTAATGGTAATGGTAATGGTAATGGTAATGGTAATGGTAATGGTAATGGTAATGGTAATGGTAATGGTAATGGTAATGGTAATGGTAATGGTAATGGTAATGGTAATGGTAATGGTAATGGTAATGGGTAATGGTAATGGTAATGGTAATGGTAATGGTAATGGTAATGGTAATGGTAATGGTAATGGTAATGGTAATGGTAATGGTAATGGTAATGGTAATGGTAGCGGTAATGGTAATAGTAATGGAAATGGAAATGAAAATGGTAATGGTAATGGTAATGGTCATGGGAATGGAAATGGCAATGGAAATGGCACTGGCAATGGTAATGGTAGTGGCTAATGGCAAGGACAATGGCAATGCGAATGGTAATGGCAATGACAGGGGTAATGGTAATGGTACTGGTAATGGTAGCGGTAATGATAGTGGTGACGGGGTAGCGACTGGCAATGGCAATGGCAATGACAATGGCAACGGTAATGGTAATGGCAATGGCAATGGCAATGGGAATGGCAATGGCAATGGTAACGGCCACGGCAATGGCAATGGCAATGGTAATGGTAATGGTAATGGTAATATGAATGGGAATGGGAACGGGAATGGGAATGTGAATGGGAATGGGAATGGGAATGGGAATGGGAGCGGGAATGGAAATGGCAGTGGTAGTGGTAACGGAAATGTGAATGGTAAGGGTAAGGGTAAAAGTAAAGGTAGAGGTAAATGTAATGGTAATGGTAATGGTAATGGTAATGGCAATGGCAGTTGTAATGGGAATGGTAATGGTATTGGGAATGGGAATGTGAATCGAAGTGGTAATGGTACTGGCAATGGTAATGGTAGTGGCGAATGGCAATGGCAATGGCAATGGTAACGGTAATGGTAGTGGCGAATGGCAATGGTAATGGTAGTGGCGAATGGCAATGGCAATGGCAATGGTAATGGTAATGGCAATGACAGTGGTAATGGTAATGGTACTGGGAATGGTAATGGTGACGGCAACGGTAATGGTAATGGTTATGGCAATGGTAACGGGGTAGCGACTGGCAATGGCAATGGCAACAACGATGGCAATGGTAATGGCAATGGCAATGGGAATGGCAACGGCAATGGCAATGGCGATAGCCATGGCCATGGCAATGGTAATGGTAATGGTCATGGTGATGGTAATGGTAATGGTAATGGTAATGGTAATGGTAATGGTAATGGTAATGGTAATGGTAATGGTAATGGTAATGGTAATGGTAATGGTAATGGTAATGGTAATGGTAATGGTAATGGTAATGGTAATGGTAATGGTAATGGTAATGGTAATGGTAATGGTAATGGTAATGGTAATGGTAATGGTAATGGTAATGGTAATGGTAATGGTAATGGTAATGGTAATGGTAATGGTAATGGTAATGGTAATGGTAATGGTAATGGTAATGGTAATGGTAATGGTAATGGTAATGGTAATGGTAATGGTAATGGTAATGGTAATGGTAATGGCAATGGTACTGGGGATGGGGATGGGAATTGGAATGGGAATGGGAATCGTAGTGGTAATTGGAACGGGAACGGGAATGGAAATGGTAGTGGTAGTGGTAATGAGAATGGCAATGGTAATGGTAATGGTAATGGAAATGGTACTGGTAACGGTAATGGTAATGGCAATGGTGATGGGAATGGGAATTGTAATGGTGATGGCAGCGATAATGGTAATGGTAATGGTAATGGTAATGGTAATGGTAATGGTAATGGTAATGGTAATGGTAATGGCAATGGTGTTCGTAATGCTAATGGTAATGGCAATGGCAATGGTAGTGGCTAATGGTAATGGTAATGGGAATGGTAATGGGAATGGTAATGGTAACGGTAATGGTAATGGTAACGGGGTGGCGACTGGCAATGGCAATACAATGGCAATGGCAACGGCACTGGTAATGGCAATGGCAATGGCAATGGGAATGGCAATGGCAATGACAATGGCAATTGTAATGGCCATGGTAATGGTAATGGTAATGGTAAAGGTAAAGATAAAGGTAAAGGTAATGGTAATGGTAATGCGAATGGGAATGGGAATGGGGATGGGAATAGTAATGGTAATGGTATTGGGAATGGGAATGGGAATGGAATGGGAATGGGAGTGGGAGAGATTGAGAGAGAGAGAGAGAGAAAGCGAGAGAGGAAATATCAGAATAATGATGAGGAGCAACGTGAAAGATCGTAAAAATCGTCTGAAAAAACACAGGGACTCCACAATCCCCTCCTCCTCCTCCTCCTCCTCCTCCTCCTCCTCCTCCTCTTCCTCCTCTTCCTCTTCCTCATCCTCCTCCTCCGCCGCCTCCTCATCATCATCAGCAGCAGCAACATCATCATTATCATCGTCATCATCATCATTCTCAGCAGCAGCATCATCCTCATCAGCATCATCATCATAAGCATGAGCATCATCATCAGCATCATCATCAGCAGCAGCATCATCATCACCATCACCATCATCCTCATCATCATCATCATCATCATCATCATCATCAGCATCATCATCATCACCACCACCACCACCACCATCATCATCATCATCAGCATCATCATCATCATCAGCAGCAGCATCATCATCATCCTACTCCTCCTGTTCCTCCTGCTCATCGTGCTCCTCCTCATCCTCATCATCCTCCTGATCCTCCTCATCATCATCATCGTCGTCATCATCATCATGATCATCATGATCATCATCATCATCATCAGCAGCAGCAGCATCATCATCATCCTACTCCTCCTGTTCCTCCTGCTCATCGCGCTCCTTCTCATCCTCATCATCCTCCTCCTCATCATCATCATCATCGTCGTCGTCGTCACCATCATCATCAATCATCATCATCATCATCATCATCAACATCATCATCATCATCATCATCATCATCATCATCATCATCAGCATCAGCATCATCAGCATCATCATCATCATAATCCGCCCTTGGGCCCAGGATGGCCCTGGCCAGGCATGGCGGTGGTGTGTCGAGGCCTTCTTCGGAACCTGGGCAGGAAGCCGTACTCAAAGCCGACGCTGCACTCGACGAAAGACAACAGCATCGCGGCGCTGAGCAGGGCTCCCGCCTTGCGTACCAAGCGAAACACCTCCAGCTCGGCCGCGCTGCCAGCGAGCTCGGACTTCCGCACAAGCATTGCGGCCAGGGCGGTGGCTAGGAAGACGCCTGGCGACTGCACAATGAAGAGCGTCCACACGCCTCCGTTCGCCTTCAGAGCGTACGGCAGTGTACATACGACGGAAATCAGAGCGGCCTCGGCAACAAACACAATGGAACCCCGCACGAAGACGCTGTGAAGAACCTGGTGCACCACGTTGCTGAACTCGGCGAATGTGAGCAAGGCGTTGCTCATGACACTAATAACGGTGGTGGAAAAGACAGCCTTCTGCAGCGTCAGGTGCGCGGAGAAGGCCAGCGAATACATCACGAAGACGACCGCGTAGATGCGCAGCACCCTCCCGCTGTAGCCGTACTTGAGGCCCAGGCGCAGGAGCAGAGAGCCTGCGACCGGAACGGTCGTGAGCACGCTCCAAAACTCGCCGATCGCCGCGCTGACCGCGTAGTTCGGCTCCGGATGGTCCCAGGCCGACGGCAGGGTGCCCCAGTAGTTCGCCCCCTGCCCGCGCTGCGGGGCGACCGCCGAGGCCCGGCAGTGCAGGGCCAGGAGCACGCCACCGTACACCGCGATGCAGGGGACTCTCGCCGCCAGGCCCCCGTGCCTCCCCAGAGCTGCCCTCGCGTCGCAAGCAAAGGGCTCTGGGGGCCTGGCCCGCTTCGGCCTCGAGGGGGGCCCTTGCCGCTCCCCTGGGAGCGCCAAGAGGCGGCCGAGGCTGGAAGGCTGGCCCCGGGGAGGGGAGCGAGGCCTCCGGGGCCCACGTTGCGAAGAAGGGCACGACGTCGCTCGTCATGGGTCTCTCCCGCCCACCCGTCTGGGAGGACGCCGACTGTTCGCCTGGGGCGCGTTCGTCAGGGCGTGCATCCCCACCTCTCACCCCTTTCCACGCCGATCTGGCATCTTTTGCTTTGGCGCAGCACATCGACGCCACAGGTGCAACGAGGCGTCTCTCGAGCCGGGAACCCACCCAGCCCTCTCCAAAAACCCTGACCCCCCCCCCCCCCGCCCGGAAATAACACAAGCACAAACTTGAAGGACATCTTTCGCCACCGCTGGTTGGCTTCCACCTGTGGAGCCGCCCTCGTTTCTGCTTCCGCCGCATTGCGCGGGCCCTGGGCCAGCTTCCGCTGGCGGCGAGAAACCAATTCGGTTCCTCGAGTACAAGGTCCTCTCTGGGACCCCCCCAACCTGGCCACAACACTCCCCCACTTCTGACTTTGAGGGGCAACTTGGTCATGGTGGAAGCCTGCCCTGGACCCCGGGGCTTTCCCCAAAACCAGCGCCTCATTCCGAGTCGTACTCTGACCGGCGAAGAACCCGAGAGGCCCGAGAGAGACGGGCGAAAAGCGACAGGGGGGGTCGCCGTTAGGGCTCCCCCCGGAAATCCCGAACGCGCAGAAAAACTCGCGAACTCATCTCCTCCAGCGCACCCCTCACAACGCGAACGGCAGTTTGCGCGAGCTGTTCCGCCGTGCCGCGGTGGCTGCCAGGGGCAGTGAGACTTCAGCACGGAGAGGTCTCTGCGGTTCCGCAATCACGAAGGCGAGCGCCCCAAAAAAACGGCATAAACACGAACCTCTGGAGGTCGGCGCGGATTTCTTGGACCTGCGCTGGAACCCCCCTCCCTTGCTCGCGAAGCGCGCCAGGGGCGGCGCCGGAGGCGCCACCAGGGGGCCCGGTGCCGATCCAGGAAATCCGCGCAGAACTCAAAAGGGGTTATGTTCATGCCGTTTCTCGTCTTCGAGGTAAGACAGAAGCCAGGGCGAGGATAAATTCGGGTGAGGACAAGTCGGGAATATTTGAGATCTGGCGGCTCTGGGGGATGTTTCGGGCGCCGCGGCCTTCTCAGATCGTTCTGGAACGCTCTAAGAGCGTTCCGAAACGCTCTGGGACGCATCTATCCCCGTCCCAGCCCCGTCCGATCCCCCCCTGCTCCGCCCAGCCACGACGACGCTGAAATCGGTCGTCGGTCGTCGTCGTGGCCGCCGTCGTCGTCGTCGTCGCTGTCATCAGCGTCGGTCGTCGTCGTGGTCGCCGCCGCCGCCGTCGTGGCTGCCGTCGTCGTCATCGCTGTCGTCGTCGTCGGTCGTCGTCGTCGTCGGTCGTCGTCGTCATCGTCGTCGTCGTCGTGCGTCGTCGTCGTCGTCGTCGTCGTCGTCGGTCGTCGGTCGTCGGTCGTCGTTCGTCGGTCGTCGGTCGTCGGTCGTCGGTCGTCGGTCGTCGTCGTCGTCGTCTTCGTCGTCGTCGTCGGTCGGTCGGTCGGTCGGTCGGTCGGTCGGTCGGTCGGTGGGTCGGTGGGTCGGTCGGTCGGTCGGTCGGTCGGTCGCCGTCGTCGCCGTCCCAGCCCCGCCCGACGAAGCGCACCCCTCCCCTGGGCGGGGTGCAGACACGCCCTGGGGGGAGGCCGAGGCCGGGAGGGCGCGCGCACGGCACGACATCCTGCGGCCTGCGAGGAAGTCTCGGCCTCGCGGCTCGAGGCGTTCGGGCGTGCTCGTCGGTCCTCGGCGGCGTTCCGGCCCCAGGGTGCTCACCAGCAGCTGCGCCGCGTTCGGAGGGTGCCCGGACCGCCAGAGACCCGAGATGTGACCCAGGAGCCAGATTCGGCGGCGAGCGAGGGGGGAAGTGAGAAGCAGAAGGCCTTCTCAGAGGGCGGCAGGGCTTCTCGGAAGCCCTCGCACCTTCTGAGAGGTGCTCTGTGTCTTCGGGGAGGGCTTAGGGAACTTCTCAGAAGGCTGGGAGCCTTCCGAACCTTCTTAGAAGGCTCGCCCCTTCTCACTTCCCCCCTGGGCTCGCCGCCGATTTAAGGAACCCAAGAATCTCTTGGGGTCCTCTAAGGCAATATTGGAGGGACTCCCCCCGGGGCTCGCAGAGCCCCAGGGGGATCCCCCATAATAGCGTTGTGCAGCGGCGGCGGCGGCGGACGCCAACCGCGGTGTTCTCGAGACCGGCGAGCATTTCAAGCAGATGACACTCTGTCAGAGCATGAAATACCGGCGCGTGTGTGCGTGTGCGTGTGCGTGTGCGTGTGCGTGTGCGTGTGCGTGTGCGTGTGCGTGTGCGTGTGCGTGTGTGTGTGTGTGTATGTGTGTGTGCCCTCCCTCGTTTATCAGCACGAGCGCACAGACGCTGCATCTTTGAGTCTGGGCACGAGGCCTTTGTGGATCATTCCCTCATGGCCAGGCCCATCACTGGCCCAGGAGTGGTGCACGCGCCCTCCAGGCTTGGCCAGGGAGGCTCGAAGCCGCTCAGCATAGCAGGGGTACAGCGGGGGTCGTGCGAAGTCCCCGCCGAGCTCGCACAAGTCACTGCCCAGTACTTCGGCATAGCTTTTGCAGCGAACATTTCATCACCATCATCACCATCAGTATCATCATCAGCAGCAGCATCATCAGCAGCAGCATCATCACACGTTGCTTCTGGGCCCTGGGCTGGGCCTGGCCGTGGGCAGTGGATGCGAGTTGGGGATCTTCTGACCTGGGTCAATCCAGACTCGGGTCAGTCAGGCCTTGCAGGATCCTGCAAGATCCTGCACCCAAGCCCAGGTCAATGCGAAGGATCCTGCAAGCTCCTGCAGGATCCTGCACCCAAACCCAGGTCAATGCGACCCTGGCCCTGCAGGATCCTGCAAGATCGGGCGCTCTGGCTGACCCCCGTTTGCATTGACCCCCGTCTCGAGGCTCCCCAGCGAGCATGGCTCTCGGCGCCCCGGAGCCACGCCCGCGCGGCGGGAGTCCCCGGGATGGCTCCGGCAGCCGTCGCCAAGACCTCCGCCCCGGTCAGCCGGCCGGCGGCCGCGCGGCCGCGCCCCTCCGCCATGCGGCCCGCGGGCGGGTCTCTCTCTCCCTCTCTCCTGCGGAGGGGCCCCGCCTCTGGGCCAGGGATCGACCCGAACAGTGCCTCTTTTTGTGTCGCTCCCGTGCTGGCTTCGTGTCTCCTTTTGCCTCGTCTCCCATCCGCCTGTTTTTTTTTCCTTGCTGCACAGCGAGGCCGAAGCGACGACGGCCCGCGAGAGATCGCCAAGACGCCGTTCGGGTCGAGCCCCGTGCCGGGCCTCGCCGCGTCCGGGCGGACGGCGCCCGCGCGGAGTGCGCCTCCGCGACCAGCCCCGCCGAGGGCCTGCCCCGCCGAGAGGAGGGGGGCCCAGCGACTGTTGCCCGCGAGCTTGCCCGCGAGGGCCCACTGACTGCGAGCCCGACGAGCGACGAGTGTCGTCGTCGTCGTCGTCGTTGTCGTCGTCGCTTGAAGCTCGTCGCGCGAGCCCCCCAAGGGAGGACGTTTTTTGTTGCCCGCGAGGGCCCAGTGACTGTGCCACACATCCTTGGCAGGGCTGGACCTGAAGGTTGTTGCTCGTTTTGTTGCCGTTTTTGCTGTTCGTCGTGCTCGACCTGTTT
>CAUYUJ010017319.1:82500-97500 GCA_963575745.1 Prorocentrum cordatum
CATCATTACCATCACCAACATCATCATCATCATCAACAAACCAAATCAGCAACATAGTCCTCGTCATCACCAGCATCATCATCATCATAAGCAGCATCAGCAGCATCATCATCATCAGCATCAGCATCATCATCGTCGTCGTCATCATCATGATCAGCACCATGAGCACCAGCATCATCATCAGCAGCATCATCAGCAGCATCAGCATCATCGTCCGCATCATCATCATCATCATCATCATCATCATCATCATCAGCAGCAGCAGCAGCATCAGCATCAGCATCAGCATCAGTATTATCGTGATCATCATCATGATCATCATCAGCATCATCATCACCATCATCATTGCATCATCAGCATCATCAGTATCATCATCAGCATCATCATCCATCCAGCCTCATCCTCCATCCTCCATCCTCCATCCTCCATCCTCCATACTCCATCCTCCATCCTCATCTTCATCCTCATCCTCACCCTCATCCTCCTTCTGCTTCTCATCCTCCTGCCTCTTGCCCTCTGCCTCCTGCATACCCCTACCCCTGCTCCTCCTCCTCCTGCTCCTCTTCCTCCTCCTCCTGCTCCCGCCGCTCCCGCCCCCTCGCTCCCCCCTTTCCCCCCCCCTCCTCCGCACGTCCGCCGGCGCTGCCGCACGCGTGCGCCGAGGTGCCAGACTGGCGTGCTGCGACACCAGCCGTGCCCACGACGTCACCGAGGGCCACCCGCCAGGAGAACTGGGGTGCTGCTGTCGCGGCCTGGCAGCCCGCGACCCCATCCCCCGAGGGGGAGGACTGGCTCAGGAAGGGGAGCGTCAACCTGGAAGCAGGTCGGGCGTGTCCTCCTCCAGGAGGACTTCCTGGAGGACAGGTGAAAAATGAGTCAAAAGATACCCCCAAAAGGAGCAACAATAGTCGACAACATCGTCCCCAGACTATTGACTTACTGTTTTTGAAAATTCTTACTGTAGAGGGACATGCCCGACTTAATCTGAAATTGGCGATACATCGCCGATCGATCGGCGATAGGCCCCCCGAAACCAGAAGCTCCTGGGCGGGGTGGACTACCGGGCCGCCCTCGGCGACCAGTGGGCCATCGGGGGTCGACGCATCGCCCCCCCCCCCCCCCCCGAGCCTCTCCGCCCCAAACAGCGAAACGTTGCCCCTGACACCCCTCCCTCCGGGGGAACACAAACACGATCGGCGTAACGAGACGTTGCCCCTGACACCCCGCCCTCCGGGGGGACGCAAACACGATCGGCGATACGCCGACGTGTTGGAGGAGCCCCAGGCCTCCGCACAAAAAAACGAGAGAGCAGCACGCCGACGAGGTCCCCAACGGCAGCGTGCATCGATACTCTCTCCCCCCCCCTCGGCCACACGCACGAGTGACCCTAGGCAAGAGCGACCTGTCGTGCGCGACCTGCAAGGGCTCTGTGGGGACACCACCGGGCGCGCAAGCCGCTGCTGTCGCACCGCATTCCACAATCAGAGAGCCCGAGCGGGCCCGCACCACAGGTTACTCCGGCGAAAAATCACTCTCACGTGTAGCCGACTTCCGACCCTCCCACCGCTGCTGCGAATCTCTGAGATCCGGCGGCTCTGGAGGAAGTCTCGGTCGCAGTGGCCTTCTCAGAGCGTTCCCGAACGCTCTGAGAGCGTTCCGGATCGCTATGCAACGCATTGATCCTCGTCATAGCCCTGTCCGATACACCCCCCCGCTCCGCCCCGCCACGCCGACGCTGTCGTTGGTCGTTGGTGGTCGTCGATCGTCGTCGTCGTCGTCATCGATCGTCGTCGTCGTCGTCGATCGTCGTCGTCGTCATCGATCGTCGTCGTCGTCGATCGTCGTCGTCGTCGTCGATCGTCGTCGTCGTCGTCGTCGTCGTCGTCGTCGTCGTCGTCGTCGTCGATCGTCGTCGTCGTCCTCGTCGTCGTCGTCATCGCCGCCGTCGTCGTCGTCGTCGCCGTCGCCGTCGCCGTCGCCGTCGCCGTCGCCGTCGTCGTCGTCGTCGCCGTCGCCGTCGCCGTCCGTCGTCGCCGTCGTCGCTCCGCCCCGCCGCGACGACCACGAGGCCGATGGCGAGCCCATAGAACTGGTTCGGCTCCTCGTGCGCCTGCGCCCGCCGGCCCGGCGCAGAGACTCCGCCCCCACGGGCCTGGCCGGGCAGCGCAGGAGAGCGCGCGCACGCGCCAGGACCCCGACTGCCCCCGTGTGAGCGTTTTTTTGGTTCGGCGTTTCGACATTGGGCGGAAGGGGGGGGAGGAGGGGGGGGTCTGGCTCTGGACCTCTGCTGAGCGCGGCTGTTTGCGAGAGTGCGTCCCATGAGGGGAGGCTAGCCAAGGTCTACTGCAGGGGGGGGGGAGGGGGGGTGCGAGGGCCCGCGCCGATCGGCAAAAAATGAATCAAAAAACGCTCACTCTTCAGGCCTCGGGAAAAATAGCAAACACTCATGGCACATTCGTCTGTCAACGCCCTCCTCCTCCCCCCAACGTTCAGAGTTGGCGGTGGGCCTGATGAGTTGCACCTCGACCGCAGCCTCCCCCGCGAGTGCCAACTTTGAGTTTGGGGGGGAGGAAGAGTGTTCAGGAATTGTTTCCCTCTACCGTTTGACAGGAGATGTGAATATAGGGGAACGAGCAATGCCATAAACATAATAACTCGGAGGTCCGCGCGGATTTCTCGGATCGGCGTTGGGGCCCCCTGGCGGCGCCTCCGGCGCCGCCCCCGCGCGCCAGGGAGGGGGGTCCAGCGCGGATCCGAGAAATCCGCGCGGACCTCCGAGTTTGTATGTTTATGTCATTCTTCGCTCCCCTCTGAGTACCCCTGACCCTTTGGGAGGGGACCTAAGTTACGGCCGGAAGTACGATCGAGAAACTGATCGTGTAAGAACTCTGGGCAAGCCGCCCACAAGTTTCTCAAAGCAATCATGGGTGCCTTTTTCTGTTATTCGCATTGGAAGGGGCGACCATGCTCAAGCTGGCCCAGCTTTTTCGGCAGGAGGTTCCCTAATCAGATGCTCGACTGTAGGAGGGCCAAAAACATTAGCAGTCGGGGATCCTTTTTGCAGATATACCAAGCGAAACCACCCATATGTTCAGAGATTTCCCTAGGCCGTGGACCTAAGTTGGGCCACGAATCATCGTGTTGTTGAGGTTTGGGGGTGTATTCTGCTTCATGGTTGTTGCCTGCCTTCCGCCGCTGCCAGTCTTTTCGGCTACGCGCCAGCGTGACCTCTGGAGCGCGGCTTGCCGATCTCCGCATGCGATGCGACGGCAGCGGCCCGTGTGTGTCTGGGTCTGCCCTCCCGGCCCACCACCACCGCCCCTCGGCGGCGACGACAGGGGCGCACAACCCAGGGGCGGGCACTACACGCATTCGCCCGGGAGCCTCGCCGAAGACATGGATCATCGGCGCCCCTGGATACGTGTAAATCGGCGGTGGACAGCCCTCCCTTTCGTAGACCTCCCTCTAGTGAGAACTGCCTGGGGCCGACACCGACGGACCTGGACCCGCAAAAAGTGACGGCCGCGGCGCCCCCTCGCGGACCGAAAGCGGCCAGGTCCTCAATGCACGTGTCAGGGCAGGAGGTCTGTCCACCCCCGAATGTCTTGCCCTCCCCCGGGCGACTCGCCCCCCGTCGCCGCCTCTGGAGGCCCCCCCCCCCCGAGCTCCGCGCACCGAGCGCCCTCCCCCGGCGAGAGAGGCCACCCTCGCGCGCGGCCGGCGCCTCTGCGGCTCGAGCCTCTCCCCGACTGCCCCGGGCCCACGGCGCGCGGGCGGTCGGGAGAAAGGCGGGCGTTTCGACATTGGGCGCAAGGGGTAAGTCGAGCCTGTCCCTTACAGGGGGATTTTCAACGAAAAATACAAAAAAAAAAAAAAAAAAAAAAAAAAAACATGGGCGCTACTTTTTGAATACTTTTTGTCCTTTTTGGTGAGTTTTTGGGGTCTTTCTATTTTTCGTCGAAAATCCCCCTGTAGGGGGGCACGCCCGACATAACGCAAGGGGGAGGGCAGGGGGGGGGTCTGGCTCCGGACCTCTGCTCAGTGCGGCTGCTTGCAGCACTGGGTCCTGTGAAGGGGGAGACTCCACCTGCTCGAAACAGGCGCCCGGAACAGCCAAGATCTACTCCAGGGAGGGGGGAGTGGGAGTTGGGGGCCCGCGCCGATCGGCATAACAATGAACAAAAAAACGATCACGAAGAGAACGGCCCAAGCATTGACTATTTGAGATCCGCTCGGATTTCTCAGATCTGTGCTGCGCCCCATTCGCTGGCGCCTCCGGCGCCAGCAGAGTGGGGTCCGGCGCCGATTCACGAAGTCCACACGGGCCTCCGAAAAATGATGTACTTGCAGTTTGCTGTGAGTTCGGCCCCAGCCCTGGTGCGTGAGCGTTTCCGTTGATCTCGCCGGGTATTACAGGCGCCGGCCCGTCGATACCCTTACTGTCTTCGGTCCACGCGCCCGTCTAATGAAGATAGGTCGCAGCGTGCTGACCACACTGCAGCCAGTGCACGTGTGTAACGCGCTGCCCATCAACGCACTACATAACTATCGTGTCCCAGAGACCGTCGGCTGGGTCCCCTCCGACAGCGCTTGTCATCCGAGTAGTGACCCTCTCGCAGCTTGAACCACGTATGATATGGCGGGCTCGAGAAACCCTGAGGAAAAAAACGTAATCTCGTGAGGGTGCACGTTTTGCTTCTGCCGGCGTCCGCCAGTTCTCCACCGGCTGCCGCAGGCGGAGGCGGCCTCGCGTCTACCTCCGCCGCCTTCCGCCGCCCTTCCGCCACCTTCCACTGCCGAAGAGATGCCAGCCTCCGGATCTCCTCGGAGGCGAGGCCCAGCCTGGAGCGCCACAGATCTGCCTCCCCGATCCAAGGCGCTTCCGGGCTCGGAGCAGCAAAGCGGAGGAAGCAGCACACCAGCTCGGACAAAGCCCCAAGCTGCTCCGGCGGCGGCAGCGTCCTCCCGTGCCATCAACCGTGGAGCCCTGCTGGTTGGTGAGCCAGCTGTCTTCCCAAGGCCCTCCTCTCCTTCGATGCTCGTTCTGAAGGCCCTCCTGGAACCACTCGCTCCACTCAAGCGTCGATGCTGCGTCGAACGTCCGTCGACTTGAGTCGCATTACACCACAGAAAAACCCCAATCAGTGGATGGATTTCGCTGAGGAGATCGACCGGGAACCCGGGAGCCCCGGAACCCAGAACCCACCGAAATCGGCCCGGAATCGATAACCGAGAACCCGGGAACCCAGCCTGCTACCAAAACCGGCGGGAAACTGTCGCCGAATCTTTCAATTACACCAGAGAATACCCCAATCAATGGATGGTTGTCGCTGAGGAGATCGACCGGGAACCCGGGAACCCAGGAGCCCAGGAACACAGAACCCACCGAAATCGGCCCGGAACCAAAAACCGGGAACCCGGGAACCCGGAACAGGGAACCCGGGAACCCAGCCTGCTACCAAAATCGGCGGGAAACTTTCGCCAAATCTTTCAACTTCTGCTAGGACCCATTCAGTGCAAGCAATGATTGAAGAATTTGAATAGAACTGAATAGAACTTGAGTCGAACTTGGGTGGTAAGTAGAGTCGAACTAGAGTCTGACAGATCCGTCGGGTGACCCTAGAGAGTCCACAAAGCGAACACATATCTATCCTGCTCGCTTTTCCCAGTTTGCAGGGTTGGGCCACATGAAAGAAAGCCACGCTAGATGGCTTTGATACCGACATCACCAGAAAGGTTGGTCCTGAGACGCGTGGCCTTCATACAGCTTGAGCGCTGGGTTCGTCGGGGACGCACACTGCAATACAAACGCTTTAGCTGTTGAGTCGCCGCACAGAAACCGCTTCTCATGCACATTCAGTTTCGGCTGCGCGTGAATCGCCGCAAGCTTCGTCTGCTGGTATGTTTGGCGCTTCGCCAGCGCCTGGATTTTCGCTGCCCCTTCAGCGATTCCAGTGGCCTCCACGATGACCACCGCTCGCTGCATGATGGTCACATTCTCGCGCGGGCACAGTTGGCTCGCGGTCTCCTGCAGCATCACCTCCACCCTTGAGGAGGACAATTATCGTGTTGGGAGGAAGGGGTGGGGAGAATGAAGGACATGCTATTTAGCATTTGGATGCGGTGCACGATACCGTCGGCCGCCTACGGGTAATGATATTATCATTTCTCCCAGCCCCATCCTCCCAACCCGATATCTGTCTTCCTGAACCCTTTCTCCTCGGGGTCGCGCAAACATGGATTAGCGATCCATGGATTTGGCGCGCGGTCGTCAAGTCCATGGATCGGGGGGAGGTGCCCTCCCCAAAGTGCGGCCAATGCCGCCCCGCCTGGCGGCGGAAATCGGCGATTTCCCATGGAAACAGGACCCGTCGCTAATCCACGCCCCCATGATCCATGTTTGCAATCGCCCGCCGCCTTCCGCCAGCCCTCCGCCGGTTTCCGCCGGCGGAGGCGGCCTCGTTTTACTTCCGCCGACCTTCCGCCGCCCTTCCGCCGCCTTCCGCGGCGGAAGAGATGACAACTCCCTCGATCCTCGAAGGTAAGGCTTTTGTTTCTCTCGGGGGGTCGTGAGCGGCCACAGCGCCCAGGATGGCTGCAGCAGGGCCTCCAGCGCTTCGGGGGGAGGTACCCTTCCCTGAATGCGGCCGGCGCCGCCCCGTTCGGCGGACCTTCCTGCGCAGGAAGCAGCGAGACTTGCATGGTGCCGCAGGGCAATGGACAAAAGGCCCCTCCGCGCCGAGAGGAGGGCAGGCTGTTGCGCGGCCGTCTGGCCCAGGAAGCTGCTTCTGGTCTCCACTCAAGAAGAGGAGGAAGCAGGAGGAGGAGGAGGAGGAGCAGGAGGAGGAGGAGGGGGAGGAGAAGCAGGAGGAGGAGGAGGGGCGGAGAGGAGGAGGAGGAGGAGGAGGAGGAGAAGGAGGAGGAGGAGGAGGAAGACAAGCAGGAGGAGGAGGAGGAAAAGGGAGGAGGAGGAGGAGAAGGAGGAGGAGGAGGACATCCTCGTCTCCGAACCCTCTATTAGCCACGATAGTTGCCTGACGTTGCCGAACAGCCCAGCGTGCACGGGGGCAGCTGGCTCGGTCACGCAGCACGCGGCCTCCCCCTAAGTCCTACTGAGGCTCAGACACATTCCCTGCTCAACCCCGTATAGAACAATTGGAGCTTGGGAACTCCGGTGAGGATGCCGCTGCTGGCCATTGGCGTCGCGTTGACGGGCCACTGCGGGTGGGCCAAGACGGCTCTCCTCGCACAGCGCTTGGCGACAAGGGCGTCGAAGAGGAAGGTCCCCAAAGTGGCCATGCCCCTCTTGGGACCGCACATCTTGCGATCGACGGAGGAGAGCGTCGGCGGAACGCGCCACGCCAGTGCCCGATAACAGGGAGCCACCGAGGCACCCCAGGCTCACAGAACGGGAGCCGTGAACTCGCGCCTGGGACGCAAGGGACTGCATGCAAGAGCATCTGTCGACAGCGAACGGCAGCACCGGAGTGGCACAGCGAGGACGACATCGGGAAATGCCAGGGAGCAGATGCCTGTTCTGGCGCAAGATTGGCTTGCGTCAAAGCGGCGACGCATGGGCGGTTTCGGAAACCCTAAGCCCCAAAACGTTTTCATCTCTCGGGAGGGATTGTTCTACTTCCGCCGCCTCCCGCCGAGCCTCCGCCGCCTTCCGCAGGCTTCCGCCAGCGGAGGCGGCCTCGTTTCACTTCCGCCGCCCTTCCGCCGCCTTCCGCCGAGGAAGATGGCAACTCCTTGGGCTCCTCGAAGGCAAGGCCCTTTCTGTTTGGGGAACGCCCCTCGTGAGGGAGAGCAGGGAAGGCCTGGGGACGAGAAGACGCGACGGGGGAGCGGGGCTGTCGTGAGCCGGCGGCGCCCGTTTGCTCGCTGCCACGTTCAGCATGACGAAGCACAGGGCGAACGTGTACAGCATCTCGCAGAGGCCGGCGTTGACCCAGCCTGATGGGCAAGAGACGGCGGAACGAGCAGGGTCGGAGGCGGGAAACTGGAGCAGGCTAGTTCTCCCCCTCCTCATCCTCCTTCTCCATCTCCTCCTCCTCCTCCTCCTCCTCCTCCTCCTCCTCTTCCTCCTCCTCCTCCTTCGAGAAAAAGAATGATCAGCTGTTCGTCGTAGGGGCTGGGGTGCAGCTCTTGGAGGAGCACCAGAACAAAAGGCGCGACTTGGATGGGTTAGGATGCGACAACTCACTTGGAGCGCACCCTTCTCGCTTAATTACCCCAGTCGCAGCCATTACTTGCTGGGAGGTGGCCCGATAGCCTGTAAGAGGAGGTTCCGATGCATGTCTCTGACACGCGTCAAATGAATGCTGACTGGCGTGCTATACCCCCAAGAGGCCGACCTGAAGGTGCCCCAGAGAACGGGACGGAGTGGGCCAAGAACCTCCACGAACCCTTCACAGATGTTTGCCGCCATCCCTCCTTAACAGTTTCCCGTGCGGCACGCGCGCATAAAACGAGCACATGGCAGCGGCCATCCAGGGACGGGCAAGGGACATCCCAGCTGGACACACACACACACACTTTGGGTCGTCGCAGGCTGGGCACATCACAAGCTGTCCAAAGGTGACCGCCGGCGCGCGCGCGCCGACAAAGAAAGTAAGTGAGCCCGCCTGGCTAGGGCGAAGATAAACTGGGCGAAATCAAGAGGGCACTCATGCGATGCAGCACAAGCCCAAAACCAGCCAGAATTAGGACGACAAGGGGCCAGCAAGACAAGGGCCCAAGCAAAACGAAGAGGGAAGCGAGGAGCGAGGAGCGACAGCAAACAGCCGAAAGAGAGACAGCCGGACGGACGCGAATCTCATTGGGGCACGAAATATTCCGCCAACTTGCGACCCCTTCCGGCCGCCTTCCGCCAGGAAGAGACAGCGATGTCAACTCCTCAATACCTCGAAGACGGACCTGAACGCTTCACAAAGGGTTCCACACTTAGGGTTCCACACACGGACGGGGCTCTACACCCTGTTCGCTCCTTTGTAACCCTTTGGGGTCCACACGGCCGTGCCACTCAATTTTACGCTCGACACCTCGCAAAAGCTGCAGCGCATACAATTTCGAGCCTTCCTACCGCCGCCCAATTGGCACACAGTCGTACCTTGCATTGCTCATCACCACCATTATCATCATCATCGTCATCATCATCAACAACATCAACATTGTCATCACCATCATCATCAACATAAATATCAACATCATCATCCTCATCAGCTGCAGCATCATCACCATCACCATCACCATCACCAGCATCATCCTCATCATAATCCTCCTCATCATCATAATATGTATCCTCCTCCTCCTCCTCCTCCTCCTCCTCCTCCTCCTCCTCATCATCATCATCATCATCATCATCATCATCATCATCATCATCATCATCATCACCGACGTCCTCCTGCTCCTCATTGTCATCCTCCTCTTCCTTCTCCTCATCCTCCTCGTCATCATCTGCATCATCCTCCTCCTCCTTCTCCTGGGGCGACCCCTCCCCCGATCGCCCCAAAGAACACGGATGCTTTCTGCTGAACGAAGGGCGCGCCGGCGCGCCAGTCCCAGGAGTGGGGGAGAGGTTGAAGGTCTCCCAGAAGAGCAAGCTGTAGGCGACCTCGCGCGGAGAGCGAGCGCGAGCAGGATTTGTCTGGGGAAACAAATTCAAAACACAAACGCCTGCTCCGACCCTGCACTAACACTTGTTAACACTTGCACGGGACAACGGGTCCTGGTGTATACGCGATCCTGGTGCATACATTTGTCGCTGTTTCCCCGGAACACGGGGAAAACGGTATACACCACACCACCCCGACGTCGTTCCCGACCCTCAGAAAGTCCTGGGATAGAACAACAGCCCGCCACAGGTAACGTATACCCTCCAGTTTCCGACAGCTAGAACCCAATCGGGAGACATCGGATCAGAGCGTGCGTCGGACCAGTCTAAACTGCCACGCCGTCTAAATCGAACCCGATCGACCAGGGACTGAAAAACAGCCCGCCACTGGTAATGTATATGCTCCAGTTTCCGACAGTTAGAATCCAATCGGGAGACATCGGATCGGAGCGTGCGTCGGACCAGTCTAACTTGCCACACCGTCCAAATCAAACCAGATCGACATGGAATTGAAAAACAGCCCGCCACTGGTAATGCATATGCTCCAGATTCCGACAGAAACCAATCGGGAGACATCGGATCGGAGCGTGCGTCGGACCAGTCTAAATTGCCACGCCGTCCAAATCAAACCAGATCGACCTGGGATTGAAAAACAGCCCGCCACTGGTAATGCATATGCTCCAAATTCCGATAGGTAGAAACCAATCGGGAGACATCGGATCGGAGCGTGCGTCGGACCAGTCTGAATTGCCACGCCGTCCGAATCAAACCGGATCGACCTGGGATTGAAAAACAGTTCGCCACTGGTAATGCATATGCTCCAGATTCCGACAATTAAAATCCAATCGGGAGACATCGGATCGGAGCGTGCGTCGGACAAGTCTAAATTGCCACGCCGTCCAAATCGAACCGGATCGACATGGGATTGAAAAACAGCCCGCCACTGGTAATGCGTATGCTCCAGATTCAAACAGCTAGAATCCAATCGGGCGACATCGGATCGGAGTGTGCGTCGGACCAGTCTGAATTGCCACGCCGTCCAAATCAAACCAGATCGACCTGGGATTGAAAAACAGCCCGCCACTGGAAATGCTTATGCTCCAGATTCCGACAATTAGAATCCAATCGGGAGACATCGGATCGGAGCGTGCTTCGGACCAGTCTAAGTTGCCACGCCGTCCAAATCGAACCGATCGACCTGGGATTGAAAAACAGCCCGTCACTGGAAATACACATGCTCCAAATTCCGACAGTTAGAGTCCAATCGGGAGACATCGGATCGGAGCGTGCGTCGGACCAGTCTAAATTGCCACGCCGTCCAAATCGAACCGGATCGACCTGAGGTTGAATGACAGCCCGCCACTGGTAATGCATATGCTCCAGATTCCGACAATTAGAATCCAAGCGGGAGACATCGGATCGGAGCGAGCGTCGGACAAGTCGAAATTGCCACGCCGTCCAAATCGAACCGGATCGACCAGGGATTGAAAAACAGCCCGCCACTGGTAATGCATATGCTCCAGATTCCGATAGTTAGAATCCAATCGGGAGACATCGGATCGGAGCGTGCGTCGGACCAGTCTAAATTGCCACGCCGTCCAAATCGAACCGGATCGACCTGGGATCGAAAAACAGCCCGCGACTGGTAATGCATATGCTCCAGATTCCGACAGTTAGAATCCAATCGGGAGACATCGGATCGGAGCGTGCGTCGGACCAGTCTAACTTGCCACACCGTCCAAATCAAACGGGATCGACCTGGGATTGAAAAACAGCCCGCCACTGGTAATGCATATGCTCCAGATTCCGACAAGTAAGATCCAGTCGGGAGACATCGGATCGGAGCGTGCGTCGGACAAGTCGAAATTGCCACGGCGTCCAAATCAAACCGGATCGACCTGGGATCGAAAAACAGCCCGCGACTGGTGATGCATATGCTCCAGATTCCGACAGTTAGAATCCAATTGGGAGACATCGGATCGGAGCGTGCGTCGGACCAGTCTAAATTGCCACGCCGTCCAAATCGAACCGGATCGACCTGGGACTGAAAAACAGCCCGCCACTGGTAATGCATATGCTCCAGATTCCGACAGTTAGAATCAAATCGGGAGACATCGGATCGGAGCATGCGTCGGACCAGTCTAAATTGCAACGCCGTCCAAATCGAACCGGATCGACCTGGGATCGAAAAACAGCCCGCCACTGGTGATGCACATGCTCCAGATTCCGACAGTCAGAACCCAATCGGGAGACACCGGATCGGAGCGTGCGTCGGACCAGTCTAAATTGCCACGCCGTCCAAATCGAACCGGATCGACCTGG
The DNA here is from genome assembly GCA_963575745.1 of Prorocentrum cordatum. Lineage (NCBI taxonomy): Eukaryota > Dinophyceae > Prorocentrales > Prorocentraceae > Prorocentrum > Prorocentrum cordatum. Next base: position 94,439 of record CAUYUJ010017319.1, read on the forward strand.
GATCGAAAACCAGCCTGCCACTGGTAATGCATATGCTCCAGATTCCAACAGCTAGAAACCAATCAAAAGACATCGGATTGGAGCGTGCTTCGGACAAGTCTAAATGGCCACGCCGTCCAAATCGAACCAGATCGACCTGGGATTGAAAAACACTGGCCTTCCACGTATTCCCCCAACTTCGTCTCCTTCCACCACTTGCTCGATGGCGTGACGGCTCGTTCGCTGCCGCAACTGCACTCATCCTCTGCCCCCGATCTCAGGCTGAGAGCAGCGAGGCTGCGGTACGGCGGGCAGCGGTTGGAATGACCGCCGCGCACACGCCAGAGAGCACCTCTGCGGGCACAACGTGGGAAAGAGCGTGCATCTGCTAATGAGAGAAGGAGGACAGACGCAGCCAACGCAAACACCGTAGTGTGTTGGAGGACTGGCCCTGATCAAGGAGAACTCCGAAAGGGTACACCGGGAGAGGAATGGCGCGCGTGCTTCCTTCTTGGTGCTAGAGCACACGTGCAACTCCCTTCTTGTCGTACAATGCTGGGCTACACTGGCACGTACCTGGCCGATTTGCACGTGCGACATCTCCGACGCCCTCTGCGTCCAACGGGGCGGGGAGCTGATCCTGCCATGCCGTGCTCGTGAGACTCCTCGACAGGAAACAGGATCCCTCACCAGGGACGCGCCTTCAGCGAAAAACATCGGAGCAAAGAAACCAATCAAAAACGTGGGCGCGAGGAAGGCCTGAGCCTCGCCAGAGAGCAGCGGAAAAAAATCAGCATCAACTTCCGGAGGCCCGCGCGAATGTGTTGGGTCGGCTCTGGACGCCATCTCCACCGGCGCGCGATGCGCGCCAGGGGTGGAGCCGGAGGCGCCGCCACACGGGGCCCAGCGCCGGCCCAAGAAATCCGTGCGGCCCTCCGGAAGTTTCTGTTCATGTGGAGTTTGTCTTCGAAAGAAAGAAGGAGAGCCCCGAACGCTTCCCGGGGTGCTGAGGATGTTCCTGGCCCATGGTGTCCTCAGCTCTTCGCCCCGCTAGGAAGCCCTATGGCTCTCGAGGCCACGGGGACCTGCTCGGCAAACCTGAAGACGCCCTGGGCGAGGGACACCTTCCCAGAACTCAGGCGTCGTGATTTCTGTTCACAGCGCACGACCCCTGGAAATCTGGACTCCTGCCCTCGGACCAGCCTTTCATCATGAGTCGGTCCCAGGGACCCTGTAGGCCGGAAGCGGTAAAACAACAACAGCAACAACAACAGCAGCAGCAACACCAGCAACAACAACAACAACAACAACAACAACAGCAACAACGACAATAACAACAGCAGCAGCACCACCAACAACAACAATAACAACAACAGCAACACCAACAACATTAACAACAACAGCAGCAACAACAACAGCAGCAGCATTAATCAATGTAAGATTGTTCGCTCTTATCTGCTCGCGTGTCACTCAATATGCATATCCCAAACCCTGGATACCCGCCCTCTTCGTCTCCGATCATACCCCCTTTTGGGGGTATATTCATTGAGGAGGAAGAGGAGGAGGGAGGAGGAGGAGGAGGAAGGGAGGGAAGGAAGGAAGGAAGAAGGAAGGAAGGAAGGGAAGGACGAGAAGAGGAGAGGGAGGAAGTTTCAGGCGGGGCCTGAATGGGCAGCCACGAAGGGCATACATCTATGGGGCCAGAAAGGGGGACAGCGGGGCCACTGAGCGCAGAAAGTGGGCCACGACGGGCAGCGAGGGGGCCACGAATGGCGACAGCGGGGCGACGAAACGCATGCGTATGGGACCACGAAGGGAGCGAGCGAGCGGGGGCCACGAAGGGCAATTAATCCGGGGCCACAGAATGCAGCGACGGGGCCGCTGAGGGCAGAAACGGGGCCACGAAGCGCGAACGAGCGGGGGCCACGAAGGGCTTTCGTGTATGGGGCAACACAGGGCGACAGCGGGGCCACTGAGGGCAGCAAAGGGGCCAGGACGGGCAGCGAGAGGGCCACGAAGGGCGACAGCGGGGCTACGAAGGGCATGCGTATGGGGCCACGACGGGCGACTGCGAGCGGGGGCCACGAAGGGCATATAATGCGGGGCCACAATGGGCAGCGACGGGGCCACTGAGGGCAGCAACGGAGCCACGAAGGGCAGCGATCGCAGGCGGCCGCGGAACCAGCACGGGCAGCGAGGGGCATCGAAGGCGGGCGAAGGGCAGCGAGCGGCGACTGCAGTCCAAACGGGCTGGTCGGGCGGGCAGGCCCAGACGGGCGGGTCGAGCGGGCGGGTCGTTGAAGCGTAAAATCTGCTTGAACCGCCAGGAAATACATAGCGGGAGCGCGACTCCTGAGTGTCGAGGAGCGGCATATGAATAAATTGTGAGAAGTATCAATGAGGGAGCCGCGATTCGGTGGTAAGTTGCGAGGAAGTCCCAAGCGAGAGCGCGATTCTTTAATAAATTGTGAGGAAGTATCAAACGGGAGCCGCGATCTGGTGGTAAATTGTAAGGAAGTCCAAAGCGAGAGCGCGATTCTTCAATAAATTGTGAAGAAAGATCAGGCGGGAGCCGCTGTTGTCGTAAACCGGGAGCCAACGACACAGTTTGACCCTCAAGACTTTCCCTGATACAAAACAGGGTGCAAGCCCCGGGAAGGGCACTTCAATCGAAAAAACAATGTGCACCGGACGGGGGGATCAACAATACTTATTGTTCAGAAATGAGAGTTCAACAACAGCAACAACAACAGCAATAACAACAACACCAACAACAATAACAACAATCATTTTAAGACCATTCGCCTTTATATGCTCGAGTGTCCAATAACGCGTATTTCCCAAACTGTCCATACCCGCCCTCTTCGTCTTCGATCGAGACCCTTTTCGGCGGTATATCTTTCTTCCCTGCAGGCCGGGCCCCGGCAAGCGGCGGGGCGGCCGCGGACCGTCGGCCTGGCCAGCGGCAGCGCTGATCGGCGGGGCGGCCGCGGACAGTCGACCCGACCCCAAGAGGGACGGACAGGGGACCGACCACGACGACGACGACGACGACGACGACGACGACGACGACGACGTCGAAG
>CAUYUJ010017319.1:102500-130000 GCA_963575745.1 Prorocentrum cordatum
AATGGGCGCGACTCCTGGGTGCCTGGGTGTCGGGAGCGCGGCGCTTGGGCAAATTGCAAGAATTTCCAACGCAAGGGCGCTATTCTTCAGTAAATTGCAAGCAAGTCTCCAATGAGAGCGACTCCAAAGCGCCGGAAGTGCGATTCTTGAATACATTGTAAGGAAGTCCCAAGCGAGAGCGCGATTCCTGAATAAAATGCGAGGAAGTCTCGGGCGGGAGCGGGGGTCCTGGCTAAATTGTGAAGAAGTCTCAAACGGGAGCTGTTGTTGTTGCTGTAACCCGGGGGCCAGGGGCCCAGTTTGACCAGGAAGATTTTCCCTGTCAAAAAACAGGATGCGAGCGTCGAGGGGCACACTTTGATCGAGAAAAAACAATATGCACAGGTGGGGGGATCAACAATAATTATTCTTCAGAAATGAGAATTCAACAACAGCAACAACAACAACAACAACAAAAACTCAAACAACAACAGCAGCAACAACAACAGCAACAACACCAATAACTACAACAACGACAACAACAACAGCAACAACAACAACAGCAACAACAACAAGAACAACAAACAGCAACAACAGCAGCAACAACAACAATAACAACAAGCATATGTTGTCAGTGTGCCGCGACCGCGACACTGGCGGAGGCGGGGATTTGGCAACACCCAAACGCCCGTTTGCTCGTGTAGCTGAGCAGGCCCGAAGGCAGAGTCCCAATACGCAACCATTGGGGCGAGCAGCAAAAATAGAGGGCAATAAATTTGCGTCTTGATTCTCGTTCGCTCTATTTGTTATTTGTGGTGAGGAGGTGGGGACCTGGCAGCACCCAAACGCCCGCACAGGTGGGCCATGGCTAAGGTGCGGAGCCCAGCGGCGCCGGCCGAGAGGGCCAGCGGGGGGAGGGCGGCACGACGGCCCCACGGGGCACCGCCTGGAGGTGGTCCGCTTCGCGCAGCACTTTTCGACCGAGGGGGGTCGAGGTTCGAGGCTTTTTTGAAGGGGCCCTGGGACACACAAACGAATAGACACAAATAACAGGATTCCCCATATTTCCCCATATTCTCTGGGCTTTCGTCTTTCCCCCCCACTTAAATGTGTCTTTGTGTTTTTTGTCCGTCCTGACGTGGGAAGCTCAACCACCACGACGGCGTCGGTCTCGAGCACTGCACACGACTGCGGCAGGTAAGCGCCGCAGCACGGGGGGGAAGGACAGCCTGACGGCCGTCGAGTTGCGGAAAGCACGAACACAGGCACAGCATGCGATGCCACACCGTGAAATTTCACCCTGCGGGATCGAGGCTCGAGGCTCCAGGGCTCGAGGATTCCAGGGTTCGAGAGTCGGGTCTCCATGCTTTCGGAGGAATCAAAAGCTCGGGAATCGAGGAAGACAAGGTGCCTCAGGGCTCGACAGATCAAGGGCTCGATGGTCGAGGACAACCAGACGAGGGCCGCGGGTCGAAACAAAAGGGTCGAGGTTCGAGGGTCGAGGAACAAATGCCGATGTCCGGTGCACAGCAGGTTCGACTTTCGAATCGAGGATCGACGTTGTGGGGTCTAGGATCGAGGATCGAGGGTCAAGGTTCGAGGGTCACGGATATACGTTTTTAAACAATATTGAGATTCAGCTGGGCGTCCTCAGGGTGCGTTCATGGTGCGGCGCACGTTTGCTTCACGTTTCCCTGGCCCCGTCAATGAATAATGGGGCGAAAATTTCTTCGAGCTACGCGGTCGAACAACGATTGGTCACAACCCACTAACAGTGTTTGCAGCACGATGGGGAAATTGGATAAGGAACACTGAGATAAGGAATCCAGAGTCTGGAAGCCAGTGGAATAGCAACTGAAGCTTGGCCATGGACATCACTGCCATACTCACCAAACAAGAAAACATCCACGGTCTAAAGGATCCTGAGCACATTACTTGACGAACGCCCCCACGATCAAAGATGCCTTGCTTCGCTGTCGAATAGTTGCGTGGGTTATTCCGCATTGTTGCCCAATGCCCGCCCGTGCCCGCTCCATGAGTGTGCCCGTTTCGTGCCCGCGACGTCCGCTGACTGGGCTTTCCGGTTCTCGCACAACGCCCGCCCGCGCCCGCCTCGTGCCCACTCCGTGCGCTGGCTGGGTCTTCGGGTATCCGCCCCATGTCCACCGATGCCCCCTTCGCGCCCGCTCCGATGGTTGCATGTTCCCGAAAACGCCCTTTACCTGCCCGCGCCCGCGTCGTGCCCGCTTCGCGCGCTGGCTCGCATCGCAGGATGCACACTTAGCTCGAACCGCACAGAGTAGTCTCTGTGTTTGAAGGAATGACGTTGCATCCCCTCCCCCCACCCACCCACGCCGAAGCCAGGGTGATCCACTCGCCTCGCCAACCTATTGTCATTGATATCACACACGGTCGCTCACCCTGTCCATCTTAGATATGTATACACACTAACTAGAACCACGCACGCGCTTCGCGCGCTTAGGTTCTAGCGCGCCCCACTGGGAGTCTAAAGCGTTAAGCGTCGGAGGACATATTGATGCCACGCGGATCGCGCCCCCCAGGGAGACTCACCTGCGCCCCAAGAGACAGGCTTGGCAGAGCGCCCCCACTCCCACGCGGGCAAACCCCTCACGGGGATCGCACCCAACAGTCCACACTGACGAGGTTTGCAGAATGGAACGCCCCTCAGGCGGATCGCGCCCCGAAGGTACCTGCGCGCGTGGCACCAGAGGGACGCTTCATAGCGTCGCCCACTTCGGCGCACCGCTCACACGGATCGTGGCCCGCCAACGGACGGCCCCGATCCTGAGGGACTCGACGTAGCCCGTCGTCTTCACGTTGCTGGGGTCGTCCGCCTCCTGGTACTCATCGCGCGGTAGCCAGTCCAGGCTCAGCGTCGCCTCGCGCGACCTCAGCTCCTCCGAGAGCTCGATGAGGAGAACGGCCAACAGCCACTCGGTCGACATGATCCCGTTCACCGCCTAGGCGACCCCAAAGTTGCCCGCCCACCCCGCCACCTTGAGTTTCGCCCCTTGGCGGAGTTCTCCGCGCCATGAGAACAGCTTCACGCGGAGGATCGCGCCAAGGAGTCCCATTGCCGCGATGGCCCCCGCCTATCCAGCAGCGCCCTCCTTCCGCCTTCACACCCCAGCGGCGGCGCCTGGCGCTCTTGGCTTTGAATTCGATGGGCGCCTCTAGTTCTTGCGCGCGCGCGCGCGCGCGCCAGTCGCTCGCCGATCCGCGACAGCACGAGCCTGGTCGCCTAGGGCAGCGGCAGGGAGGCTCTCTTCTCGTCTGCCCTTAGGACGCTGGCGAGCCAGGCTCGCGAAGACCACGAAGGCGGCCTCTCCCAGACAGGGACCACTGCCGCGCAGCCGAGGCGCCCTGGGCCCGACGCCATCTCGGCCGCGCGGACGGCGCCGCGTTCGACGGCCATCCGACACCAGGCGGTCACCCAAGCCGCACTCGCCTCCGAGCGGCGCATGGCGCACCTGGCGCAGTCACAGCGGAGGCAGATCCACGCCCATCTAAAGGCCGCCCCGCGCATCGATTTCCTGCACCCACCGGGAAGACGAAGACGCCGAGCATAACGACCGCGGAAATCATCGCCAAACTCTCCCGCCGCCCCGCTTCAATCACCTCCGGGCCGTCGGCGCACGCGAGCTGTTCCACGAGCCAGTCGCCTCCCACCAGGTGGAATATCGCCCGCCTCGCCTTCTAGCTCGCAGGCCGGCATGCCCCGCTCGTCCACGCGAATCTTGACGACCGGACGCGCGCCCCTGACGTGGGTGACGAGCGAGATGATGATTTCGCGCCGGTCCTCGCAGTAGCCCAGGAAGAAGTTTTCCACTGCGGGCCTCGGCATCCCCCGTGGGTTCCGCCATCGGACTCGGTGACTCACGGCGACCTCGCGCGCGCCATCGTGCACGAGCCTCGTTTTGCCGCCCGCGCTCTCCAAGGACGCCAGCGCCGCAAAGCATGCCCACCTTCACCTCGTCCGCGAGGTGTCTTCTGAGCCACCCGACGCGGTCTTCCACGCCGCTGCAATGGGCTGCTTTTGGCTTGGCCCAGGCGTCCGCCTAAACCTGGCGCCACTTCGCAAGCTCCTCGAAGAGCACCCCATGCCGGGCATCTCGCACAGCATGCCAACCGCGACCCGTCTCCAGCTCTTTCATCAAATCGGCATCGGGGCCCCCTGCTTCGCGCATAAGCGTCGCCAGCAGGCGGAGGCGGAGGCGGACGGCCCCCCCTCCACGACGCAGCCCAAGGCATCGCCGCGGCCTGCCCGCCCCATTGCCCCCGGCCGGCCTTCAAGGAGCCTGGCCGCCTTGTGGGCCCCCTTCCTCGCGAGGTCAGAAAGCCCGCTCGGGTCGGCGCCGGGCGCCCCCCTGTGCGAGCGGCGCGCGTTCTGCGGCGCCCCCGCCGCCCATGGCTCTCACAATCCCGCCGGAAAGCTTGGGCCTCAACTCTGCCCAGCTCGGGGACTCCCGAAGCCCGGCGGACAGGCGATAAGCGGCCCGTCCGTCGCGAAAGCCTCTCGGGCCCTCGATGCACTCGCAGCAGCGCGGCTGCCAAGCGCCCCCCAATTGGCGCAATGGCCTCGTGGTCGCGCGCCCATTTCCCACCGCCGCGCCACGATGATGGCGCCCGCGCGCCAGTCGGAGCGCGGGTCGAAGTGGCGCCTCAGGGCAGCGCCGTCGAACTACGAGAGCGCCTCGAGCAGGCCCAGCCGCGTCGGAGAAAAACGCTCGAAGTTCGCGATGGAAACCTTCGCGCCGCTGCGCTCGACAAAGAAGGGGCCGCCCCATTTGCCCGCCAGGATCTCGCCGCCGGCCCACCCCCCCCCGACGTAGATGTCTCCTCTGCCGAGCGGGCCACTCTCTATGGGAGGCGCCTCTGTGGCACCCCCCCTCAGTTTCGCCCTGCTTCTCGAGCGGCTCTGACGAGCGGCCCCGAGCAAGGCCCCCCCTCCCACGATGGGCAGCGAGCCGCCCGGCCACGTCGCCCACGCCCTGCGCCGCCCACTCGCACGGCTGCCAGGGCCAGGCCGCGGCGCCCGGCCTGGAACGCGGCCTCGACCCGCCTGCGCCCCAGCGATTTGCAACCGGCGGGCGGCGGCGGCAGCGGCCCATGGCACGCGCCGCGCGCGTCGAATAGCGGGCCTCCCAATGGAGCCGAGGGTCGGCGGTCAGTCCTGGAAACCGATGGGAGAAGCGCGTCGGCTTCAGGCATGGCGCGCCGAAGCTGCCCCGGCGGCGGGCTGCCGCGCGCACGCCGTCGAGGTCGAGGCGCTCGTCTATCACATGCAGCTGCCACTTGCTGGCGGGGCGCTGACCGCGGGGGTCGCCCGCCTGGACGGCGCCGAAGTCCTCGGGCCGCTCCGGGAGGCCAGTCGCTTGCTTGCTGCTCGCCAGCTGAGCCTTCTGCGCGCGGAGGGCGAAGTCTGCGAAATGGTCGGACGGCCGCCTGGCACTCCAGCTCCTCTCGGCCCCCCAGCAGGGGGAAACCCCAGGGGCGCCGGTCAGTCCGCGCTGGGCGCGGACCTCAGGCCGCAGGGCGGCGAGACCATGAGCACGCCCCATTCGCCCGCTGCCAGGGCCCTGAAGCAACCGCCCTGCAGCGGACTGTCGGAAAGGTTGGAGCCACGCGGCCCAGCCAGGTCCGCCTCTTCCAAATGTGCGAGCATGCCGAGGCGGCGCGCACACGCATCGACGTCCGCCCGTCGCATTCGACTCGCGAAGAGGAAGAGCACATTCAGCTGCAGCTGCGCTGCGGCCCACCCCCAAGATTCCGGAGGGCGCCTGGCCCCACTTTCTTTCGCGCCCTCGTCGGAATCTCCCCCGGCCGGGGCGCGCGGCGATCTATCTCGTTCTCGGGCTCCGCGCGACGGGCGCCAGGATGACCTTGCGGGGCGGGCCCCCGCCCCGATGGGGTCGCGCGGCGCCCCCCCCGCCAGCGCCCATCTCTGCGGGTCGCATCTCGGCCCCCCTGCTGGCGCGCAGGCGCAGCCCCCGCCCCGAGGGGTCGCGCGGGGCACCGCTGCCGCCCGCCCGGAGGAGGCCGCCCGCTTCGCCCCTCGGAAGGCGCGGGCTCGAGGCCGCAGGGCGAGGACGTGGCGCGAGGACGCGGCCGCCCGGGGCCGCCGGGCCCGTCTCTGCTGACAGCGGCAGAAGGGGGAGGGGGGGGGCGGCACCTCCGGCCCTGCGCCGCCGCCGTCGTCGACCTGGCGCCAGCGCGGCTTGCCGCCCGGCCCAGCGGCGCCGGCAGCATCCGCTCACCCTTCAGGGCGTCCCAGGTTGGCCGCGGCGCCGCGGGGGGCCGCGGAAGAGCCTCGCCACGCGCGTCTGCTCCGCGAGCTGCCCTCTGGCACCTGCACAGCGGGCGGCCCCGTTCAAAGCAGCGCGAGCACGCGCGAAAGAAGGGGCACTTCTTCGGGTCGCACTTGGCCGCGTTGGAGGCACACTCGAAGCAAACGCCGTTTCCCTCTGTCGTCTACGAGGCAAGCCCCACGCCCTGACCCGGCCCCTGCCCGCCTCCTCTGCGCGCTCCGTCCCTGCGCACCTGCGTCGGTGGGCCGAGCTTTCACTGCCGCGGCAGCCGCGGCGCCTGCCGAGGCCGGCGGCAGGCCGCCAGGCCGGCGAGGGCCAGCGGCGTCGCGAAGCAGCGCCCCTCGACCACTGGGTCGCCCATCGCCCTCCAGAGCGCCGCATGGAACTGCATGCGCTCTTGCGGCACCAGCTACCCCGCCTGCTTGCGCATCTGTCGCCGGCGCTGCAGCGCCCGGTGCCACGGCGGGCGCGCGGCCGCGTCGCCCCGCGCGTACCTCGCCACGAGGCCCCAGACGCGCCCCCCCGAGCACGTAGTCCAGATGCGCCCGGTGCTGCTGTGGGCCCCCGCCTTGCAACTGCCGCCAAGTCGCGCAGCTCTGACCGAGCACGAGGACACCCGCGCCCAAGAGCACGATGCGCTTCCGCAGCGCCTCTGGGCCCTGCGGGGGCTCGACCTTGCGGGTCGCTGCCACCCTGACCAGCGTCGCCCCCGAGCTGGACTCAATAAGCTGGGGTCAGGAGGTGGGGCCACTCGCCCCCCCCGCAGAGGAGAACGCCGCGAGCGTCTCCGCCCTGACGTCGCCCCGCTCGATCTCAGTCTGCCTGGCCTCGAGGCGGGATTTTGCCGGCACCTGACCTTCCTCGAGATTCCAGCGCGTCGACCTTCTCGACGTTCAGCCGCATCGCCTGTCGATCGGATACGCCGAGTGGCTCGACCCCCCGGCGCGCGTCGGCTTCGCCCTCCATCTCCAACCGCTACTCGACCCGCGCGCGCGCGCCGCCCGCCAGGCGCGCCCGCGCGCCGCCGCCGTCGCGCGCGGCCCCATGCCAGCCGCCGCGCCCAAATCGAGCGCGTCCTTGGCGAACCCCCCGACGCCCGCCTCAGAGTTCATCAGAGCGGAGAACTGACCCCGTCATTCCGCCCAGCGGCACGCCCCCCGTCGTGACGAGTAAGCGCAGGTCTGAGCTCGGCAACGCGAGCGCCTCGTCATCCTCCTCCTGCGCGAGTGCCCTCGGCCGCGCGCTGTCGAACGGCCCCACGCACTGGGCCTTGCAGACGACACCAGGGGTGGACAGCGCAGGAGACCAAGCGGACCTCAGTCTAAACCGCGTGAGCCAAACGGTCGCGGACAGAGCGAAGTCCCCCCAGGCTCGGCAAAGCGATGGCGACGCGCTGCGCGGCCCCGAAGCCCTGCCCGCCCGCCGCAAGACCCCCCCAGCGCGGCGACGCCCGCCCCCGCAAGGCCCCCCCCACCCGTTCGCGGCGGACGGAGTGGCCCACGGGCGGGGCGGGCGTCGTCGACGCGGGGGGGGGGGCACCTGTCGACGGGGGATCGGGGCCACCCCGTGCGCGCGCAGAAAGGGTCGTCACCTGGGCGCGCCCCTGGCAAGCTCCACACGCGCGGCGCCCCGCCGGGCCGCGCCGCGGCGGGCGCCCTGCAAGCGCGCGAGCGCGGCCCCTGACCGGATCGCGCCCGAGCGCGGCCCCAGTCCCAAAGGGTCGCGAAAAAAAACGCAGCTGATCGCACCCTCTCGGCTGCTCCGTCGCCGGGCCGGCGCGCTCCTGTCTCGACGGGCCGCGTGGAGGCCGCCGCCGGTGCCCCCCTCAGCAGGCTGCTTTTTCTTGCGCGGTCTCTTAGGACCCATCGGGGCTAGCGGAGCTCGATGAACTGTCCGAGCCCTCGCCCTCGCCCCTTGTCGGCTGCCGTCGCCGTCTCGGCCGCGATGCGACGCCGGCACACGCGGCAGACCATGTCATGCACGTTCGGGCCCGGAGCGTCGGCGAGGTCGAGTTCAGCGGCGACATGCTGGACGCCCAGCCACGGCCCCCGACATCGCGCAGCCTGGACATATTGCTTCGCGCGCACGATGAGGTAGCTGCCAGCCTCCTCGGCGCCTTTGCTGTCGATGGGGAGGCCACCGCTCTCCGGCTGAACCATCGCCCAGCTGCCGTCGCCAGCGCTGTCACAGCTGCCCTCTGCCCCCAGCGCTCTCCGCGGGGGGCGCCGCTGCGCCCGTCGGCGGCGCGGCGCCCTCCACTTCTCCATCTTCGACGGCGGCCCCCCCACCGCCGCTCCTCGTTGTTTTCGGGGCGCCGCGGCCCCCCCACGGCCGCTCCTCGTTGTCTTCGGGGCGCCGCGGCCAACCCACTGGCAGAGGCCTCGAGGGTCGCGCCGGTCTCGGCGGCCACGCCCGCCACCTTCTGCACTGAGAAGTTCTTTCTCAACACCAGCCACTTCCCCGGGGCTGGAATGGCCGCCGCTTCGGCAAACCCCACGCAGGCCTTCCGGGAACGCAACACCTGCGCGAACCGCCGCTGGAGTTTAGAGACGACCCCACAGCATCTCGTCGCGCATGCGTCCGCAAGGCCAGGCCACCACCTGCCCGGGCAGTCGCGTTCACCCATCTGGACCCCTATCGCTGCCATGGCCGAAGGGATCGTCGCCCGCTCCAAGTACGATGCCCAGAAGCTAACGACCTCCCCAGCATCCTCTGGAGCACCTCCTGGCCCGTTGCCACTGCCTGCGCGGCCCGGCCAGCTTGCGGACCACACCCTGCCCCGCGTCGTCGCACAGCTGCAGAAAGTAACCCCTCTCGAAGTCCGCGATCTCCCGCTACAGGTCGAAGCCCGCATGTATCCGTACTGGGCCCAGCATGTAGCAATCATGGGATATCACGAGCGGCGGCTCTTGCATCTTGCGCCCCGTCCCACTAATCTTCGCGCACTCCATGGCCCGCACGTGCGACCTCACCGCGCTGATGCGCGCGCGTCACGTGATGCCATCCTTCGCCTGCTCCGGGTCCATGCAGGACTGCGCCGTCTCAAGCAAGGGCACTCTCTTCGAGCAGCGCGCCCAGGCGAAGCTTCCACCGAGCCCACTCCTGCGCCTCCAGTCCGCCGCAAGCCTCCCCTGCATCCGCGCAGCACCTCCGAGCAAAGCGAGCCCCCGCTCTCGCACAAGCCCCCAGCGGGGGCGGGGCCTGAGAAGTTCCTCGGCTGGCCACCACCCTGAGGTACGCCGCGGCGTCCTCCACCATGGCCTGTTCATGACAGCCGCGGAACGCCCTCCGCCGCTTCTGCATTGGCTCCTCGGCTATTGCCTGGCCCACGTATTCCCTCAGCGGCCGCCGTGCCTCCTCCACGCTGCAGTCCGCGGCCGCCGCCACCTGCACGAGCGCCCCCTCGATCTCAATCTCGTCCGCCTGACGCGCCAAGCGCGGGCCGAGGAGATCGAACATGTGAACCACCTTGCGGATCCGCAGTCGTGTGGTGTCGAAAATGCACGGCCCAAGGGCCAACATCTGCGTCCAACCATTGTTCAAAATCGGCCGAACGCCCGGGCCCAAGTGGCCACAGGCATCGGACTCAGTGAGACGATACACATTCGTGTTGGCGCACGGGGGCAAGAAGTTGCGGGCGAGTGGGTGGGATGGTTGCTCGAGAATGCGAGATGGCCATGCGCGAATGCCCATAGCTAACTGCAACACATTATTTGCACAACATAACGTGCACCCAAACTATCGCACTGCATCTACAACGCCGCATAGCTTACACTCCAAGTCCTTGCACAAAGCAGTTTGCACCACATAATTTGCACCACATAGTTGACAACACATACGTATAATATGACGCACTGGCAGCACTACCAAAGGTTGCAGGCTGATTTCTGACTTGGCGTGCCTACTGTATGGCTCCAGAAACCCCATCGCGCCGCTCGCCGCCAGCGCTCACTGGTCAGCGGAAGCCACTGGCAACAATTCGTCCGCCATCGATCTGCAGGGCGGAAGGGTCCGACCAGCGTTCTCGCACCGCCGCGTTACTATGGACCTGGAGGCCCCACCCGTCGCACCAGTTTTGAGGCAAGGGGAACGCGTTTTCTTCTGCATCAGCGATGTGGGACGCAACGCGTTCGGGCCAGAGCGGGCCGCGGACTGGCAAATCGCGAGCCCGTTCAGTGGGAAAACCAGGAGAACGGCCGCCGAGGGGCCAGCGCAGGAAGACCCGCTCGGAGCATCAAATACTCCAGAGGAGACGCACATGGGATGGATGGCAGGAGGCGCTGGCACCCGGGTATGCTGCAGGAGGTGCCAGGAGGCAGGCGGACCTGGCGAGGACCCCCGGCAGGATGAGCCCCTCCTGGCGACCGCCGAAATCTCTGCGTGAACGGGAAGCAAGAATCAGAGAACCAACTATACCAATGATCCGTAGGATGGAGGCGAGAAGTGCTTTCTCCTCCGGCACGCAGGCGTGGTCATGTATCACGTATCTCTAAATATGCCAACACCGGGGCCGCAAGGGCAGCGGATGAGGAGAGGAGGTAGGTAAGAGAGGGTACACACACGCTCTGAGCCCCCGATTCCCGAACGATCCCGGACCCTGAGCGCCCATGCCCCAGCCGCCGGGCGCGGCCACCTGGACGCAGGAGTAGATGAAGACCGACCTCCAGGTGAAATAGCAGCTCCTCGGATTCCCCTCCTCCCTGGTCTGCCCCCGACCCTGCTGACCTTGGCTTGAGCTGCCACCCATGCCCTCTCTCTGCCACTCTGGCGATTCACCGCAATCACCTCGCATACCAAGTCTCGTCGTCCTCTTCCTCCTCCTCCTCCTCCTCCTCCTCCTCCTCCTCCTCTTCGTGGTCCTCCTCTCCTCCGCCTCCGCCTCCGATTCCTCTTTCGACGACTTGTTCGCTCTCTTCCGGCACCTTGATATTTAGGGAGAGTTGGCGAGAGCGGGCGCTTAACTACCCATATCCAGCTCCGCCAGCTTCCCTCAGAACGCATTATTGTCTGATTCGGATCGGATATCATACCATAGCCCCCGCAGGCGCGGATACGATTGAGGGACGGTTCTGGCTTGGACAAGCAAAGCAGGCTGCACAAGCCTGGACCGGCGCCCTGTTGAACCCAGCAGAAACGGCCCCCGAACACCTTGGAGCTTCTGGCTTCAATCAGGAGGAACGACAGCAACAACAACAACAACAACAACAACAACAACAACAATCATTTTACCCGAACGCTCAGTGTTCTCACCAGTGCCAGGGTTTTCATGCGACGCGAGACAATACCCCCACTTCGTGGGGGGGCAGTTCAAGCTCTACCAAATATCCAAACGACTCTTCGCGACCACCCAAACCCAGCTTCCCGCCCTATGACGTTGGGACACTTCACTTCGTGGCGTGCGGACGACCGTGGCTACTACACTGGCGTGGGGTACACACCCACAGAACTTGGTCACTTATTCGGGGCGCGCGTGTGCCCAGCATCCTGCAATTGTGACATACAATACATGACACAGACAGACAGAGAGAGAGACAGAGAGCAGACAGAGAGAGAGACAGAGAGAGCGGAGTTGGTCACATTTTTGGGGCAAGTTCCTGAGATCGTCGTGTTTTTTGTTGGTCTTGCGCGCGCGAATGTCCACTTTACTTTTTTTTTGCAAGGGAGTATTGAAATTTGATTATGTTAGAACAAGAAAAAGTAGCTCGCGCGAGCTCATGTAACATAAATGTTGAAAAACCATTGGTTTTGTGGGAGTCGGACAGCGCGCGCGGGATGAAATTTGGACATTTTTTTTTGAAAAACCATTGGGTTTTTGATGTTTTTATGTTGAAATCGTTACGAAACCTAAGGTTCTGGAAGGATTTCGTCTTGCGCGCGCGAATGTCCACTTTACCTTATTTTTTGCAAGGGATTATTGAAATTTGATTATGTTAGAACAAGAAAAAGTAGCTCGCGCGAGCTCATGTAACATAAATGTTGAAAAACCATTGGTTTTGTGGGATTCGGACAGCGCGCGCGGAAGGACATTTTGACAATTTTTTCTTAAAAAACCATTGGGTTTTTGATGTTTTTATGTTAAAATCGCTACGAAACCTAAGGTTTTGGAAGGATTTCGTCTTGCGCGCACGAATGTCCACTTTACCTTATTTTTTGCAAGGGATTCTTGCAATTTGATCAAGTAAGAACAAGAATTTTCATTTTCTATTGTTTTTTGCAAGGGAAAACGAGCGTCAACAAAAAACCGGATCCGGAGCTCATCCACTTTTCTGAAGCTTTCGCGAAAAAATGATGAAAATGTAGCTGCGGCCTAGGCGCGGCGCAGAGGTCGCGCACCAGGGGTCCCAACAATAATAATTCTTTAGAAGGAATAATGTTCAACAACAACAACAACAACAACAACAACAACAACAACAATCATTTTAAGACTGTTCGTTCCTATCTGCTCGAGCGTCATTCAGCGTGCATTTCCCGAACCCTCGATGCCCGACCACTTCGTCTTCGATCATACCACTTGTGGTGGGTAAATATTGCTTCGTGATTTCTGAGTGATTAGCCAGGCAGTTTCCAGCGAGAGAGCGATTCCAAAGTAAATTTGAAGATGTCCCCAGCGAACGCGCGATTCCTGAATGGCAAGAGCGCGGGGCCTGAGTAAATTGCGAGGAAGTCTCAGGCGGGAGAACGATTCTTGAGTAAATCGCGAGGAAGTCTCACGCGGGAGCGGGGGATCGGGGTAAATTTCGAGGAAGTATCAAGCGGGAGCCGCTGTTGTTGTAAACCGAAGGCCAGGGGCAGAGTTTGAAGAGGAAGACTTCCCCTGATAAAAAAACCATGTGCGAACACCGGGAGGACCATTTCAATTGAAAAATACAATGTGCACCAGAGGGGGGATCAACAATAATTATTCTTCCGTAGTGAGAGTTCAACACAACAACAACAACAACAACAACAACAACAACAACAACAGCAACAGCAACAGCAACAGCAGCAGCATCAACAACAACAGACACTTTACCATCTTGCGCCATGCTTCCACATGCCACATGCCTACATCATGATAACTATCCCCATCCTGGGGGATTGCTTTCTGCCGCATGGGGTTCCGATAGACCCACACCCAGAACTCCCGCCCAAGGAGGTCTCGCGAACACCTCTTCCGAGGAACTTCAATAAACCTGTTCGGAAAACACATCGCCTTCGAAATCCCTTTGCCCGTGCCTTGCTTCGCGGCGGAACAGAAGGGGAGGAGGAAGAGGAGGAGGAGGAGGAAGAAAAAGAGGGACGAAGGAGACACTGCTCCTTCCCCGGCCCCTCGGACAAACCCACGGGCGCAGGAAAAACTCAACGAGGCCGCTTCGCCGCCGTCGTCGTCGCCGCCGCCGCCGCCGCCGTCGTCGTTGTCGTCATCGTCACCGTCGTCGTCGTGGTCGTCGTCGTCGCTCCCACGGCTTACACGATGTCAACGCGTCCTCACGCGAGCAGCCACGCAGGGAAGCGAAACCCATGCAGATTGTCATAGCGGCGGTCCCCACGCCCAGACAGCCTGACAATGAACCCTCCTGGATCATCCCTCCACGCCCTCGATAGTCCCCGCAAGGCCCGAAGCTGCGCAGAAAGACGAAAGAGAAGGAAAAGGCAGGGAGGACTAGGCTCTCAAGAAAGAGGAGGACGAGGACGAGAGAAGAGGAGAGAGGATGAGGAAGAGGAGGAGAGGCCAAAAGGAACACGCACCCCGTCGGGAAGGGCCGCAATTAATTTCGCTCCTCTTTGGGAGCCTTCCTAAGGCCTAAGTCCCCCAGGGGCGGGCCTGAGCAAAAAGGGAAGAGGTATCGAACAGGAGCGTTGTTGTTGTTGTCGTTGTTGTTGTTGAACTGCCACTGCTGAAGAATAATTATTGTTGATCCACCCCTCCGGTGACGATTGTGTTTTTCAATTGAAATGCTTCCCCAGGGGCTCGCACCATGTTCTTTGATCCGGGAAAATCAAAGGGCTCAAGCTGGGCCCCTGGCCCCCGGTTTACAAGAACAACAACGGCTCCCGCCTGATATTTCCTCACAATGTATTCCCAAATCGCGCTCTCGCGCGGGACTTCCTCACAATTCATGTACGCATCGCGCTCTCGCGTGGGACCGCCTCGCAATTGATTCACACGATGCGCCGTCGGCGCTCAGGAATCACGCTCTCGCTTTAGATTTTCTCGCGATCTACTCGGGAATCGCGCTACCGCTCGAGATTTCCTCACGATCCATGCAGGACCCACGCTTCAGCAACCCGCCTGCTCGACCTCGTCGCCTGGGCCCGCCTTTCTGGCCTGCCCGCTATGGGTCTGCCCACCCGATCTGCCTGCTTGGTTCTACCACTCGTTTTCTGCTCCTTGCCCCCCTCCTGCTAATTTCTCTCGTGCTCCATTTTTCTTCCTCCCCCTTCCACCCGTCCTCTCTTCCCTTGTTTTAGGGGCGTAAGGAAGACATACCCCCATGGGGTACGATTGAAGACGACGAGGGCGGGTACCGAGGGTTTGGGACATACGTATTGATTGGCACGTGAGCAGATAGGAGCGAACAGTCTTAAAAGGATTGTTGCATTTTAGTGCGAATAACTAAACAAGTATTACTGTTGGACCCCCCCAGGCCCCCTGGCGCTCTCGCCTCGGCGCCAGATACATTTTCATTGAAAATGAGGCTCACGCTCGAGCGGTTTGGGGGGGGGCCAGAACCGGCCCCCCAACAACAACAACGCTCCCGCTGGAGACTTCCTCCTTTTTTACCCAGAGCCGGTGCTCTTACTAGCCGCCGAAAACCGCCGCCCCAACAAAACCAACGCTCCCGCTCGAGACTTCTTCCCGTTTCACCTTGGACTGGCGCGCTACTCATTTTCTCATCGGCGCCGCCCCCAACAACAACGACGACAACAACAACAACAAAAACAACAACAACAACAACAACAACAACAACAACAACAACAACAACAACAACAACAACAACAACAACAACAACAACAGCAACAATAACAATAACAATAACAACAACCACAGCAACAACAACAACAACAACAACAACAACGACAGACAACAACAGCAACAACAACAATAATAACAACAACAACAAGAACAACAACAACAACAACAACAAACAACAAACAACAAACAACAAACAACAAATACCAAACAACAAACAACAAACAACAAATAACAAACAACAAACAACACCACCACCACCAAAAACAACGACAACAACAACGCTCCCGCTCGAGGCTTCCTCCTTTTTTACGCAGAGCTGGTGCTTTTGCTCGCCGCCGACAACCGCCGCCCAAACAAAACCACCGCTCCCGCCCGAGACTTCCTCCCGTTTTACGCTGGACTGGCTCCCAACTCTCTTTTGAATTGGCGCCGTCCCCAACAAGAACAACGCCCCCGCTCGAGGCTTCCTCCTTTTTCCTGAAGACGGTGCTGCTCCTCACCGCCGACAGTCCCCGTCCCGACAAAACCGCCGCTCCCGCTCGAGACTTCTTCCCTTCTTGCTCAAGGCGGTGTTCCTCCTCGCCGCCGACAGCCGCCGTCCCAACAGAACCAGCGCTCCCGCTCGAGATTTCGTTTTTTTCACGCTGGACTAGCGCCATACTCTCTTCTGCATTGGCGCCGTTCCCAGCAACAACAGCACCCCTGCTCGAGATTTCCTCCCTTTCTATTCAGGGCCAGGTCCTTGTCTCGCCGCCGACAGCCCCCATCCCCACCAAGCCAATCATATCGCTCGATACTTCCTTGTGCTTTACCCTTAACTGGGGTTCCACTGTCCACTGGCGGTCTCGCATCGGCACAGCATGGCGCGGGCATGCGTTCTCGAGGCAAGACATATTGAAATTCCTCGGAGGAGGTATTTGCAAGACCTCATGGGGCGGGGGATCTGGAAATGGGGATAACGGACCCCCGCGATAGAACAATACTCCCCCATGGTGGGGATGGTTATCGTGATGGTCGCATGCTGCGTGAGGAAGCATCGTGCATGAGGGTAGAACGATTGTTGCTGTTGCTGCTGTTGTTCTTGTTCTTGTTCTTGTTGCTCGAGGGGCCGGTACGGAGGGACCCCGATCGCCTCGGGCAGCCGGCGCCCAGGCGAGAGCCCCAGGACGTTCTCAGGGGGTCCTACAAGAAAGTGTTTGAAAATTGAGCTCCCGCAGCGGCTCTGGAAGCCCCCCAGAGGCGATTCCGACACGAGGGCCGCAGTTTTGGGCAAAACGCTAGGACGTGCCGAGCGGGAGCGCCGTTGCTGTAGTGGTGGGCCGTTGGCGGCGCCGAGGCGAGACCGCTGATCCTGCGTAAAAGGCGAGGAAGTATCGAGCTGGAGCGCTGGTTTGGTGGGAAAGCTGACTTTCGGAGCCGAGACGAGAGCGCCGATTCTGCGCAAAAGGCAAGGAAATATCGAGCAGGTGCGCTGGTTTGGTGTGAAAGCCGGCGTTCGGCGGCGAGCAAGAGCACCAGGCCTGAGCAAAAGAAGATAAAGTATCGAACCGGAACGTTGTTGTTGTTGTTGTTGCTATTGTTTTTGTTGTTGTTGATGTTGTTGTTGCTGTTGTTGTTGGTGTTGTTGGTGTTGTTGTTGTTGGTGTTGTTGTTGGGGGGCTGGTTTGGCGAAATCCCGACACGCCTGAGCGTGAGCCTCGATTGCAGAGGAAATGCAGCCGGCGCCTAGGCGAAAGCGCCAGGGCGGATCTAGGGGGTCCAACAATAATGCCTGTTTAATACTGCATGTTTAGTAAGTAAGGTTTAACAACAGCAGCAGCAGCAACAACAGCCACAGCAACAGCAACAGCAATAGCCACGGCAGCAACGACAACCACGACGACGACGACAACAAGGTCAACACTCAACAAGGGTCTGAATCTGAAACAAGACAACAGAACGACTAAACCCCGCAGGCGCGAGCACCTTACAATCACAGCATCTCTGTGCACTCCAGAATAATCGACGGTGGACAAGCCTCCCTTTAGTAAACCTCCCTTTAGTGAAAACGGCCTGGGACCGAAACCGACGGACCTGGACCCGCAAAAATGACGGCCGCGACGCCCTCTCGCGAACCGAAAACCGAGGTCTGTCCACCCCCGAAATAGGCTGCCGCAGTCGGACCACATGGTGGCGGGCCTCGGGCCACTTCTCGGGTGCTCCCCGGCCACCCTCCCGACCAGGCCACCGGGCCCCTGGCCCGCCCAGGGGCGCGGTGCAGCCGAGAGTCGTCGAGTGGACCTCATGCGCACTGGCGCACGTGGCACGACAAGGCGGGCATTCACTGGGACACGTGCGGTGCGATTGCAAGGGGAGGGAAGGAGGAGGAGGAGGAGGAGGAGGAGGAGGAGGAGGAGGAGGAGGAGGGAAGGAGGAGGCGAAGGAGAAGGACAAGGATAGGGTGATAGTCTTAGAAAGTGCAGGAAACTTTGGAGGTGGAGAAACAAGAAGGGCTGGAGAGGAAGGAGAGGGATACATCTGTATATATAGAGAGAGGGGAGAAGGGAGAAACAGAGAGGAAGAGAGAGAGAGAGAGAGTGAGAGAGAAAGAGCAACAGAGAGAGAGAGAGAGACATCGACAGCGTCAGACGAAAAGTAAAGATGAGGAGAGGGAGACAAGGAAGAAGGGAGGAAAGCCAGGCTATGCGTGAATACGCACCCACCCCGCACTTACCGAAGCATTTGCGGAATCGGGCAGATCAAAATTGAAAGCTCCGTTAAATTGGAGACAATCGGGGGTGGACAGAACCCCTTTTAGCAAATCACACTCTTGTAAAAACGATTTGGGACCAGAACCGGCGGGCGCAACCCCACAAAACATCTGGCCGCAACACCCCCTCGAGAGCCTAAAGAGAGCATCCCTTGAATCGCCTTGGCAGGCTGGCAGGCTGGGGGTTCTCTCAACCTCCGAGGCAGCATACCCAACCTCAAGTCTCCACCCTCCAAACCCCCACCCACCTACCCGCCCGCCTTCCCGCACCCGCAACTCTTGCCCCGACTTCTGCCGGGGGTAAGGGCACACGTCCCTCACCCATCCCTCCCACGAGACAGCGACCTCCATCACAGCTAGGAGGCACCTCGGGAACGCGACACCGCCTGAGGCGTCAGGACCGCACGCGTCCTCGGCTGGGCAGCCCGGCTCGGGACCGTACCAACGCGTTCGACTCCAGAAGCCCTGGATCCAAAACAACTGGCGTCGAAACAACAAGTGGACTGAACAAGAACAATGGACCGACAACGGAACACAGCCCGCCCCTGAAAAAACTCCGGAACCAAAGCTTGCTGCGGCCCCAGCTTCTGCTTCCGCCGCACTCCGCCGGTCTGCCGCCGGCGGAGCCCGGCCCCCCGTCCTGCCTCCGCCGGCCCGCGCCGGCCTTCCCTCTGCGCCCACTTCGGTGGGGGCATGGGATGAGGAACCCTTCAGGTAGGGAATCCAGGGTCTGGGAGCCGGTGTCGGCTATACGCAAGAGTGACCCTGGGTAAGAGTGACCTTTGGTGCGCGACTTTTTGGGGGCCGCGGGGGGACCAAACCCGGGCGAGCCAGCAGCTGCGACTGCTTCGTTTTCAGCCATCTGGGGACCCACCTGCGCCCGCACCAAAGGTCACTCCGGCGAAAGGTCACTCTTACGTCTAGTCGACGGTGGAACTCCAATCGCGGATTGGCCATGGACCATGGGCACCACCGCCGCCCTCATCAGACGGGGAATCCTCCGGGGGCTGGAGCCTCCTGGGAACAGTCCTCGGCGAACGCCCCCACCGTGTTCCTTCTCGCCGCTGGGAGGCTACGTGGCGCGCCCCCATGGCAAAGCCCAACGAAACGGCCCCCTTGGCGCGATCTGAACGTCCTGCCAGATCGGTGCCTCAGGAGGTGCGGGCAGACGGGCGAAGCGACTCGCGAGCACTTACGCCGCCGAGGGCCGCTGGCCGTCGGCGGCCGCCACCGAGGAGGAGGTGCTGCCCCCGCCGGCCCTCGGAGGCGAGACCCTTCCTCGGGAGCCGCTGCCATGGTGCTTCTTGTCGCGTCGTTCCCTGTGCCGTGCTGCTTCCTCGGGGCCGCACCGTGCTGTTCCCTGTCCCAGCGCTTTCGGCGGCAACTCGCGCGAGCCTCCCATGGCATCCTGCTGGCCCTTGCGAACCGACGCTGGCCGACGCTCTCATCGGCGCTGGACCGACGCTGATCGACGCTGAATCGGCGCTTCCTCATCGACTACCGCACGCTGGCGCACGCGCATGCACTCCGAAGGCGGAACCACGGGGACCCACGAGTGATGGGCCGGTTTTCCACCACCACCACCACCACCGTAAGTTGGAGGGGGGAAGGAGGTGGAGGATGAGCAGGAGGAGGAAGAAGAAGAAGAAGAAGAGGAGGACCCCCTCCCCCTCCTACTTATGGTAGTGGTGGTGGAACACAAGCCCACCCACGATGCTCCCATGACTTGCGGCGGGAGACGTTCCGCAGGCGCCGGCCGCTCCTGCTGCCCAGGGTCGACGACAGCCCCAGGGCCAAGGACACCGCCTGCCCCGGCCCGCCCCGCGAAAAAGCGCGCCGCCGCCCTCTGCCTGCGGCTGCCCGCCCCCGCGCGCACCACCGGCGGCGCGCGCGAGGGGATGCGCGCGAGGGGCCGGATCAGGTCAGGTGACCATAATAAAGGACAGAGAACCCACCCCGATGATAACCACCCCGAAACGCGACGCCTGTGGCAAACGCGCCCTAAGAAAGAATCGAACCGGGCAGGGCTGTGTAGTAAACGCCCAGGGCCGTTGCGTAGACGCCAATTGTCCGGTCTGGGTGGTTTTTTCCGCCCTTGACATACGCCCAATGGCGCGTCGGCAGGCGCAGCGTGATGAATGAGCTCACGTGGTGCGCGGAGGGGAAGGGGCACACGCGACGAGAGAGCGGGTCGCACGACGAGCGAGGACGCGAGGCGAGGAGGTGAGAGGGAGGAGGGACGAACGGGAAGGGTAGCGACCCAGGCAACGCGACAGAGAGGAAACCAGCTGCCTCTGGAGCCGCTTCATCACGCCGGAAGCTCCATGCAGCTACATGCGGAGGGTGGAGAAGGGGAGGCCTGCCAAGAAGGCGGGGAGGCTTCTGACAATACAGGGGGCTTCTTAGAAGCCCTCCTGGCTTCTGAGCAGGTTTCTTCGAAGCCCCCCCCAAAAAAAAAACTACATAATGATTTCCAACACCATGCCTGGCCAAGGCAAGGCATGGTGGTCATATAAAAATACCCTGCATGGTGGTCAGGCATGGTGGTCAGGCATCGCGGTGGTGATAGCGGTGGCCAACCATGGTGGTGGTATCAAATGGGGAGACCGTGAACCTGACGAACCGTATCTTGTTCAATTCTCCATATTCCTACACCTCCTCCTCCTGCTCCTCCTCCTCCTCCTCCTCCTCCTCCTCCTCCTCCTCCTCCTCCTCGTGTTTCTCGTCGTCCTCCTCCTACTGTCTTCCTCCTCCACCTACTGTTCATCCTGCTCCTCCGCCTTTTCCTCATCATCCTCATCCTGCTCCTCCTCATTACCCTCTTCTTCCCCTTTCCCTCTTCCAGCAAAGTCGCGCACCCGACAGGATCGAGCAGGAAGACGTTCATTTTGGGGGGTCCGGCTCGGAGCGTCCCCCCGTCCTGCTGCCTCAGACTTGTCGGATTCAGTAACACGGTTTTCACGAAGTCGTCGTCCCTGATGGCAAGTACTGGTGCAATATATGCAGTGCAAAATATGTGGTGTGAGCTACGTGGTGTAAACAGCGTGGTGAAATACGCACTAACGTTGCACATGGTATGTGAGCTGCGCGGTTCAAGCCATGTGGTGGACTCTATTTGTTTCCCAAGGACGCTGGCTCAAGACGGAAGTCAGCGGACAGGAATCGTACTTGCACTTTCTAAGCGCACGGCAGCCTCCCTACCGACCACGGCGGTGCAGCCTCAATTCAGAGCAGGAGCGGAAATTGAAATACTGGAATCCAAGACGCGGCCGCCTCCAGAATCACGAGCAAAATATGCACAACGAAAATGAATATAACCTCAGTCCCATCATGAAGAAGCCCACGCCCAGCACAGGTAGACCAGTGAAGCAAGACACGGATCGAACTGCACGACCACAAGTGCATCGACATTCGTGCGAGGAGCCCCCACGGTTCAGCCAAGATGATTTATGCCGGGATGGGATACGCCATCAACTGCAAAGCACCGCTGACAACCGTAGCCATATGAGAGCATGTACTGAATCGCCCCAAACCCGATACAAGGAGAAATACAAAAACCTCTTGAGCACTATGATGACACATCGACGGGTGACCGAACAACTGACTAGTCAGAGAAGTGATATTAGCGATCGTAAGTAGAAAGACGAGAGGATGAAGACGGCCCCCCCACCTTACTCTGCCCAGGGCGGCGCGCAGCGGCCGGGCGGCCCTCGGGCCACTGGGGCGCAGCGCGGCGTCGAAACAGCCTCCAGCGGGAAGTCGCCCTCGGCCTCAGGGCGGGCGCCTCGACTGAGGCCCAGCCCCCGCCGCCGCAGCCCGCTCCTCGATGAGGCGAGCCGCCCTCTCGAATCCCAAGCCTCGGCGGATGGCCGCGCGGCGCGCGGCTGCACCCTGACCCGCGCCCCCGCGCAGCGAAAAGTAGCGCCCCTGGCCGCGCGCGCGTGCCCCGCCACGTCCAGGGTCGTGGCCCCAGGGGCGCTCGCGAGAGTCCTGACCAGCCCGAGAGCTCCACGCATGCCCGGGCTTCCTCATCGCGACCGCCCGCCGGCGCCGCCACCGCCGACGGCCCCGAGGAGCAAAAGGGCGCCGAAGTCGCCGAAGCCGTCGTAGCCTCCAGCCCGTTGCACGGCTCCTCCGGCGCCAGCGCCTCGACGGCCGCGGAGGGGGGCGCCAAATTCGCCGAAAACGTCGTAACCTCCAGCCCGCTGCACGGCTTCTCCAGCGCCGGAGCCTCGACAGCCGCGGAGGGGGGGCGCCAAATTCGCCGAAAACTTAGCAACCTCCGTCGCGTTGCACGGCTCCTCCCGCGCCAGCACCTCGACGGCCACGGAGACCAGGAACGCCTCGAGCAGGCCAAACGGGTGCTGGCGATCCGCATACCACAGCTCAAGAAGATCAGGCGCGTCGAAGAACCTCATCGAGGGGGTCAGGCACATCGAAGCCCCCACCGTGATCCAGCATAAGCAAATGTGACCATGGAGAGAAAGGTGCGCATGGAAAGGTACGGCCCGAGGGTGATTCTATAGCGGCCATGCTTGTATAGGTACGAGCCGGTGTGGAGCTTGTTGAGGCCCTTCTCCACGCGGTAATGTGTCCCTCGGGGCCGCGGACTAAGGGCTCGGCGAGCACGATGTGGGACTCGGAGGGCTTGTCATTGGGCCCCAGTTGGGGCTAAAGTCGTCTGCAATCTCTGCGAGCAGGGGAATCAGGATGGTCACGTCATCGCCGTCGCAGCCCCCGATCCGGCGATCTTCCCCTGGAACGGCTGGAGCCTCGCCCTCGTCCTGGTTCTCGTGCACCTGGGGCTCTGCTAGAGGCAACGCCGGTCGTCATTGCTCCCCTGGTTCTGGTGCTCCTGGGGCGCTGCTTTCAGCACCGTCGAGTGTGTGTGTGGGTCGTCCTGCCTCAGCTTCGAAAGCTGCTGCCATACCTCCGAAATGCTCTTCTGCAGGTGGTTTCGCAACTCCACCTCCCTTCAAGAGATAAGAGAGAGAGCCTCGCCCCTTGCGGTGTCCTCGCCGCCTTGCACGGGCTGCAAGGCAACAGGGAGACCGAGCTCCGCTTCGGAGTGCACGGGGAGGCCTGACCGTGGCTCCGAGGCTGCCGAGCACAGATGGGAGGCCGCGCAACAGGATGTGGAGGACGGCGCAAAATCGATCGAAGGAGTGCTTCTTTCTCGGCGATCAGCAACCTCAGTTCGCTCCGGGTCATCTTCTGGCTGAGCTGTAGCAGCCCCGCGGTTGTCCTCGTGTCCCGTTTCCTCTGGGGCCCGTCCTTCTCGAGCTCGGCGTCGGACGCCATCAGCGTCCCCAGAGCAGCCAGCGCCTCTGCCTCGGCCGCACGCACCCAAATCGCGGCGCTGCATCCGGTCACCACCTCCGAGGGCTGCGAGGCCATGTGCCCCTGGGGCCGAGGGAAGAGGAGGAGGAGCCCGGAGAGGGAGAGGAGACGGCCCGTGCCAGCCCTAGCTGCTCGGCCAGCGCAGCCTGAGCCAGGGCAGCTCGAGCCATATGTGGTGGACTCTGTGAGGCACGAGCCACACGATGCAAGATGTGTAGTGCGCAGTCTACGCAGGCTGAGCAATGCAGTATACGCACGGCGCGACCACGAGGCGCCCACGGGCGGCAACGAGGCGAAGCCTCGGCGAACCCCCCGCGTGCACGGGGCGCCCGCGCAGCGCCCGCGGGCGGCAACGTCGCGAGACCTCAGCGGACACTTCCAGTTCCCTGGGGAGGCAAGCAAGAGGCCCCAACGGCAAGCACCATGCGAGGAAGAACGGCACGTCAGCCAGTCCTGGCCACCACCACCCCTCGGACGCCCCTGACGACGGAGGCCACGCGGTGCACCTGCGTCGACCTAAGACGAGCGTTCTGCAGGAAGCCCCTGCAACAGAAGTGCGGATCGCACGCGCGCGCGCCTCCGCGCGCAGGCGAAGGCATAACCAAACTCATGCTGGCTGACTGACTACCGACCAGGCCACCCCAACCTAACCCGAAGACACGAATTTCGGGTTGGGGGGACGGGCTCCACCCGTGTTTTTTGTTCAATGCTCCCCGACCCCCCCCCCTCAACTGGAAGTGGAGGGCACACCGTGTGCCTTCGGGTTGGATCGGGGTGGTCTGGTGCGCGGCTGTTCACGCAGCCATGGCATAACGGACCAAGAGCTGCCACAGACAAACCCGAAGGTCTCCAGATGAGCATGCACGACTCCTGTGACCGCGCACTCGAAAAAGGAATCGGAAGCAAAAGACAGCAGCAGAAGCACCGTCGGCAAGTCTGCCACCAGAGACCAGGCGGGCCCCACGCGCGCGCGCGCGCCAAGGTCGAAGCCAGTCGACGACCATCGCGCACCCGCCAGCTCTGCCAAGCGTTACACAGCGGGCAAAACGCGCGCGCGCGCGTCTGCGCGTGCACACGTCGGCATCCTTCGAAAAACCAACTGGCTTCTAAGGATGTCACGGCATACCTGTTCCAAACTTTTAAAAATATGAAAATAACAAACAAAACAAAATTATTATTTTGTTTATATTTATATGTATATATACCAAAAACAAAAAAGAAAAAAAAAAAAAAAAAAAAAAAAAAAAAAAAAAAAAAAAAAAAAAAAAAAAAAAAAAAAAAAAAAAAAAAAAAAAAAAAAAAAAAAAAACGAGAAGTGGCTCCGGATCAGAAGATGTGCAAGACAGTCTGACGTTCGGCGCGCGCGCACTTCCTCATCAGACTCATCAGCACCATCATTGTCATCATCGTCAAGAGCTGGACGTCGTCTATCGTCATCGTCATCATCACCTTCATCAGCTGGAAGTTATTATCATCGCGATCTTCGCCTTCGTTTCACCGCCACTTCCAACACAATCATCATCCTCCTTCTCATTTGTATCCTTCTTCTCTTCCTCCTCGCCATCGTCATTACTACTCTTATTATGATTATTACCTTCATCGTCGTCAACGCCGGCGTCGTCGCTGACTGCACATAGCTTGCACCTCAGAGCTTACATCGCATAGCTTGCACCACATAGCCTACACATCCTCAGTGCAATGACTCACTGGATGGGGTCCACGCTGGCAAAAATGTCCGATGCTCGTGCTCCAAATGTCCTCGGACATGCTCGTGCTCTCGATGTCCTCCCTCTCCATCACATTGCTGTTCCTCTCCCCCCTGCTTCACGCAATGACACCTCGAATCCACATGTCTCTCTGCATTTCCGTGCACAGTGCCTTCCCCGCCGACCGGGTTGAAGTTGCCGCCGGAGATCCAGCCCATGGCGTAGATTGCGACCGAGAGGGAAAAGGTAGGCTAGCTGAGCGAGCTGCAAGCAGAAAACAAGAGGAGAATCGGCTGCGCAAGTCCTGAAAACAAAAAACAAAAAAAAAAAAAAACAAAAAAAAAAAAAAAAAAAAAAAAAACTGATCGTTTACAGATCCCACGTGGTGCGACCGCAAGAGCTCGATCCTACAGCTACGTACTCTATGCACGGGTATGTGGGCAAAGGTAGACGGGTGAGCGAGAAAAGAAGGCTCAGCGGCTGGCTGGCAAATTCTTCCTGGCCGCACACACCCTCGATAGGCAAAGTCATGTCTACCCCACCCCCCGCGAAGGAGGCATGGACACCCCGTGAAGAAGACCTGGGCAGGCGGCTGCACCTGAAACTTTCACGTGAAGTGAATCACTGCCCCGTTCAAGCAGTGCTTGCACTGAAGGCTTCTTGGGCTGTAAAAAGCAGGCCCTGTCCGTCGCAGGCGACCACAAGTGCGCTGGTGCTCTACGGCTGGTGCTGGATGTGTCGGTGCTCTATGGTTGATGCCCTATGGTTGGACCCCGCTGGGTGGCCCCTATATGGTGCCCAACGACAGGTGCCCTGTGGCGCCCTACGATTGGTGCCACATGTCCGGCCCTTGAAACCCCGAACGAAAAGCCTGGCCCATCTCTTGCAGACGCACTTTTTGCTTCCTCTTTTCTCAAACGCAACCCCCCTTGCCTAGGAAGTCTCGCGAGGGCGATAGCTTCAACCGAGCAAGCAGCGCGGCGCGATCGAAGAGCGACCGGCGCCCGAAACGGCGGCGGGCACGAGGCGCGGAGGCAGCTGCGCCTCAGCGCCCCGCACCCCACGCGCCCCCCGCCTGCCTCCGATGGTCTTCCGCAGGCTTCCGCCAGCTTCCGATGGTCTTCCGCTGGTGGTCCGCCGAGGGCGCTGCGCGCCGACGACGAGGCCATTTTTCTGGAACGCACCACCGGGCTGGTGCCCCAGGATCGGTCACCTATGGTTGGGGCCGTACGGCTGGTGCCGCAGGGTGCCGTGTGGTCGGTGCCCCGTGGTTGATCTGCTGACCACCTACCAGGCCAACCCAACATAACCCGACCGAAGACCCGAATGTCGGGTTGGAAGGGGGGACGGGTTCCACACGTGCTT
The DNA here is from genome assembly GCA_963575745.1 of Prorocentrum cordatum. NCBI lineage: Eukaryota > Dinophyceae > Prorocentrales > Prorocentraceae > Prorocentrum > Prorocentrum cordatum. Next base: position 128,925 of record CAUYUJ010017319.1, read on the forward strand.
TTTCAATGTACCCCGACCCCCTCCACTGGAAGTGGAGGGCAGATCGGGGCCTTCGGGTTGGGTTGGGGTGGTATGGTGGGGCGTGATCTACTGCTGTGTCCTACGGTGAGGGCATTGGGCAGGGAACCATTTAGGCCAACCAAGGCTTGGCCATGGGTCTGAAGCCTCCTGGGTACCTTCCTTAACGAACGCTCCCATCGTATGATTGGTGCCCTGTGGCTTGTGCCCTACTGTCGGCACGTAGCTTGCACATCGGGCGTGAGAGAATCCAATGTTTGGGGTCCCGGCGCTGGCATATTTGAATATATCGTACACGTGATCCTGGCGCTGGTCTGTTCCTCCTCGGGGGAAGGTGCCGCCCACGAGAAGACAGCCCTCAAACCCAGCCAGCCCGATAAAAGCATGGCTGCTCGATTATCCGTCACCTGATTCTGAAAAGCCGCCCTGGAAAACTGGCCGCTCGTGGCCCGCAGTGATCGGGACTCGAGCCGAAACCTGGCCGTGCACAGGAGCAGGCCTGCGATATCCGCCGCCGCGCACCCTTCCACGTGGGGGCGCGGCCCTCTGCGCGCACCCCCCGCCCTCCCGAGGCCGCGACCCACCGCAACAGCACGGATCCGCGCCCCCCCTCTTTTGGAGCAGCGGTGCGCCCGCGCACGACCCGCGCTCCCGAGCCTCCGGGACGGCCGAGGCGGGCCACCAAGACCGCCAGGATGGTCCCTGGATGCCTCCAAGATGGCCCCAAGACGGCCCAGGATCTTTTTTGAGGAGGGAGAAGAACAGGCAGTGCGAAGCAGAACGCAAGCAGGACATGGAAACCTGGCAGGCCTGAAGTGTTAAACACCTGTTGGACCAGAATAACTGGACGAGTTCCCGCCCCAGCTCGCAGGCCTGGCCGGAAAAAATGTTCAAAATAGTGTGTGCGGCGATTGGCACAAATCAGACTGTCCGCCCCCAAGATGGCCCAGGATGGCCTCCGAGACGGCCCGAGATGCATCCAAGACGGCACCATCGGGCCCCCGAGAGGCCTCCAAGATGACCCAAAAACAACCCAAGGAAAACCAACAAATGGCCCA
>CAUYUJ010017319.1:137500-150000 GCA_963575745.1 Prorocentrum cordatum
CTGCAAGAGAGAATGCTTAGGAGTTCTATGAAAATCCGGACTCGCCCGCCGCCCGCCCGCCGCCCGTTGCCCGCCGCCCGCCGCCGCCCGCCGTCCGTCCACCGTGCTCCCATGTTCACCACCACACCCAGTACTCCACAGCATCCGTCTCCAACACCCCACTCAGCACTCAACCCTCCTCCCTCCTCGCCTTCTCTCTCTGTCTTCTCTCGTCCGTTCGCGAAGGGCTGGTTGAAGCAACGGGCCCGCGCCTCCCGCGATCCCTTGTCGTCGCCGTCGCCGGGTGCAGCTCTGCAAACTGCACCACTTTGGCCCGGCGGGGCTTATCGGACCCACTGGGTCAGCCCGTTGCTTCCACTCGCCCTCACCCCTCCCGCCTCCGTCGCTGCTCCTCCATGCCTTTCCTCGTTGTCATTCCCTGTCTGCTCCACTCTCCTCTTCTTCCCCTTCTTGCTCCACGTCCCTCCTCGCCTTCCCCTTTCTCCACCTTCTCTGATTCCCCCTCCTTCCTAGCTCTTCCCCCCTTGGCTCCTCGTTCTCCATCGCCTCTCCATCCTCCCTCACCATCCTCCCTCCTCGTCCTCCACCGCCTCCCCACCCACCCTCACCTTCCACCCGCTTCTTCTCCCACCCTCCCTCACCCTCCACCCTCCGCCCTCCCCCATCACCTCACCAATCCCCTCTCCCTCCACCTGCCCCGCCCCGTCCGTGTACAGTAAGACAAGACCCCGCCCGTGTACAGTACGACAAGACCCCGTCCATGCACAGTAAGACAAGACTTTCGCCCTAGCCGACAAAATGGGTGACCTTAAAGATAAATCACCGTGTATGCATATATATATATATAAAAAATCATACACACATATACATACATACAAACAAACATACATACATACGTACAGACATACATCATACATACACGCCTGCATACCGACCTACCTACATACATACATACATACATACATACATACAGACATACATCCATACAGACACACTGACAGACAGACAGACAGACAGACAGACAGACAGACAGACAAGCAGGCAGGCAGGCAGGCAGACAGACGGACAGACAGACAAAACGACAGATAGACAGGCAGACGGACAGACAGACCGACAGACAGACAGACACACATACATACACACATACCAAAATACATACATGACTGCACGCATGCATACACACGAATAATGTGTAAAACTGCATATGTGTAACATATATACATACATACATACATACATACATACATACATACATACATACATACATACATACATACATACATACATACATACATACATACATACATACATACACACACATACATACATGCATGCATATATACCTACCTACCTACCTACCTACCTACCTACCTACCTACCTACCTACCTACCTACCTACATACATACATACATACATACATACATACATATACACATACATACATACATACATACATACATGCATGCATGCATGCATGCATGCATGCATACATACATACACACACATGCATGCATGCATACATACAGACATACATGCACGCATGCAGACATACATACACAAGCATGCATGCATACAAACAGACAAACAAGCAAACACACTCACAGACAAAGAACCACAAACACAGACATGCGTGCATACATACGTGCGTGCATACATACATGCATGTAGTTATACAGGCATACAGTGAGAAGTGCATACCTGGAAACATACACATACACGTGCACCTACACCTACACATAGCAAAACACATACACTCCCATATGCTCATATGCATGCGAATACACCTATGCATACACGTAAATTCGCCTACACCTACACATACGCAGGCACATATGCATACAGACAAACACATATGCATAACTGCATATATACATGCGCATACACGTACAAGCATACGTAAATCCATACATATGTGCATTTGTACATACACATACAATCATGCATACATAGATACCTACATGTATGCATGCAAACATACCGATATGCATGCATGCATATGCACACATATATATATATATATATATATGCTTCTCTCACCTGTTTTTGTGCACTCCGCCAGGGAGCTTGTCAGGCCAGGACCTCTGGGGGCTACTCAGGGGTCATTCCAGGAGTTGGGAGAGGTCCCGTCCCTTCAGCGGCATCCAAGGGCCTCCCAACCCGCCTGGCACAGCCGTGGCGCTTAAGCACCCGCGCTGCGTCCCAGACGCGCTGACACACTTGCACCGCCGGGAGGTTAAACGTCACCAACCCCTGAACCCCCTAGCTCTCTCGTCCTGGCAAATACTCGCGCGGAGGCAGGCACGGCCACGCGCGAGACGGTAGCAATGCTGCCCCCTGTCTGTGGGTGGGCCAACACAGCTACGGCAGATGGATGAAACTCAACCGTTATCCATCAACGGCGTCGCGCACGCTCAGGTGGACTCCGCATAGGTTTCCTTGGAAGGTTCATATATGCTTCTCTCACCTGTTTTTGTGCACTCCGCCAGGGAGCTTGTCAGGCCAGGACCTCTGGGGGCTACTCAGGGGTCATTCCAGGAGTTGGGAGAGGTCCCGTCCCTTCAGCGGCATCCAAGGGCCTCCCAACCCGCCTGGCACAGCCGTGGCGCTTAAGCACCCGCGCTGCGTCCCAGACGCGCTGACACACTTGCACCGCCGGGAGGTTAAACGTCACCAACCCCTGAACCCCCTAGCTCTCTCCACGGTCCCTACTCTGGCAAAAGCCGCTCCCTTTGCTCTTACTTATGCCCTCCACCTCGTTGTAATGAAACGAGGGAAGAAAGGTGGAGGATGGGCGGGACAGACAGACAGGCAGTACAAAGCAAGAAGAGTTCATCTCGCTTCTGCTCGCAGGCGGGACGCGAGCAGGCCGCAGCGCTTCCGCTGCGCGGGCGAGAGATTTAATTGAGTGGCCTCGGCGACGGCATCCTGGACATACAAGCGGGCCGTGCGCGCCGAGGCCCATCTGCCTCGGAGCAGCGTCTGCTCCATGGAGCCATGGCTGCGGAAGTCGGCGGAGGCGCCGCCCCTCCGCCAGCTGTAGAGGGTGAGCTTAGCATCCTGCAGTTCCAGCAGCTCACGCACTCGGCTGAAAGTGTTCATGAAACTGTTTGGCTCCATTCCGAGGCACAAGTCCTGTCCGTGCGCCTGAGCCTTTGCTCTAGCAAGGAGGGCGACCGCTACACCACTCCGCACGAGCACGAACTCTCGGGCACCAGTCTGATGCTGGCTCTTGGCGTTGCGCAGCTGCAGCACGGCCATTCGTCGGAGTGGGTACAGCTGTACATCGGACCACACGAGCGAGGTCATCTCACCCGTCCGGAGGAAAGCATCGTAGCCCGCAGCCAGCACCGCCGCAGCACCGAGCTGGCCTACGGCTGCAAATGCACCAGCGAATGCTGCCGCGATCAGCGGACCAATCGGCAGCGCCCGCCCAGCTGGCTCCAGTCGTTGCCACGTCTTGGCCAAGCGCCAGCTGTCCCGCAGGTGCCCTCGCACGGGCGGGAAAGCGCGCGTGATGCCAGCAATAGCATTATTAACTTCGAACAAAGATCCTCCGCTCAGCCAGCGGCTCTCAATGAAGGCGGCCACGCCAGCGTCGACCTGAGCGGGCGTCTGCGGCTGCCGGTGCTCCTGGATCCAGAAATCAACGACTTCATCGACTGCCGCACGGTACCGCTGCAGGGTGAGTGGCGTGACCATCGCCTCCCTCAGCGGTTGGGATCTCGCTGCAGCTCGTCGCGCCATCGCCTGAGCTGTGACCCGGCTCACCTTTGCCGCTGCTTGTGCTGCACGCTTGCTGGGGGCGGCCCTCCTGGCCCTTGCCGGCGGCCGCACTGGGAGCGAGGCAGCGGCGGCCGAAGCTCCAGCGGGACGGCGTGTCGGCGGGCATGTCGTCGGTGTCGCAGTAGCCGTACAGCGGGTACCCTGCCGTCGCGAGGAGGAGGGCGTTGAGACGGCGGAGCGCGGGCTGCAAAGCCCTCGCGCTCGATCTGCCCTTGGTGCTGACTGCCGCGATCGCTTGGGCATCCAGTATGTGCAGGTAGCGGCAGCGGTGGTTCTCAACCGCTCGGCACCTCCAGCGCGCTCCAGCCACTGCAGCCTCCAGCTCCAGCGCCGAGATGTGCCCGGGCCGCTGCCAGCGAAACCCTTTGGCGATCCGCCAGGCCCAGAGGTGCGTACGGAGAGCTGCCCGCGGCCACGCGCGGGCTCGGTAGGGTGCCCCGGTGTCAAGCCGGACGTCCGTGCCCCCGCGGTCCGCGACCCTCAGGAACTCCACGATCAGGCTGCGTTCCAACCGCGGGTCGCGATGTCCCGGCTGCTGGAAGTCGGGGACCACGTTCCAGTTCGCCTCGCACGCGCCCACAGCGAGGCAGCTGCTGCCCGGGATGGCGGCCGCTAGCGCCCCCACCTGAGCGAGCCACGAGCCGAGAAGATACATGACAGCCTGGACGCAGAACGTATTCCCGATCAGAGACTCAATGACGCTGTCACGCTCGGCGGCAGGTGCACTATCTTTTACAGCGGCCTGGAAATAGAGACGGTCGAACCCCATCAGGGCAGCACGCTCCTCAGGCACGGGCAGCCGGCCCCGCTCACGCCTTGCATCCCAGATGAGGCTGCCGTCCTCGTAGTTGTTGACCTGGTAACGGTAGCTGTCGGCAGCCCAGCGCTCTGCAGCCCTCACCGAGGCGCGGTCGAGGCCCACGGGCCGAAACGGCGGGTGACTCCGCGGGATCGGCCTCGTGAAACAAGGGAGGTCTGCCTCAGGGTCCAGCGTCGACCAGCCCTCCAGGAGCGAGGCACTCAGTGGGAGCCTCTCCACCGCAAGCGAGACCTTGAAGTACGTGGCTTCACCCACACCCTTGGTCTCGACGGTGGCGTCGGACGCCAAGAACGCCGTAACGGGCCACGAGCACCAGTACAGGCGGGGCCGCCTGACGTGAGTGAGACACCTGGCATCGAGGAACACGGGTGTGACGCCAAGCGCCCTGGTGAACTCCGCCCTCGACTCTAAGGTCATGCTGAACACGTTCTCGACGAACCACATGGTGCGCTTGGGAAAGGCAGCCTCTGCTGCCTGGATCAGCTCGGGGACCCGGAAGAAGAGCCTCGACCTCGACCCCTCCAGGCCGGTCCCCACGACATTGATGCTCGCCAGGTCTTGGCACGGGCTCCCCGCGGTCAGGACGACCCAGTCGGCGTCCCGCGCGTAGCCCTTCAGCATCTCAGTAAACCGCGCCGTGTCGACGGCCTCGATGTTGCCAAGCTCGATCACGCCCGCCCAGCGGCGACGCACCAGTCGCCGGGCGGCGGGCTCGACCTCGCAGCTGACATGGGCCATCACGTCGATCGGGAGTCTGGAGGCCGCCACCGCGGCCCCCGCGGCGCCAGCGAAGAGCTCGATGAGAACTATGCGAGGGCGCCACCGCACACCCCGCACAGGGGCCGCAACTGCACCAGGCCGCAACGTCACAGCCGAAGCTCCCCCTCTCGCGCACGCAACGCCCTGCGCCGAGAGCCCGGCCGTGTGGCAGATGCCCCCGGCGCGCTCGCTGGCATCGGTCGCTATGACACAAGTGTCGATCTTCGCGCGCAGGTCGGTGTAGGCCAGCGGCAGCGCCATCGCGAAGCCCAAGAGCTCGTCGCACATGCCAAGGGGAACAGTCTGCGGACGCGTCCAGCGTCCAGCAGCCCACACGCTGTTGAGGAATCCCATGAAAGGCCTCCTGAACTCCGCTGCCCTGGCGCACCTGCCTAGGATCATGAGCATGCCCTGCGACGAGAGGCCCTGCCTGCCCATGCCCCACAGGATGAACGCCAGCAGCTGGTGCAGCTTCTCGGTCGTGACTCCGACCCGGCCGACGGCCCCGTCAAGACCCGCGCCCATCCGCTCCAGGACCAGCGCGCGGTGCTTGGCCTTGCCGGGGGCGACGCTGATCCCCGAGCGGCCGTAGGCGGCCCTCTGCTCCTCCTGCGCGCAGCTCATCGTGCCGAGGAGCTCCGCGACCATCGCGTTGGGCACCACCTCGCCATGGTCCCAGTCGTCGATGTAGTACTGGATCCACTGCTGCTCGAGCTCCTTCGACTTGAACGGAAGCGGCCGGTCCTTGCGCCACTCGAGCTCTGCGGGAAACCCCGCAGCGAGGGGGCGAGAGCCGAACCCGAGGCGCCTGTGGCAGTGCTGAAACACCGTGACCGCGTTGATCCAGCCCATCGGGATGACGCGCAGCGCGAGGTGAGTCTTCCCAGGACCCGGCACACCGATGAGCTCGTTCGGGATCGCCTCCGCGAGGGTCATGTATGGCTGCCAGGCCTCGGGCAGCTCGTAGCAGTAGAAAGCGGAGGCTTGGTCATCCGAGGACCAGAGCAGCATGTGGCCCTCTGGGAGCGGGATGGCGACCCACGAGGGCGACGCGCTAAGGGTCCCGATGTCATCCCTCATGATGCGCTGGTAGCTGTTGGCCGGGACCATGTTGATGATTAACCGCTGGACGCACGCCTGCCCAGGTGACGGCGTGCCTCCCTTGGCGACCCCGAACGCCCCCGCAAGCACCTTGCGGTTCCCGACCTTGAAGATGCGGTCGTCGGCGATCGGCGCCGCCAGCCCCAGCTCGACGAGCTTGGTCCCGATGCGGTACCACTCCTGCTTGGACGTGACCTGGATCGCTGCCCGCGGGACCTCTGCAGGCCACTCATCTCGTGGGAGCAAAGCCAGCGTGGGGTCGGCAAGCCAGGCGCCCACCTGAGCGTCCGCGATGTCGACCGCCTTGACCGAGGCGGCAACGCCGCGCGCGGGGAGGCCTGGCATGATGCCCGCGAGCGAGAGCGGCAAGGCGCGGGCCGTCTCCTCGCCCCCGTAGGAGACGGTCCTCGACGAGATGACCCGGTCCCAGTCCGGGAGCTCGAAGGCTGTGGCGGCATCCTGAACGAAATACTCACAGGCCTCCTGCACAATGCCGAGCGCACTAACCTGGCTAGCCGTGGGCCGCCTCGCGGCGACGGTGGGACTGCGCATGTGCCCCGTGTACTGGTAGTTCAGGCTGAAGACCACGAGCTGGGCCCACCCCTGCGCCGTGGCGGCGTCCACCTCGCAGGTCTCCGGCAGCTGCTGGTGCAGGTACCAGGCGGCGCGGTACCTCTCGAAGAGTGGGGCGTCGGGCAGTGGTAACGGCAACACCTCGCGCAGCCGCGCGAAGCTGGCCGTGGGGTCTGGCGAAGTGCACATCTTACGAACGTACCGCCCGATCGCCCCTGGCGAGCCGTGCACCGCCTCGTGGACTGCGAGGGCCAGCCTGAACTTGGAGCTGACGCCCGTGCCCACCTCGGCTAGCATCTGGCGCCACCGCCGAGCCTGCGAACTGCCGCGTAGCTGCCGCTCAGGCGGGCGGAGGGCAGGCGGGGGCGTGCTGTGGGCCGCGGCCTTAGCCGTGTCGGCCCTCACGCTCAAACCCAGGCCGTCCTGCGAGCAGTGCCCGTGCCGCGGCTCTTCCCCGTCTTGCCTTTGCCGCGGCTCTTGGCAGCCAGCGGCCTCCCGATGCGCGCCTTCCACGCTGCCTGGGCCTCGCCCTCGCGCCTCGGGTGGGCCGCCTTGTGCTGCGCGAAGCTCCGGCTCGCCGCCGCCTCCGCTGGTGGCACGCGGGCGGCGGCTGCTGCGTCGAGGTCCCCCTCCGAGTCGCTCAGGAGCTGGACTGACCGCGTGGGACTGCGGCTGGTCCTCCGCGCCGCTGGCGGCTTCTTCTCGGCGGGGGGAGCTGCGGGACCGTCGCCTGGAACGCGTCCGGCAAGGATCCTCATCGCCTCGGCCGATCCCGAGACTGGCGTCCCGGTAGCAGGGGGCGGGGGGCGCGCCTCCGCGCGCCCATGGCCTGCAGGTGCCGTCCCCCCCTGCAACGGAGACGGCTCCCGGCCAGACCCCTAGCCCGGCCTGCGGTCTGCAAGCCGCTGGCGGAGTTCGGCGACCTTCAGCTCCCGGGCCTCGACCTTCTCGGCGGCGTTCTCCTCGTCCAGAGAGGCGCCTGATGGAAGCTGTTCCTGTGCGACCAGCGTGAGCCACCGTGCTGACCGCCAGTTCCCGTCGCGGATGGCCATCGTCCGCGCCTTGAACTCCTGCATGAGCAGATCCGCAGTCTCGACGACCTCTCCGCGCAGGATGCCGTCGAGCGCCAGCCCCAGCGTGCGGAGGACCCGCACCTCGTCTGTCCCCAGCGTGCGCGGCGGGTGAGCAACGAAGAACACCGTGTTCAGGAACTGCGTGACGCATGGGGCCAGAGGGTCGGCTTCGCCCGCGGACAACTGCTGGGTGAACTGGCTGCGCAGGTGGCCGAGCCCATTCTCGAGGAGAGCACCAGGCCGCTGCCGAGCGATCCTGCGGAACAAGTCGCGCTTGATGTTCACGCCCTGGTAGCGATCGCGGCCCCCGAGGCGCTCCGTGTCGCTCTCCGCGCCGTCCTCCGCGTCGTCGTCGTCGCGCCCCAGGAGCGCAGCGGTCAACGCTGACGCCAGCCTGCTCCTCGATCCCGAGGCGCTGGCGCGCGCAGGGGCAGCAGCGGCGGCTCGGCCAGCTACCACCTGCGCCAGGCGCTCGCCCACGGCCCCTGCTGGGCGCGCGGCATTCTTGGGCGTGCCCTGCCTCGGCGCACCACGAGCTGCCTTGCCCCCGAGCCGCACCAGCCGCGCCTCGAGCTCGGGGTCCTCGGCGGTCTCCTCGAGCCCAGCAAGCTCCTGGTCGAGCGGGCTCGTATCTCCTGGTCCGCCAGGGGTCTGGGTGCCCTCCACCTCGCGGGCTCGCTTGCGCGGTGGCCCGCGAGGCTCCTCCTCGTCCTCGTTGGCCCCGTCCCCGAGCGGCCAGCCGCCGAGCTCTCCAGGCATCGGCTCGGCCGAGGGCGCGTCGGTCAGCACAGGCGCTCCAGGGTCCGCGGCCGGGCAGATGAGCTTCGCCTGCTCGCGGGCCACATCGCGGGGGTCCACCACCTGCCACACGTCCAAGTGCTCGACCACTGCGCCCACTGGGGCGACCGCCCCGCACTCGGCGGCGCTGCACTTGCAGAGGTGGAAGACCGTGGCCAGGGGGCGCGCGCCCTGCTGCCCGGAGGAGGCTGCATACCATGAGAAGTACGGGTCGCTGGCGCCCACGTGCCGGCCCTTGAAGAAACGGCCGAAGGCGTCCGCTTGGTAGGCGACCTCCACTTCGAGCATCTCGACGCCCTGCGGCGCCCCGTCGTCGTCCTTGACGCGCGCCAGGACCCGTGCACCAGCCCACAGCGGCAGCCCCGGCACCAGGTCGCCGTTCAGCGCCGCGTCGAGCCAGGCCCCTCTCGGGAAGGGCCACCCGGCGGCACCCGGGGCTGCCCGCTCCATCGGGCTCCTCGCCAGCAGCGGCGCGGGAGAGGGGCGACCCGCGCCCGGGATCCTCGTCTCCCAGCCAGGTCTTCGCTCCCCTCAGCCCGCAAAGTCTGCCAGCGAGGCTGATCAGAATCAGTCGTCCGAGCGTGGCCTGCACGCGGCCGCGCTCGGCGCGGCGAACTTTCAGTAGACAGAGTGGCTCGGCAGCGGCCACAGACGGGCGGCACCGCCCGGTGACTCCGCTGCCTGTCTCGAGCCAACACAGCTACGGCAGATGGATGAAACTCAACCGTTATCCATCAACGGCGTCGCGCACGCTCAGGTGGACTCCGCATAGGTTTCCTTGGAAGGTTCATATATATACATATGCGTATACATATACCTATGCCTATACATACAAATATACGTACATGCATACATGCATATCTACACATATGCCTACAACCATACATGCATGCATGCATGTATGAATACGTACACGCATAAATGCATACGTATATGTACACATGCAAACCTATATATCGATGTATATATATATACGTATATATGTGGGCACCTGTATATGTATATACATATGCATACAGACAGACAGACATACGTACATACATACATATCGACATACATACACACATGCATACATAAACGCATGCCTGCATACATTCCTAAATGCATGCATGCAGACATACAAACATACGTGTGTACGAACAAACGTGCACACGTACCTACATGCACGCACGCCGTATATGCATGCATGCATGCATACATACATACATATACCAGATGTCAGTCAGCATGGACCCAAAACAGCACGTTCTTGCAAGCTAGGGGATACCATCTACGTGGTGCAAGCTAGGTGGTGGAACTATGTGGTACAAGCTGTGTGGTGCAAGCTGCGTGGTGCAACCTCGACGGACCCCCAAAGCCCGGTAGGAATTTAACGAGGCGGCAACGGGCGGCGACGCGGCGAAACCTCTACCGACCCCCCAAGCGGGTGGCAACGAGGCGGCAGCGAGGCAGCAACATGCGCCTCGACGGACCCATTCCAGTGGGCGGCAACGAGGCGGAAACGAGGCGGTACCGAGCGTCGACGCGGCGAAACCTCGCCCGACCCCCCAAATAGGCGGCAACAAGGCGGAAACGAGGCGGCAACGTGCAGCGACGCGGCAAAACCTCGACTGAACCCCCAAGTGGGCAGCAACGAGGCGGCAACGAGCGGCAACGAGGCGGCAACAAGCGGCGACGCGGCGAAACCTCTACCGACCCCCCAAGCGGGTGGCAACGAGGCGGCATCATGCGGCGTCGCGGCGAAACCTCGACGGACCAATCCAAGTCGGCGGCAACGAGGCGACAACGAGCGGCGACGCGGCGAAACATTGACCGACACCCCAGGCGGCTGGCAACGAGGCGGCACCAGGCGGCGACGCGGCGAAACCTCGACGGACCCATCCAACTGTGCGGCAACGAGGCGAGAACGAGCTGGCATGGGCGGCGACGCGGCGTAACATCGACCGACCCCCCAAGTGGGCGGCGACGAGGCGGCAACAAGGCGGAAACGGGCGGCGACGCGGCGAACCCTCGACGGATCCATCCAAGTGGGCGGCAACGAGGCGGCACCGAGGCGGCAACGCGGCGAACCCTCGACGGACCCATCCAACTGTGCGGCAACAAGGAGGCGCCGAGGAGGCAATAGGAGGCGACGCGGTGAAACCTCGGCGGACGCCCCGAGTGGGCGACAACAAGGAGGCAACGAGGGGAGAACGAGGCGACAACGGGCAGCGACGCGGCGAACCCTCGACGGACCCATCCAAGCGGGCGGCATCCGGGCGGCAACGCGGCGTCAATGGGAAGCTACGCGGCAGAACCTCGACCGACCCCCCAAGTGGGCGGCAGCGAGGCGGCACCGAGGCGGCAACGGGCGGCGACGCGGCGAAACCTCGACGAACCCCACGACTGGGCAGCAACGAAAAGCGGCAAAGAGACGGTACCGGGCGACGACGCGGCGAAACCTCGACCGACCCCCCATGCGGGCGGCAACGAAGCGGCAACGAAGCAGCACCGGGTGGCGACGCGGCGAAACCTTGGCGAATCCAGCCAAGTGGGCGGCGATGAGGCGGTAACGAGGCGGCAAAGGGCGTCGAAACATCGCAGGACCAGTCCAAGTCCTCTGCTAGACAAGTAAGCCCCTAAGTGCGAGTACTGTTTGGGGAATGCATGCATACACTATGTATATATATATATATATATATTCCCCCGCATGCACTCACCGCAGGGATACCTGGTAACTGCAATAGCTGGTACGGACGGCGACGGCGAGAAGTGCATGAGCACAGTGCGCTCAGGCGCTGAGCGTCAGCACTTGAAGCCGCACGGGGCCCCGCGCGGGGCACGGGAACGACACACGAGCGGCACCTCCGTCAAACGCTCACCGTGCTCCCAGTGGATCTCGCAGCCGACACGACCGCGACGGCCCAGGATGGCCGAAAGCCGCCACGATCCGGATGAGGCAGCCTCCCGTTTCTTGCTGGCATGGATTCTGGCGTCCTGCACCGCGTGGCTCGCTCAGCCTGAGTAGTGGGCATCGCTCAAGGTTGGCTTGGTTCGGGAGGCCACTGGCCTTAGGTCGGGCATGTCCCCCTACAGGCGGATTGTGGACGAACCAAAAAAAATCAAACAACAGTCGACAAGGATCCAAAAGTACTCAAACAAAAAACTCGTCCCCTGACTGTGATCTATGTTTCTACTATTTTTGTGCATTCCCCCCGTAGAGGGACAGGCCTGGCTTAAGCCTTGAGCCCTCACGCCAGCGTCGACGCGGCGCGAGGCTGCCGGGCCACCGCCGCGGAGGCGGCCAGGGTTGTGCGGGCGCCCGGCCCGGGCCGACGGGGGCGGCGGCTGACCACGAGGACCGCGCCGATGGAGACGCCTCCCCACACGGTGTTGCGGCCTCCGCGGCGGCGGCGGCCAAGGGCAGCAGAAGGGCGCAGGGAGGTGGCAGATCATGTCCTTACAGGGCAGCTTTTAATACATAGGATTAAAAAATATAGGATGTTTCATACATGATCAATTTATGAATACAGCATGAACTCCTCGTTGTTTTTAGTACTAAATCCCTGCATTTTTAATACATGATCCGCACGCGGAGCATGTATTAAAAACG
>CAUYUJ010017319.1:160034-205034 GCA_963575745.1 Prorocentrum cordatum
CACCAGCGTCATCCTCAATACCACCACCAGCATCGTCGTCTTCGTCGTCATCTCAACCACCATATGTACCACCACCCCCAGTATTAAGTTCAACAGCATCGTTGTCGTCGTCGTCAGAATCACCGTCACCCGTATCATTACCATCGCCATCATCAGCCACCGGCAACAACACCAGCATCAACATCAGCACCACCATCACGTTTATCATCCGCATGATCCTCCTCAGCACCAGAAACGTAATCGTAGTCCACATCACCAGAATCCTCCTCATCACCAGCATCACCATCATCGTCGCCACCATCACCCTCAACGGCAACAGCAACATCAGCATCAGCACCCGCATCAACACCAGCATCCTTAGCATCATCGCCACAACCGCAATCACCATCATAGTCAGGATCATCATCAGAATCATCAGCATAGGCATACGCATCCTCATCTTCATCTGGACCTGCATCGTCAACACTTACACCAGCATCATCATCATCGTCATCATGATGATGTCCGACGTTCGTTTTCGAAAGCACCCCACGCGTGAAGCTTGCGAGGAAAAGCTGGCCGAAGGGCAGCCAGGGGCGTCGTGGCGCTGCAGCGTTGCCTACACCGCCAGAGGGCTCTCAACCAGTTCAACAGCTGTTCGCAAAGGTGGAGGGGAAGTGCGAGACAGCTGCGAACCGCTTCCCTCTATTATCATAGCCACTGTGCTCACATGACCTTGAACGCTCATTGTCCATAGCACCCATGTGTGAAGATCGCGAGGAAAAGCTGGACAACGGGCGGCCAGGGGCGTCGGGGCGCTGCGGCGTCGCATCTGCCGCGCGGCCTCACAGTGCCCCAAAAAACAGAAAGCGTTCAACCTGTTCCAACATTACCGTCATTGCAACGTGCCTGATGTGCGTCTTGCCCCCCGCGGTGGCACAGTCAACCGCTGCCCCGTGCATCTGGAGCGAGTTGAGCAAGATGCTGGAAACGTTGTCGGCTGTCGGCGCCATGTGGGCGAAGGACGGGGCGGCCGCGTCCGTCTGGAGATGGCGACGCATAGAATTTACCTTCTCCCAGCGCCTACGGCATTGCAGCAGGCCCCAGGTCCTGAAACAAGCGGGAGCGATGGATGAGCACGCCTCCTCGCAGCAACCGAAGGGTGCACGGCGAGTCGCTGATGCCGGCGAAGCCTTCTGAGGTAGATGAACCTCTGCCAGCCCGCGCAGCTGTCCCGGGCGCGACGCTGACGTCGGGGAGAGGGGGCCAATGACGCGCCCGATTAAGTTCAGCAGCGTAGGATCGTCGATCAGGGCGCTCTGGAACTTTGGCCCTCGGTCTGATGTTGTAGCAGAGAGAACCACGAGCACGCCTGCGCTGATATCGCCCACGGCCCCCCAGAAAGACGAGATGCTGCCCGAATGCGTTCGCGACCTCGCTGGGCCGCAACAGCGAGTGTAGGGCGGGGAGCAAGCGCGCTGCCGTCCTGTCCCATACCTGCGCCTGAGCAGCCACGGCCAAGGCCAACAGCATTTCGACAGGCATGGGCGCGAACGTTTCGACCGGCTCCAAATTGCGCCAGCGAGCCACCGCGGCCCAAGCCAGGCGCAATTGGCCGCGGGGGGCTGGGGCCAGGGGAACTGGACGCCAACAAGGGTCTCGGATCCCCAAGCATATTGTATCGTAGAGGTACTGGGTTCATGCAGCGAGGGCGGCGTTGAGCAGTTCGATGTCACGTGCGACGTCGCCGGGGCGGGGCAGGCCTCGACTTTGGAGCCACAGGCCCCACTTGTCGAGCATGATGATGCACCGACGAGCCGTAGACGGCTGGACGGTCACTCGGAGGCCCCACCCGGCCCGCGAGGTTGCCCGTCGCGAGAGCGCGCCCTGGCGCGCGGGAGGGCCCTCCCCTGGAAACCCAGCCAGCCGCAGAAGACCCCCAGGAGCATCGGCAATGAGGCGAGCGGCAGAATGCGTCGAGGTGCTCGGCCACCGCCTCGCACCACTCGCTGGAGTACTCTGCTGCCACCTCCGTCTGGCGCCGCCAGACGCCGTCGTCGCTCATAATGCTATTCTCCAGGACGAGGGGGCTGGTGGATGCGGTCGCACCGCCTCGCCAGCAGGGGCAGGAACGTCCACCGCCCCTTCCCGGCGGTGGGCCCCATCCATCGCCTGCCCCACGCGCGCCAGTCCACGGCGCGCTCGCAGCGCGGACCCGCGCTGAGGGCCCCTTGGAACTCCAGGAGCGCCCGCTGAAGAGATCGCTGAAACTGCCCCCACGCCCACAGGGCGCCTGCGCGGTCGAGGGCCTTCACGAGATCCAGCCCAGCCCCCACGCACTCGTTGCAACTAATTGTTTTGGGAGCGTTGCCGCAGCCCCCACGGCCGCTGGCGCGTCCGGGAAGACCGCGAGCACAAGCTCACGAAGCGCGAGAAGGTCCTGCAGGGCGGCCCCAGAGCGGCCGCAAGCCACCTAAACATCGCAATAAACTCGATATCCTGGGCGAGCACGCTGGGGTCGGTGCGGCCCTCGAGAAGTCCGCGCTGCACGTCGCCACCCGCGGCGCTAGAGGGCCGCACTCAGCGGGGCCTTCGGCCCGCTGAAGGCGTCGCAGGAGAGCGGTCGTCGTCCAAGGACTGAACGACACACGAGTACGACCCAGCCCCATAGCTTTTCGACGGCGGGGATGGACTCCGACACCTCGGGAGGACGCGATCTCGCCTCACGCATCTCAGCACCTCTCGTCGGATCATCCGCAGGATCGCGGGCACCTCGCACCCAGAAGGAGAGGAGGGAACACCCTTCGAACAGCAAAAACGGGAGGGTCATGGCAAAGATCCTGTCCATGATCCTGCCAGGCGATCGTCCTCGGACAGCAGCGCTATGTACAACCTGCGAGTCTATGAGCACTGGGATGCGCTTACCACGCATGCTCGGGCCCTTGCCCGCCCGCTTGACCGGCGATTCGAGGGCAACGGCCCCCAGGCGCTGGCATGGCGCCGCCCCGAGAACCTATGGCTGAGAAGGGTGGTAAACTTCTAGGACCCGATCCAGGAATGCAAAAGGGAATCGCCACGCACCCCTCCACCCAGGACCTCAAGAGGCCCGTCGGGAACTGGGGGCCCAAATGGCATGAGCGCCACCGCGCCTGTCCACCGAGGAGCTCGTGCCTAAAGCCAGACCGCCTCCTCCACGTTGAGAGGCGCCGCAGCGACCCCGCCGACGAACAGGGCGGCGCCCTGGGCGAAGACCTGCTCGGCCACCGTTGAATCAAGCGAGCTTCTGAACAACGGGAACGGGAGGACTGGTCCAATCAGCTCGTCCAGCACCGCGTTCGGCAGCCTTCGCCACGTTACGGGGTCTACCCCTGGCACGTGAAGCCACGCGTAAAGATAATCCACGAGACACATGGCGGCCCGGCGAAACATCAGGCGGTGAACCCAGCACCCGAAAAACCGTACATGCATGCATGCATGCATGTATGCATACATACATACATACATACATGCATGCATGCATGCATACATAGATACAGATATACATACATACACACATGCATACATAATACACACATGCATGCATCCATATACACATTCATACATGGATGCATGCATTCATATAATCATACATACAGATATACACACATCCATACACGTGCACATACATGCATGCATGCATGCATGCATGCGTGCATGCATGCATGCATGCATGCAAGCATGCGTACATGCATACTACATACATAGATGCGTGCATAGATGCATGCATATATATATATATATATATATGTATACATGCGTGCATGCGTGCATGCATATATAAACACACACCTACATGCATACATACCTGCATACTTACACGCATGAATGCATATATAGATACATTCATCGATACATGCATACATGCATACATACATACATACATAGATGTATGCACACATACGTACTGGCACACATACGTACATACATACATACATACATACATACATGCATACATACATACATGCATACATACAGACTTACATACATACACTGCATACATTCATATTTACATACATACATAAATACATTCATGTAAATGCATACATGCATGCATGCATACATACACCTATACATACGTATTCCCATACATACGTACGTGCACACACCTGCATATCTACCTACATACATACATACACACATGCACGTGCGCAGACATGCATGCATACATACACACACCTACATTCATACATGCATACACGACTACCTAAATACCTGTATACACACATGCATACATACATACATGCCTACCTACATGTATGCATACATGCATACATATCTACATATTTACAACGAGACATGCATTTAGTCCTACATATACACATATATATACATGCATGCATACATATACACACACATATCTGCAAGCATACATACATATGGCATACATGGTGCTTAATGTGTGACGGTGGAGTTCCTCGCCAGAACGGGGGTAGATCTACGGACAGCACAGCCTCCGTTCACCTCCCGCACGCCTCGCCCAGGCTTGCACTAGTCGAAACAGCAAAGGAAGCATCAAAGAGAGAGATAGCGCGGCCCAGAACGTTGCACCCCACCGTGAACACGAGCAGGAACGTCCTGGCTCAAATAGACTCTCTCTCTCTCTTTCTTTCTCTCTCTCTCTCTCTCTTTTTCGTTTAGCTGCGACTTACCTCGCGCCCAGAATTAAACCGAGCGGCTTATGGAAGAGGCGTCGCTTCCGAATCACCAGTCAGCAAAGTCCAACGCCAGCTAACCTGCAGGAAATCTCCAAAGAGCTAGATTGCCGCTGGGATTATGTTCAGCAGCCCGCCACAACCGTCCAAGAAATCTCATCGGTGGAAGTTGCCCAACGACATCCGCCAGAAAATCTCCGCCCGACCACAGAAACCTTTACCCAAGAAATCTCCGCCATCAAGGAAATCCGAAGGACATCTGCCAGCAAACCTTTGATGACGTTTGACTGCCCCCAGGGTAGACCTGCATATGGCACCACTCCGCTGGACCACCCAGAAGTGCAAGAAAGAAGCGCAGTTTCTATGACACACAGGAAGGGCGACGCCAAGCCGGGTCTGCGTATGGCACCACTCCGCTGGACCCCCCAAGTGGCGCAGGAAGACGAGGCTAGCTAGTTGCATACATGGCAGCACCTTGGAGGGCGAGGTCTCCCTGGGTCTGCGTACAGCGCCGCACCGCCCACGAGGAGGAGGAGGAAGAGGAGGAGGAAGAGGACAACGCCGATGACCTGTCGTGCAACTGGACCAGGCGCACCGGCCAGCATATGGGCCCAGCAAGGGCACACAAAACTATACGAGTTGCTTACCCGTCTTGGGATGCTTGCCAGCCTTTATGGCATCGATCTTAGATCCTTGCCTGGCTCTGGCAAGCTTGTCCTCTGCGGGGCCTAAACAGGCCTCGACAAGATTCCATTTGGCAGCCTTAGTACACACTTGATATGAGCCGCACAGGGTGCACACCATGGCCCCTTGGGTCACCAAAACACGGTGCCCACGGAGCTCAACAATCTCATCTGGCGGCGGCGCAGATAATTCACTGTTAGCAGGAGCCGCCTCTGGGGTGCTGTCGGTCGAGGCCCCCCCTGGGCCTGCGCTTGGCGCCCCCTCGCTGGAGCGCGTCGCGGGGCCGCGGGAAGACGGCGACGGCTGCACGGCCGGCAGCGCGGGCAGGCAGAGAAGACGGGGCAGGAGGCGAGAGCAGGGAAGGCGAGGAGGAGGCCGCGAGAAGGCAGCAGCAGGGGAGGGAGAGAGGGGAGGAAGGAAGCTGCAGGAGGCGCTGCCCTCTGGAAGCGAGGGCGCGCCACACACTCGAGGAGACGGGTGGGAGAGCAGCTGCGCGGAGCTGCCCGCCCCGGGCGACCGCCCAGCTGATCTCCCTCGGCCCCGCCCGGACCCCAGAACCCTTGTGTGGGCGGGCGGCCTGACCACGGCCCCTGGCCCTCGGCCCAACCCCTGGCCGCGCACACGCACGCTCACCTGGCCCGCCCCCGCCCCAAAAATCGCCGAGGCAGACCTCCCTGGAAACCTCGAGCCGCCTACAATATACCCGCGAACGGGTCCTGCGAAACGCTCGCCCCCGCCAAGGTGCCGGGGGGATCTCGAGGACGATCTTCGCTCTCCGAAGTGTTCCCGGGAAGTCCCGAGGCAATCTCCACCACCGGGTAATCTCGTCAGAGAGTTTGGCCGGGCAGGACATTTGGCTGAGATCTTGTCAGATGCTTGAGCCGGCCTGAGAATAATACCTTACCAAAAATCTGCAGGGCGAACCTGGCAAAGCGCGCAGAACTGGCACAAAAATTCCGTCAGGGCTTCCGGGAAGATTGTGCTGGAGGCTGTGCTGGCAGAGCTTCTGGAGAAAACGTTCTAGAATGTTCAGTCCGTTTCCATGGTCGGCTCTTCCCCCACGCTCGTAGAAATTATCCCAGTGCGGCCCTACCTAGGAGTTGGAGCCTCTAGGAAAGCAACAATATGCTATGCTATGCTATGCTATGCTATGCTATGCTGCGCTGTGCTATGCTAAGCAATGCTATGATATGCTGTGCTAGGCTATGCTATGCTGAGCTATGCTATGATATGCTATGCTTGGCTATGGTATGCTATGATATGCTGTGCTAATGCTGCGCTGCGCTTTGCTGCGCTGCGCTAAGCTAAGCTAAGGTAAGCTAAGTTATGTTAAGCTAAGCTAAGCTAAGCTAAGCTAGGCTAAGCTAAGCTAAGATAAGCCAAGCCAAGCCAAGCTAAGCTAAGCTAAGCTAAGCTAAGATGAGCCAAGCTAAGCGAAGATGAGATAAGCTAAGCTAAGTTAAGCTAAGCTAAGATAAGCTAAGCTAAGCTAGGCTAAGCTAAGCTGAACTAAGCTAGGCTAGGCAAAGCTAAGCTAAGCTAAGCTAAGTTTCACTAAGCTAAGATGAGATAAGCTAAGTTAAGCAAAGCTAAGCTAAGCCAAGCTAAGCTTAGCTTAGCTTAGCTAAACTAAGTTAGGCTAAGCTGGGTGAACCCAGGGGGGCGCAACTGGGGGAACCGCGGGGCGGGGACTGGGGGAACCGCCCGGGGCGTTTTACACTGCCCGGCCCCTTTAAGCAAATTATCCCAGTGCGACCCTACCTAGGAGTTGGAACCACTAGGAAAGCAGCATTAGTAGTAACAGTAACGGTAAGCTAAAGCTAAGCTAAAGCTAAGCTAAAGCTAAGCTAAAGCTAAGCCACAGCTAAGCTAAAGCTAAGCTAAAGCTAAGCTAAAGCTGAGCTAAAGCTAAGCTACAGCTAAGCTAAAGCTAAGCTAAAGCTAAGCTAAAGCTAAGCTAAAGCTGAGCAACAGCTAAGCTAAAGCTAAGCTACAGCTAAGCTAAAGATAAGCTAAAGCTAAGCTAAAGCTAAGCTAAAGCTAAGCTAAAGCTAAGCTAAAGCTAAGCTAAAGCTAAGCTAAACTAAGCTCAAGCTAAGCTAAAGCTAAGCTAAAGCTAAGCTAAAGCTAAGCTAAAGCTAAGCTAAACGCTAAGCGAAAAGCTAAGCGAAACGCTAAGCTAAAGCTAAGCTACAGCTAAGCTAAAGCTAAGCTAAAGCTGAGCTAAAGCTAAAGCTAAAGCTAAAGCTCCCAGGGGACTGGGGGGAACCGCGGGGCGGGGACTGGGGGAACCGCCCGGGGCGCTTTACACTGCCCGGCCCCTTTAAGCTAAGAGAGTAAGAACCCTTCTAGGCAGAGCCTAGGTAGGGAACAAAGTAAGAACCCTCTAGGCAGAGCCTAGGTAGGGAACAATCCCGGGGTGCCGGCTCTGTTTAGCAGTAGTGGCACCATTGGACAGCGTCAGCAGCAGTGCGCTCTCAACTCTGGCCCACCTCTGTAACCATTAAGTGAGGAGGAAGAGTACGCAAGACAGAAGCGCACCAACACAGGCAGATTCTTGCTGCCCGCCCAGTACCAGAGGGGTAGCGTACACGAGGGGGTTCGGGCAAGGGTCCTCTGTCTCTAAGGGCTTCACGACTCCTGCTGTCCAACGACTCGCGCTGGAGCGTCCGCGACTTGCTCCATATTGGCCTGGAGATTTCTTCCTGGATTTACCCCGATTTACCTGGCCTGATCCCCGCAAGTCGATATGAGCAGAGTCATCAAACCCTTGGCGGCTCTGGCCGAGTTCCCGTCTTGGCCGGCTGGGTGCCCCCTGCTGTTCCACCATTCGTGCACGCCCCCAGGGCCGCAGGGCCTCGTGTGAGGGGCCCCCCGAAGTCGTCCCATAGCCACCCTGAAAGATCCGGGCACTTCTCCTCCTCCTCCACCTCCTCCTCTTCCTCCTCCTCTTCTTCCTGCTCCTTCTCTTCCTCCTCCTCCTCCTCCTCGTACTCCTCGTCCTCCTCCTCCTCCTCCTCCTCCTCCTCCTCCTCCTCCTCCTCCTCCCACTCCTTCTCCTCCTCCACCTCCCCCTCCTCCTCCTCGTCCTTTTCATCCTCTTCGTCATGTTCGTCGTCCTCCTCCTCCTCCTCTTTGTCCTCTTCGTCCTCTTCGTCCTTTCCGTCGTCCTCCTCCTCCTCCTCCTCCTCCTCCTCCTCCTCCTCCCCTCCTCCTCCTCCTCTCCTCCTCCTCCTCCTCCTCCTCCTCCTCCTCCTCCTCCTCCTCCTCTCCTCCTCCTCCTCCTCCTCTCCTCCTCCTACTGCTCCTCCTCATCCTCCTCCTCCTCCTCCCCCTCCGCTTCCTCCTCCGACCACTCCTCCTCCCCCTCCTCCTCTTCCAGCTCTCCTCCTCCTCCTCCTCCTCCTCTCCCTCCTCCTCCTCCTCCTCCCCTCCTCCTCCTCTC
This sequence comes from Prorocentrum cordatum, assembly GCA_963575745.1. NCBI lineage: Eukaryota > Dinophyceae > Prorocentrales > Prorocentraceae > Prorocentrum > Prorocentrum cordatum. Next base: position 168,834 of record CAUYUJ010017319.1, read on the forward strand.
CTCCTCCTCCTCCTCCCCCTACTGTTCCTGCTCCTCCTCCTCCTCCTCCTCCTCCTCCTCCTCTTCCTCCTCCTCCTCCTCATCCTCCTCCTCCCCGTCCCTCTCATCCCTTCCCTTCCTCCTCCTCATCCACCTCCTCCTCCTCCTCCTCTTCCTCTTGCTCCCCCTCGTCTTCTAGCTTATGATTAGCAGCAGTATGATGATTAACATCCGGTTTCTTAATAGTCCTCTTCTTCTGTTTGGACTGCGTGATAGCTTGATTAGTCGCAATTGTAATGTTATGTCCAGTATTATAAGTGTTAGCATTCTTCGCGCTCAGATTAGTAGTCGGATTACTCTTCATAGTAGTATATGTATGATTAGTGTTTTATTAGTAGTTGTAGTATTGGTATGGTGTTGAATGTCTGTATTGGTATTACGGTTAGTATTAGTGTTCCGATTGCTGTTAGTAGTATTCGGTGCATTGATACCGTTGAAAAGTATTAATCGCACGAACAGCATAATGAGTAGCAGGAATATGACTCGCTTTGCGAGTACGAGTACTATTGTGATCAGTTTTATCAGTGCTAGTATTACTGATATTGTTAGTACTACTGATAGTGGCAGTAGAACGATTCGCAGTAGTAGTAGTAGTAGTAGTAGTAGTAGTAGTAGTAGTAGTAGTAGTAGTAGTAGTAGTAGTAGTAGTAGTAGTAGTAGTAGTAGTAGTAGTAGTAGTAGTAGTAGTAGTAATATTATCAATAGCGTCAGCATGTTTAGTGTTAGCCCTATTCGCTGTTTCATGGTTGGTGATATTCGTAGTAGTCGTATGATGGCTGGTAGTACTAATACCACTTGGTTTGCCAATACTAGGGTTATTCTTCGTAGTATAACAACTAGCGACAGTGGTAGTAGTATTAGTCATAGTAACAGTAACCTTAGTAGTAGTAGTAGTAGCAGCAGTAGTAGTAGTAGTAGTAGTAGTAGTAGTAGTTGAAGTAGTAGTATCAGTAGTAGTAGTAGTAGTAGAAGAAGAAGAAGAATTAGTAGTGGTAGTAGTAGCAGTAGCAGTAACAGCAGCAGTATTAGTAGTGGTGCCAGTGGTAGTAGTAATAACGGCCGTATTCATGTCAGTCATGCTAGTACTAGCATTAGTAACACCAGCATCATGAGTATTACTGTTGGTAGTAGCAGTGATAGGATTCGTCGTGGTAGCAGTATTAGCCTTAGCATTCGTAGTATTAGCCCCAGTCCCCTTAGTATGATTCGGATGATTCGTCTTCTTCGTACAGTTAGTATTAGTAGCATGAATAGTCGTCTTGTTGGTGGTCTGCTTGGTATGTTTCTTGGACCCCCCCCTCCCCCTCATATTCATCATCATCATCCTCCTCATCCGCTCGTCCTCCTCCAGCTCCTTATCCTCTTCATTCTCCCCCTCCTCCTCCTCCTCCTCCGCCTCCTCCTCATCCTCACCCTCCTCCTCCCCCTCGTCCAACTCCTCATTCCCCTCCTCCTCATCATCCTCATCCTACTCCTCATCCTGTTCCGCCTCCGCCTCCTCCTCCTCCTCCTCTTCGTCCGCCGTCTCCTCCTCCCCCCTCCCTCCCTCCCACCCTCCCTCCCTCCCTTCCGCCCGCCCGCCGTCCCTCCCTTCCTCCCTCCGCATCCTTCATCCATACATCCCCCTCCTCCCCATCAGCCTCCAAATCCTCCTCCGCCATCTCCACCTCCTCCTCTTGCGCCTCCTCGTCCTCCTCATCCTCCTTTTCCTCCTCCTCTTCCTCCTCCTACTCATCCGCCTCCTCCTCCGTCTCATTCCTCCTTCATCCGCATCCCCCCCCCTCCTCCTCCTCATCCTCCTCCTCCTCCCTCCTCCTCCTCCTCCTCCTCCTCCTCCTCCTCCTCCTCCTCCTCTTCCTCATCCTCATCCTCCTCCTCCTGCTCCCCCCCCTCCTCCTCCCTCCTCCTCCTCCTCCTCCTCCTCCTCCTCCTCCTCCTTCTCCTCCTCCTCCTCTCCTCCTCCTCCTCCTCCTCCTCCTCCTCCTCCTCCTCCTCCTCCCCCTCCTGCACGGAGGAGCGGCGGAGAGCGAAGCCAGGACCCCGCGCCCGGCGCGAACGTACCAGGAGTCTCCGACGCGGGTCCCCCAGCAGCAGAGCGCCACACCTCCCGAGGGCCGCGCCGCGGGACGAGAGTCGGAGGCTTGAAGGTGGACACCAACACCAACACAGGTGGGGTGCCTCCAACAGGGGAAGATGCTCCCAGATCTCGGTGCTGGCGGTACTAGTTCGCCCACCTGGAAGCCCGAATATGGCCGCCAACACCGAGGTCGGGGTCATCTCTCTTCGGTGGAGGCACACCGCCGATGTTGGTGATGGTGCCAACTTGGAGGCCTCCGAGAGGGAGCGCCCCTGGCGTCTCCCGATGAACTCGCAGCAGAGCTTGCGGCGCTCGTTGTTACGGTACTGTTTTGCCTGCCGAGCGGGCCGCGCGCTCGCCAGCCCCTGGCCGAGTACCTACCAGACCACCCCAGCCCAACCCGAAGACCCGAATTTGACCCGAATTTCGGGTTGGGGGGGGGGACGGGTTCCATGCGTTTTTTCAATGTTCCCCGACCCCCCCCCCCACCCACTGGGAATGGAGGGCAAGTTGAGGCTTTCGGGTTGGGTTGGGGTTGCTTGGTGGGTGGTGACTGACCTCTCCGCGACTCGTGGCAGGCTCAGCGGAAGGGTCTTCGTCGTGCTCGGCCTCTGGGGCTCCTCGCAAGGCCCCGGGCCCGTCACACATCGACTCGGGACACGAGGCCAGGGTCCACCCTTCGGAGCACAAGCACACGACGTCGGAGTTCTGGGTGCACGAGAACGGTCGAGGGGCCCTGGGACACACAACTAAATGCACACAAATCCCAGGATTCACCATATGTTTCCAGATCTTCAGGATTTTCGCCTTCCCCCCATTGTCCATATGTTCCCATATTTTCCTGGGAATCGACGATTCATTGTGTCTGTGTGTGTGTTTCCCCCTCCTGAAACGGCACCGGCGCGCCGCACCATGCTTGGAATCCCTGTGGCACGCGATTGTTTGGGAGCATCCCTGCGCTTCAGGCTTCGGGGCCGGCTCACAGAGGAAAGCTGCGGTCGCAGCATGCGAAGTGCGCAGCAGTCCCTGACAGGACCGCACGGGTGCAAAAGAAAACAGGAGCAAGCAAAGCTTCGGCACCCCCTCTCGGCACGCGATAGGAGCAGTCTCGGCACACGCGGCTGGAGTCACGTGTGGAACGCCTGGAGGCCACGCGCCAGAGACTCGGGGGCGGCCAAGAGGGGGGCGCCCAAGAGGGGGGGGCGCAAATCATGGCCGGCGGCATGTGCGCGGCCCAGGGGGGGGAGGCGGGGACGTAATGAAACAAGACGAGGCGCCATGAGATCTGAGGAAATATCATGGCCCGCGCCATGGTATCCATCCCCACCTAGTCATCACCCCCCTCTTCGCCGCCCCCGAAGGACAGGCAAGCACGGTCATAGAAGGGCCGAGCGCCAGAAAGGCATGCGCCCACATCTGTATCCAGGCCTCGCACGGGCCGGCCGCATCACATGTGTCCAGCTTCTCCCCGTAGTGATTGGGCCCTGCAGGCCCAAAAACTACGCACCATACCGTACCTGGGTCGAAAGATCGACAACGCCTCGAAATGGTACGGTGCAACTAACCGCTCGCGGGCCAGTGGGCCGAAGAGGCAGGCAGTAGGCAGCGTAGAGCGAGCCTCTCCGAGCGACCCCCTGCATCAATACTCTGCAGAAAATGCCCCTTGCACCGCTTCATCGTGGGAGAACAGATACTCGGATCAACGCAAAGTCAAACCATTGAAGCTTGCACATCGTGCGCACTAACTGTTTGCACATGTCGCACAATGCCCTGGCAACAAATGTCGATGCTGGCACCAGGGCCACCGCACGGCTGGCATCATAGACGGGTGCACGGTGTGCGGACGCGTCCCACTGGGACCTGAGCAGGAGTCCCCGAATGGGAGGATGTACTGTCAATTGCCGTCAAACGTCGAACTCGACACACTGGTGCTCCTGAATGCGGTAATTCTGCTGCAAGCGGGGTGACGCTTCCGATCATACCAGAGACAGTGCTGCTGCTGCGTGCACTGCTGATGCTACGAGCGGCACTACCGCTTCCCGCCATACTGCGGTGGAGTTTCCAGATGTGCTGGCGAGCGGTGCTGCTAATGCGTAGCGTACTGGACTCATCGGTGCTCCAGGACCGGCTGGTGCTGCTGCAAATAGTGCTGCTGGCTCCCACAGTACTGGGAACATCGATGCTGCTGGGTAAGCTGGCGCTGCTGCGACTGGTACTGCCGTTCCAATTGCACTGGAGGCAGTAATGCTGCTGGATGTATGCGGCTGCAAATTACTGCCTGTCCTCGTTGCTCTGGAAACAAGTGTGCTACTAAATCTACATTACTTTCAGCCCAAATGATACCGAGGTCCCCATGATGCTGTCACTGACGAAACTGGCAAGCTCTGAAACTTTAGGATCCGTGGTGAGAGGTCCCAGAGCACGACGGGAAATACGACTTTGAGGCGACATAGTGATTGGGCGTGTTGTACGCCTGCGGCCGATGGTACAGATCGTCGGCAGAGCAGGAGGGAATAAACTCTGCCCACGCAGACAGGTTTGAGCAAATCAGCACAGGCAACCTGGCAACGCTGGATGATGGGCAACACTGTGACAAACAGGAAGATATGCCAAGAGTGTCCCCAGAGAGCACCAAGTCAAAACAAAATGGGCGGTCCAACGAGGGCAGATCATGAAAGGACCGCACGAGCTCATTACAAAAGAATACAGCAGTCGAGGGTACAATGGCGCCTCCGTCATTATAATTCGCAGCGGGGGCTCCGCGCAAGGAATCAAGGTCTCTGGCCTGCCCAGACGAATGTTCCACTCTGGTTCACTGTCCCAGCCTGCCCTGCTGCCATCTGTGGCTACTTCGCTGCCGTGCGGTCGCTATTTCGCTCCTCATCTCTGAAACGCGCAGCCCATGACACCAACCCGTGAAGGTTCTATACAGTGCTAGGCGAAGCTGCATAGCGTGAACACACCACGCAATTGGTGCACGCCACTCTGGACAGCAGAAGGCTCCCCATCAGACGCACTCACAAAACCGAGCGCGTATTTGATCGCGTCACGTCTCTCCCGCACACGCCGAACACGGAAGCCAAGCCTGCTGTATCAGCCGCCCCGTCTTTTCCGATAATTTCGCGCCCACTCATAATCACTGGATCGCGCACCCACTGATCAGAAATCATCATTATCACTAGGCCCATGCGTCCCTTGCATCATTTCGCCAAAAATCACCAGCATGTCCCCGTTCACACTGAACCATCGTCAAGACATAGAATCCAGAACTTGGCTAGAATATCTCTACCCGAAATGCTAACACAGCGAACTGGCACTATTCGCGCTGAAAGAATGGCTTGGACTGACCACACAGACTCACCGAAGCAGTAGGGCGTGGATCCGATCCCAATAAACAAAATGTCCGCTGAAATGAAGCCGTCAGTTTCCGAAACAAACGCAAAATCTGAACCGGGAGGGCCTGGAAGCATGGATAGATTGACACCCGGGAAGCCCTATGACCAAAATTGCGAAACCGCAAAGTGAAGCTCGGAAAACTGGAACGCACACTGGATCACTATTGTACATACTTTTGACTCCTTTCGTCCCTCGGGGCGAAGCATGCATCAGCATGTCACTGTACTGCCACTATGTGCTGGTTCCTATGGTGTCGACGTGGGACGCCGTGTGCCGTAGCTTCTGACACCGCATGAAACGTTCAAAGGTGGATGTGGATAAGGAGAAGGAGCAGGAGGAGGAGGAGAAAAGGAGGAGGAGGAGGAGGAGGAGGAGGGCCCCAGAGACCGCAGGAGGAGGGTCTCACGAGGAGGAGGAGCAGGAGCAGGAGGAAGAGGAGGCCGACGACACCATCGTGAGTGTCAACCCCGCGGGGCCCACGGGGCCCGACGCGGGCCGCCCACCCGAGGGGGCGTTCGACCTCGAGCCGCCCGCGCAGAGTCCCTGCGCCCTTCGCGAGCGGCGCGGCGCGGCCCCTCTGCACTCGCTGGCAGCACCCCTCTTCCTCCCTCGGAGGAAGTGGAGAAGGAAGAGAAGGATGACAAAGGAGGAGGGTGGCGAAGAGGACGAGGATGACGGGGATGACGAGGAAGGAGAAGAGGAGGAGCACGAGGAGGAGGAGGAGGAGGAGGCCGCAGCAGCAGCAGCAGGAAGAAGGAAGGAAGAGGAGGAGGGGGAGGAGGAAGAGGAGGAGGAGGGAGGAGAAGGAGAGGAGGAGGAGGAGACGGAGGAGGAGGGGGAGCGGGAGGGGGTGAGGAGGAGGCGAGGAGGAGCCAGGAGGAGAGACCAGGAGGAGGAGGCAGGAGAGGAGAAAGGAGAAGGATAAGGAGGATGATGACGAGGAGGAGGAGGAGGGGAGGAGGAGGAGCACCCCGTCCTTCTTCGTCTCTCCTCCTCATCCTCCTCCTCCTCCTCGTCCTCCCCTCCTCCTCCTCCTCCTCCTCCTCATCCTCATCATCATCATCATCAGCATCAGCATCATCAGCATCAGCATCATCATCATCATCATCATCATCATCATCATCATCATCAGCATCAGCAGCATCATCATCATCATCATCATCATCATCATCATCATCATCATCATCATCATCATCATCATCATCATCATCATCATCATCATCATCATCAGCATCATCATCATCATCATCTCATCATCATCATCATCATCATCATCATCATCATCATCATCATCATCATCATCATCATCATCATCATCATCATCATCATCATCATCATCATCATCATCATCATCATCATCATCATCATCATCATCATCATCATCATCATCATCATCATCATCATCATCATCATCATCATCATCATCATCATCATCATCATCATCATCATCATCATCATCATCATCATCATCATCATCAGCATCATCATCATCATCATCATCATCATCATCATCATCATCATCATCATCCTGCCAGGGAGCCCCCCGCACTTCCAGGCAGCACCCCTCACCAGAAATTCTCTCGTCGTGGGATATCATCACGGCGGAATATGTTTGCTTGCCCTTTCTCGGCTCCGGGGGGCCCTCGCTGGGCCGTCGAGGGAATAGCTCGGCGCAACAAGCCCGTCCTGGGGGGAAGCGGCACATACCTCTGGGGGCCCCCGCTACGAAAACAATCACGGCGCCTGAATTCTGGTGCCCACCCTGGAGGAACAAACAAGAACATGAGAAACTCTTGGAGGTCCGCGCGGATTTCTTGCATCGGCGCTGGACACCCCTCCCTGGGGTTCCAGCACCGATCCGAGAAATCTGCGCGGAACCCCGAACGTTTATGCTTATGATTGTTCCCGACTCCCGCGTGCTTCGTTCAGTTGCGGACAAGGTAGTTCCCACGCCAGCGCCCATGCACGGACGTTGGGGCAAGCGCGCGCCGCGGTGCCGGGCAGGGGCCCAGCTCCGAGTGCGCGGCTTGCTCTCGTCGCAAAGGGGCAGCGCGGCGCTCGGTGATCTGCAGCATGACTGAAGCAGACAGTGCCAGAGGGGGTGCATGTGAAAGCATACCATGGACATGTAAGCGACGAGCAGAAGCTTGTCTTACGCAAGATGGCGCCGCGGCCTGGTGCTGCGGCTGACGCGGGCCGCCGGCGCGGCACGCCACACTGGAAACGAGTGAGCTCACACGCGACCTTGCGCGGGCACTTTATGCGCCAATGTCCGCGCAAACGACCCCATTTTTCTGCGTCGTTCACGTGCTTCCCAACTTCAAAGTCAACGAAATGCTTGAACGATATTATCTGGCGCCTTCGCCGCACAGAGGAAGCAGATTGATATCGTAGCTGTTGCGATAAAGAGAGCCCATGCCACTCTCCCGAGAGCGACGGAAAAAGTGATGGGACCAGGTAAGCAGCAAGTGCCTGTCTTGTCTCAGAGTCGCCGATTCTAGAGCAGCAGCCCCAGCAGAAGCCCCCATCGGAATGTCTCGCTATTTGCTGGACGGCGAGTTGCCGAGCACGGCCGCATCACGAGCACCCAACCGTCGGTAGACTCAAACAACTCGGGCAAGGAGTGCAGAACAGTCAGCTACGCCACGGTGGAAAGCCGAGTGGAAGCAGCCTGGACAGTGGCGAGAACCCCACAATTGCAAACCCGAAACCCTCAGAACTAAGAGCCTATAAAGACTGAAACCCTGAAATGCCTTAGCCCGCCCTTATGCGCCCCCTTTATGCGCCCCCTCATTTTGGCACACCCTTTCACGCGGATCCTTGTCCCCAGACTGCCAGGAAGGGTGTTCTGAGAGCTTTTGCAAATCGCAGGGCGCACCTCTCACGCAGATCCGTGCCCTCGGAGTGCCCGCGTCGTCGCGCGCGCGTGCCGCATCGCCGTTGCAGCGGTTTCCCAGAAGACTTTGCGCGACTGTCGTCGCCGTCGTCGTTTTGAGATCAAGATCGCCGTCTGTGTCATCGGTATCGTCGTCGTCGTTTTAAAATCAATATGTTTTGGGTCATGGGTGGGTGGGACACGTCCAACAGGCCTCAAATTTGGGTGAGTGGACCCTGAACCCTAAACCCTAAAAAACCTTGCTCCGCAAAAAAACACCGTTGGTGTCCGCCCTGGGGAGGGGCTAATTTCTAAAACCCCACGCACACGGATACGTCCCCTCCCGCACGGCGGTTAATTCCTACCCCCCCTTTATCCCATGAGTGCCCGCTCGAGGATCGCGCGCTTCCCACTGAAGCACCGCGCGGCTAATTCCTAAAACCCCTATCCCGCGCGCGCCCGCTCGAGGATTGCACCCCTCCGCCCTGGGGGGCGAATTCCTAAACGCCAATTCCATGCGCGCCCGCGCACGAGTCTTGCCCCTCCCGCGTGGCGGCTAATTCCTAAAACCTTTATCCCATGCGTGCCCGCTCGAGAATCGCGCCCCTCCCGCTCAAGGATCGCGCCCCTCCCGCACGGCGGCTAATTCCCAACCCGCTCATTCCACACGCGCCCGCCCGAGGACCGCGCCCCTGCCGCTCGAGGACCCGATCCCGCATGGCGGCTGATTCTTAAACCCCCATCCCACGCGTGCCCGCTCGATGATAGCGCCCATCCCACTCGGTAATCCCCCCCCAGACACTCCGAAACGATGTCGCGCGCTCCTCCCGAGGGCCGCCGCGCGCGCCTGCGCTGTTCCTCCTGATTAAGTAACTCTTCCTGTCCGCCCTGGGAGGCTAATTCCTGAACCCCCATATCCCATGCGTGCCCGCGCACGGATTCTGCCCCTCCCGCATGGCGGCTAATTCCTATACCCCCGATTCCACACGCACCCGCTCGCGGATCGCGCTTCTCCGCCCTGGGCGTCGGATTCTGCACCTCCCGCATGGATGTCAATTCCCAACCCCATGCCCCACGCGCGCGCGCTCGAGGATGGCGCCCCTCCAGCTCAAGGATCGCGCCCCCCCCCCCGCGCGGCGGCTAACTCCCCGCCCGCTCACTCCACGCGCGCCCGCTCGAGGATCGCGCCCCTGCCGCTCGAGGATCGCACCCGATCCCGCGCGGCGACTAACTCCTCAACCCCCATCCCACGCGCGCCCGCTCGAGGATCGCGCCCCTCCCGCTCGGGAATCACCCCCTCCAGCCACTCCGAAACTATGTCGCGCGCTCCCCACATCCCGCCGCGCGCTCCTGCGCTGTTCCTCCTGCCCGCCGTTCCTCCCGCGTGCTCCGCGCTGCTCATTCCTGCCCCGTCGCTGCTCCACGCGGCCTTCCCCGATGGCTTGCATGCGCCAGTGTGCGCATCTTGATATGCAGTGGGTTCCCAGGGTGGGCGGGGCGCGAGCAGCGCGCCAGTGCGCGACACATCCAACCTGTTGGCACATTCGCGCCGTTGCTGACCCTAAACAACCTGTTCCACATATTAAATTAAATCCTACACAAAAAATGTGCCTCGGTGTCCGCCATGGTGGGCGAATTCCTAAACTCCTCACGATCATCCACTAAAAACGTGGTGCGGCGCACATCGCCATGCGAAGCAAATCCCTAAACTCGCACGGTCCTCCATTAGAAATGCGGCGCGGGCCACATCCCGCGCGCGCGGCCGAAGGGGGCGAATTCCTTGCCCCACGCGATCCTCCATCAGAAAGATGGCGCGGGGCACATCCCACCCGCGCGGCCGAGTACTCACCTGGCCCCGCCTCAGGGGAACTGAACCCTGAACCATTCACGATCATCCAGTGAGAACGTGGCACGGCGCACATCGCCGCGCGAAGCGAAACCCTAAACTCGCGCGACGCTCCGATAGAATTGCGGCGCGGGTTACATCCCGCGCGCGCGGCCGAAGGGAGCAAACTCCGTGCCCCTCGCGATCCTCAATTGAAAATGTAGCGCGGAGCACATCCCACCCGCGCGGCTGAGTACCCCCCACATTCCGCCGCGCGCTCCTTTGCGGTTCCCCCTGCCTGCTGTTCCTCCCGCGCGCCCCGCGCTGCCCCTTCCTGTTACTCGCTGATCTACGCGGCCTTCCCCGATGGCTTGCATGCGCCAGAGTGCGTCTTGATATGTAATGGGTTCCTAGGGCTGGTGGGGCGCGGGCACCGCGCCAGTGTGCGACAGGTCCAGTATGTTGATATTTTCGCGCTCTTGCTGAACCTAAAAAAACCACCCTATGGGATCCCGAGGTCTACCAGAACGTTCAGGGCTCGTCTGAAGGATCTCGGCAAGGGGGCAGGAAGTCGGGATCGGGGCCAGCCCGGGGCGAAAGAATTCCAGGATCGGGGCGGGGGGGGGGGGCAGGGCCTGGCCGAGGAGCTGGCATGCTGCACTCAAACCTGGGCCAATGCGCCCCGGGCCCTGCAGGATCCCGCAAGATCTGGCGCGCTTGCTGGCCCCCGTTTGCATTGACCACAGTCTCTCGAGCCCCGAGGGAGCGGTGCGCGCACCTCCCCGGCCAAGCCAGGGGGGCGCATGCACGCGCCCTGGGCCGAGGGCGGGCTGCGCCCGCTGCGGCAGACGTGCACGGCGCGACCCCCGTCGCCCGACGGGGGGCCACCCTCGGCCCGCTGGCCCGAGCATGGAGGCCCACGGCGTCGCAGCCAGCGCCTCCGCAAGCCAGCGGCGCGCAGACGACGGCACGGTTGCACCGCGCACTGCCAACGGGCAGCGCGCGTTCTCGCTAGCTCGGCGCAGCGGCTCGACAGAGGGGCTCTCGGTCCGATGGGGCGTTCCCGGGAAGGCGCCACCATGGGCCCGGGGGGGGCCCGAGCGGGGCACGCTGTTTCGCCTCCCCACGACGGGCCCGGACGGGGCCGCCTTGCCGTCGGCGAGCACCGGCGCGAAGACGCGGGCAGACGCCCTAAGCCAAAGCCGCACTGCACCGCCGGCAACGGCCGCCGCCGGGGACATCCCAATTCGGCGCCGACGCACGTGGAAACACGCGCCACGCACGCAAACGCTGGACGCACATTCGACGCGCCCCTTCCGCCGACGTGATCTCGCTCGCGAGGAAGCCGCTGGCCTGAACGCCCCGCGCCCTCCCATGGCGCCTGGCGCCCACGCGCGCGAAATCGCACGCCAAATGCACGCGTGCCGGGCCCATGTTTGACACCCTATTTCCGCGCGCGCACGTTTCGCGCCGCGGAAACCCAGCGGCCGCCGCTGCACACACCCAGAAACCAAATCGCACAAAGAGAACCCGGAGCTGAACTCCCCGCAAGGAAATCCGATCGAGACAAGGAAAACGCGCAACCTACGCACGCAATGTCTGCCCCGAATGGATTTCGGTGCGAACAGAAAACCTGAACTGCAGCGTCGGCCCTCCAGCTCGCGCGCCCCGCCGTGCAAACCCGCATTGGGGGCTCCGCGTTCGGTTAGATGTTTGGGCCGACGCCGGCCCCGAAGCCGCTCCTGACTGGAAGAGAGGACGGCTCGCTGACACGAGGCAGCCACCCGCGCGGGCACCCCTTCGCAACGATTCGCGGCCCCAAAGGGCGCCCAACCGAAGGTCCCAGCAGCGCGGCCCGCATGCACCCCCGCCAACCATTTCGGCACATCAACACATGCTTCGTGGCCCACCGGGGAGCTACGCCCAAAGCTCCCATGGCGCAGCCCGCACGCGCTCCGGCCATCCATATCGGCACACCCCCCACACGTTTCTGCGCGGCCCCACAAGTAACTCCAACGAAAGTCCCAGCGAAATAATTAGCACGCGCCCTTCCCACCCATTTTGGTACACCCCTCACGCGTTTCGTGACCCCACGCGGAGCTCCACCGAAGGTCCCCGCGGCGCGGCCCGCCTGCACCCCCGCCACCAATGTCGGCGCACCCCCCGCGCGTTCCTGCGTGGTCCACTAAGGAGCTCCACCGAGGTTCCAGTAGAGCTGCCCGCGTGCGCCCCCGCAACTCCTTTCGGCGCATCCACTGCACGTTTCGCGGGTTGCACGCGGGGCCCCACCGGAGGGCCCAGCGACGCAGGCCGCACGCGCCCCACCACCACCACCACAACCAGCGCCACCAAGCCTCGCGCCCATCAGGACGCGCGGGCAAACATGCCAGACGCGCGCAAGAGCGCAGGAAAGTACAAACGCCAAATGCGCACCAAAGGAGAACTCGAGACACGCCAAATGCGTACCAGCACGAGCAGGAGGGAGGAGGGGGAGGAGGAGGAGGAGGGAGGAGGAAGAGGAGGAGGAGGAGGAGGAGGAGGAGGGGGGAGATAAGGAAAAGGAGCAGAACGACGACAAAAGGATGATGAAAGCAATAGTTCGCCGGACAACATGAGACGATTCGCGCAAAAGCATTTCACGCATATTGCATGAGCCCGCACAGTTGTGCAATTGCGCTGCCCGCTGCTGCCGGGGGCGGCCACGTTCCCTGCGCAGTGCCCAACTGCGCGGAGCGCTCACAGCATTGCAAACAATTTCTCTCGCCATTGAAGAATGTGCAGCTTGACATCTTATAGAATACAGCGTAAGATGCTCGCCCAATGATATGTCAAAACGTTGTTGTGCTGACGTGTTGTTCAATGCCGCTGCAATGCTTACTCGGAAAATACATGAAAACGCAATTCCAAGCAGTCGCGGCAAACACTTACAATGGAAAGCACCCAAACACAGTCTGTCGGATGTGGGCAGCCAACAGGAATCCAGCGAGAATGGCAGTTCGCTGCCTACACAGCTGTATTGCACGATGATTTCGCATTGTATCCCAAACAATGTGCGAGACGACACGCTCGTTCAAGTGTTCGAATGTCCCGATTGCTCCCCCAAGTCGCCGGGTCAATTTTGATCCAGCTTTGGCATCGCACAAAGTCAACCCTCCATTGAACACAACGCATCGCCCAAGTTGAATGCTCTCGCCTGACGGCCTTGGGATAGAGTCACCTGTAGAAATCCGCACGCGCAGCATGCTGCCCCAGTTGAATTCTCCATTATTGCGACGAGCATGTTTTGAAGTGCGTTGCTGGCTTTGCGAGACAAGCAGGGCGTCGTCGGCATACAGAATGTCGCCCGGTACCAAATACGCCAGCTCGTGCTGTCGATGTATCCCACCAAACGCGCCATGCAATATAACTGGTTGAACGATGGCAATGTTTATGGTGGTAATGACCATGACAATGGCGACGATGACGACGCTGATGGTGATAATGATTACAAGGCATGGCGGTAGAGGACCCCCTGCGGCTAGAAATCCCCACTGTTGTATTCTAGAAGAATGGCCCGCATGATCCAGAATGACGACATATCGCGCCGCATGAATTGATTTTACCGTCCTGAAAAATGAAACATTCCAAACCATCCCCAAGCTTGGCACATGATGTCTGGACTGAGTCTGTCGAAAGCCTTTGACCAATCCAGCACAAGCAGAAGCGCGCCACCAGCGTCGTTCATATGTGCAGCATCGATCATACGCGCGACCATCATCACAGCCTCGCCTGCGCCACAAATCTATGTTGAGAAATTGGCAGTCTTTCGCCGGCTCCTTCCTGAATCAAACTGTCGTGCAAAATAGACGCCAAGATCTTGCAACCCCGGGGCAGCAAGGACGTCGGCCTGCAAATCGTTGACAGCGCTGCGCCCCGCTGTCGAAAAGCAACGAAAATGCGCGCGGACCCCCACGACTCCGGGATCTACTTCTCGCCCTAGCATTGCCAGCACATACTCAGAAACATCGCGCAAGCGGTGCCATCGTTTGCCAAAATGTTCAAGAAATCTGGCGGCACGTCGCTAGCTCTGGCGGCTTTGCCACTCTTCAATGTGCAGAGTGCCGTTTTGAATTCTGCCCCATTGATAATCTTTGTTTCGATGGGTAGCGCATTTCCCGCTGTGTCTTCGCGCCCTGGCCGAACCGCTGGTAACTTACATTCCCATTGCGCATCTTCGAAATAGTCTGCCAAACTGCATGCCTCTCTTGCGCGTCGGCCCACGAACCATCTGGGCGTTTGACGGCGGCATGCTCTGCAGCTCGGGGCCCACAGAGATGTCGGACTGCGCCCCCACTTCCAGTGGACGCCAGCTCCACGAGCCACCCTCCCCGATCTCGCCTCCCAGCCATCCGAACTGCACAACGGAGTCTGCCCTCGTTGGCGCGGCCCCAGATCGGCGGTGGGCGTCGCACTCTTCGACGAGGTCCAACGTTGACAAGCTCGACCACGTCTGCTTCGCAGTTGCGCTTATGGTTGAAGGCGGGCCCCAGCATGAGCAAAAGCTTTCTTTGCGTTCTCTGCGGCATCAACCAGATTGACGAAGCTCGGCGTTCGCGTCGAAGCATCAACGAATGCTGCTGCAATACCAAAGGCGTGGGGTTTCTTGACTTGTAAGGTCTCGAGATCGAGCTGTCGTTTGCCTGCTGTGCATTTTGCGCCGAATTGGATGACTGCCTCCGCGCGCGCACGAAAATTGCACATCGTCTTCTCCCGGCCCTGCCTGGTGCAACATCGCATTGAAGCCACTGGAGATAAGCGCGGCACTGTGCGAGATGCTGGCTCGAATTACTGCTTGCACTTCGCCATGGAAGTTCTGCCCGGCCTCGAAGTCGCAGCCGGCGCCGCTGCGAAGCGAACAGGCGGTCTCGCACTCGCAGCGCCGCAATTTGTCACCGCAAGCTTCGAGGGCAACAACGGCTGACGGTCTGCCTGGACCCACCATTAAATCGACCCCGATATATACGCGCGCGCGCCCACGCCCCCAAGCCCCCAGACAAAAGCGCATCGAACTCGTATTTTCGATGATGTTCAGCGCCGTCTGAAACATGTCTCTCGCGCGCATGAACCGCCAATGCTTCGGCGCGGCATCGCCCGGGCGAGCTCGCCAGGCTCCACCATGGGATCGCCGAGCAGACCCCCGACACCCCACGTTGCCGGGCGTCGAACGCAGCGGGCCGCGCGCGGACGCCGGGGCCTGCGCCGAGAAAAAGGCGCAGTTGGGTCGGGGGGGGTCGGCGGAGGCGGGGGCGGGGAAGGGGCGGGCGGAGGCGGGGGCTGAGGGGGATTTGGCGGACGTCGCGGTGGACGCGACACGGGCATTGTCGCAGTCGCCGGAGATGCCGAGCAAGGATTCTGGACTCGACCCCGACAAGTTCCATCGCCGCCAAGCGTTGATCTGGCAGCTTTGCCCGTGCACAGCTGGCAGACGAAGTTGGCGTGTAAACGTGCAAGCGGCAGCGCCGGCATCCTCGCCCGGAACTGGATCTCCTTGGACGTATTGCGATCACTGTGCCAGGCTGGCATATTTGTCCGAATCGTTGTCCACGCGAAGCGCCATATCCACTTTCCAAAATGGAGAAAAATTGTTTGAGAGAGGCGGCAAGTCCTGCGGCATGATTGGGCCCGTCGTTTGCTGGAAGCTGCGACTGGCCGCGGAAGACCGACGTCCTGGCAGCGGAACTCGTCTGCAGAGACTCGCATGCCCGCCACATGTCCTACTTCGCCTTGGACCCCCCGTGGGCTCCACCTGTCCAAATACTTGCAAATTTGCGCAAAATCGCGTCGCATATTTGCAATGGTTCCACAGAATTCAAAATGAATTGCCACTCCCCCAAATCTCCCCAAACTACTACCCAAAGAAACTCATATGTCGCATCTCTGACGTTTATAATTTACGCTCATCGTCCACCACTGCGTCTTTTACCGGGCGCTTTAGCTGGCATGTGGATCGCGCGCACGCTCTGCGCGCCGTGCTTCAGCGCGTATTAATCCAAAACACAAGTTGCGCGAGGCTTGCTTTGCGGGCGCCCAGTCCGGCGCGGGCCACGCTGCATTCGCCGCCCGCCGCGGCCGCGAATTCCGCGGTTGCGCCGCCGCCGCGCCCGGGTCAGGCGTCGCCCAGACTCCGCGAATAAGACGCCATTGAAGTAGCCCCCCCCGCAGACGCCTGTAGAGATCAGGCCAAATTCCCTGTTCAATTCGTTCCGTCTACACGCGGGGCCAGCCGTGAGCAAATTGTAATTGCCCACGTTGCCAATAACTGCTGCGACTGCCCGCTTCCCGCGGCAGCGGCGCTTGTCCGCGGCAGACAGGATTGACGCCGACCTTGAGATTCGAACTGATTGCGGGAAGTTGCCCATGCAATCTCTCGCCGCACGTTCCAAATCCCCCCTGCGCATTAGCGCGCATTCACAACTAGCTTCAATTACTTCACTCTTCGCCTCCAGGCATGTGGCTCGCACGTCCACGTCTTCGGCGCCATCCTGCACCTTCCCCCGCCTCTGTGAACAATGCCCATGGTAAGGGGCAAAGTGTTTTGCCAGCCATCCTGTGGTGTTGGGTCCTCGTTTTGAAGAGACAGCGCCGCGCGCCCTTCCTTCTCCCCCCGCCCCCCCCCCCTCCCTCTCCCAATCATCAGCATCACCGTCACCATCATCATCGTCATCATCATCATCATCAAGGTTCGCGGCCCCATAGGGAGCTCCACCGAAGGCCCCAGCATGCGTCACCGCCACCCAGGACAGCGCTTCGCGGCCCCATAGGGAGCTCCACCGAAGGCTCCAGCGGCAGGGTCCGCATGCGTCGCCGCCACCCATTACGGCACACCCCACACACGGGTCGTGGCCCCATAGGGAGCTCCACCGAAGACTTCAGTGGCAGGGTCCGCATGCGTCACCGCAACCCAGGACAGCGCTTCGAGGCCCCATAGGGAGCTCCACCGAAGGCTCCAATGGCAGGGTCCGCATGCGTCACCGCCACCCATTACGGCACACCCCTCACACGGTTCGTGGCCCCATAGGGAGCTCCACACAAGGCCCCAGCGGGTGCGTCCGCACGCGTCATCGCCACCCAGGACAGAGCTTCGTGGCCCCATAGGGAGCTCCACCGAAGGCTCCAGAGGCAGGGTCCGCATGCGTCACCGCCACACAGTACGGCACACCCCTCGTGCGCTTCGTGGCCCCAAAAGGAGCTCCACCGAAGGCCTCAGTGGGTGCGTCCGCATACGTCACCGCCACCCAGGACAGCGTCTCGTGGCCCCATAGGGAGCTCCACAAAAGGCTCCAGGGGCAGGGTCCGCATGCGTCACCGCCACCCATTACGGCACACCCCTCACACGGTTCGTGGCCCCATAGGGAACTCCACCGAAGGCCCCAGTGGGCGCGCCCGCGTGCGTCACCGCCACCCAGGACAAGGCTCCAGTGGCAGGGTCCGCATGCGTCACCGCCACCCCTTGCGGCACACCCCTCACACGGTTCGTGGCCCAATAGGGAGCTCCACCGAAGGCCCCAGCGGGTGCGTCCGCATGCGCCACCGCCACCCAGGACAGCGCTTCGTGGCCCCATAGGGAGCTCCACCGAAGGCTCCAGTGGCAGGGTCCGCATGCGTCACCGCCACCCATTACGGCGCACCCCTCACACGGTTCGTGGCCCCATAAGGAGCCCCACCGAAGGCCCGAGTGGGTGCGTCCGCATGCGTCACCGCGACCCAGGACAGCGCTTCGTGGCCCCATAGGGAACTCCACCGAAGGCTCCAATGGCAGGGCCCGCATACGTCCGCGCCACCGATTTCGGCGCACCCCTCGCACGCTTCGTGGCCCCATAGAGAGCTCCACCGAAAGCGGTACCCACAATGCTGCACTCACAGCTGCATATGGTTGGGTCCTTCGCCAGGCTAATTTTGAACTTCCCCTGGGCGGATTTCATGCTCACTGGTCCGTCGTCGTTTTCCTCTTTGTCGAGATCGTCCTCGTCGGGCACTTCCGCGGCCGCTCTGGGCTGCGCGCTGTTTGTGGCCCCCCCAAGATAGCCCACTCGACGCGGCGCCGGCTCGCCGCCTTCAAGATCGGCTGCGCTGGGCGGCGCGCGGCCCGCCCCGTCTGGCCCCCGAACGGGGCCGCGTCGGCGAGGTCCCCCGAGGCGCCCTCGACCCGCCCCTGGCGCAGCAGAAACATACTCACCTGGCCTGTTTGGCGCAAGCGGCGCACCGCGACGGAGACATGCAGAAAATCGGCGACGCGACGCAGCGCGGGAGACAGCGAGACCAGCACGAGAGAAGGTGGATTGCAAGAGTAACTACTCGCGCGCGCCCCTGCCGCCCATCTCGGCGAACCTATCCCGCGTGTCTGCACGACCCCATAAGGACATCCGCCGCGAATCTGACCGGCGCAGCCCGCGTAGAGCACCCGCCCCATTTCGGTGCACCCTTCGCACGCGTCGCGGCCCCAGCCAGACCTCCACCGAAAGTTTCAACGGCACGGCCCGCCCGCGACCCCGCCCCCGCGCGCCCCGCGCCTCGCGGGAGCTCGATTTGAAACAAGGGCAACCTCAAAGGAATGACCAATTTCAAAATCTGCTTTTCATTCGTCGCTTTTCGCTGCAAGTCCGGTCACACACTGCGCCCCCTCGAAAGGCCCGCGCGCGGACCCGGCGGGGGGGGGCGCGCGCTGGCGCGCCCTCCCTCGCCAGCAGCCCAATCGACGGCGGGGCAGGTCGGAAGGGGGCCGGGGCCGCTGGCCCCGAAGCGCCGCAACGGGGCTCGCGCGGGACTGGCCTCGAAAGGCCCACCACCTCCCGCGGCCGGGGATTTGGCGGGGGGGGGCGAGGGACAGCGATAGGAAAAGAAAAGGGGGGCAACCTGTCAATCCAAGAGAGAGGGGGGGCGGGGCGGGGGAGGGAAGCGAGGCGCGCTCTTTGGGGAAGTGGGGCCCAAATCCAACGGGCGGCAAGATGCGACCCGACCTTGACCGCCAACGCATATCGGGATGCCGGCTTTGCGCTACTGCCACGAAGTCGGCATTGCATGGGCCGAAGAATAAACACCGCAACCTATGACGAGCAAACCGCGTTTGGGCGATGGTTCCGAGGGCAGCATCCAACTTGCACGCACTATTTGATGAAAGCGCCGACAGAGCTGCGAAGCGCGGCGGGGGGGGCAGGCGCGGGGGGGGGCGGTGCGAGGGCGGCAGATGACATGAACGGGAGAGCGAAAGGGGGGTGGGGGAGGAGGAGGAGACGACAGACCAAATCCAGGGCACGCGGGATAAGTGGAGGGAAACGGCGGCAAAGGACGAGGGTCTCCGCAAAACGTAGGACACCAGTAGGGGAGAGCGCATCCAAAGACATCCGCTCGACACAAATAAATGGCATTCCGCATCACGGGGCCCTTCATTCACGCGACTGATCAACGAGAAAGGCGCAACGAAAAACGGCTTGCACAGTTGCGCGCGAGGGGTCCTGGACGCCGCGCACCCGGAGGAGTGGGAGCAGGGAAGCAAACGGCGGAGGGAGCCGAGGGGGAGGGGGAGGGCGGCGGGAAGGCGATCATGGTCAGAGCAAGACGGAGCAGGAAGGATACGCACGCGAATACTGGGGCATAAGATGAAGTGAAGAGGTCACCGCGGCGGAACACGACTGTTTCCCGCGGCGCCATTCCTCGCAGGACACCTCCAGGAGGCGCCCCTCGCACGACGCCCCGCTGATCGCGGCGCGCGCGGACCAGGGAAGCGAGAGGGGCCATCGCGGATGAACAAAATCGCGCTCATCTTCTCACTTCGCACCAAAAGTCCGGCACGCCCCTGCAGAATCAGCACCGCGGCGGCCCCCGCCACAGCATCGCGCGGGGCGCGCCCAATCGGGGGGGGGGAAGAGGGAGAGAAAGAGAGAGAGAGAGAGAGAGAGAGAGAGAGAGAGAGAGAGAGAGAGAGAGGGAGAGAGAGAGCGAGAGAGAGAGAGAGGGAGAAAAAGAAAGAAAGAAAGAAAGAAAGAAAGAGAGAGGGAGAGAGAGAGAGAGAGAGAGAGAGAGAGAGAGAGAAGAGAGAGAGAGAGAGAGACCGGGGGGGCAAAAATGAGAAAGAGAGGGATAGAGGGATAGAGAGAAAGAAAGAAAGAAAGACAGAAAGAAGAAGAACAAACAAAAAACAAAAAAAATGAATATAAACAGGAAGAGACAAACAAAGAGAGAGATAGAGAGAGAGATAATAAAGAAAGAAAAGAAAATGAGATACAGATCGAGAGAAAGAGAGACAGAGAGAGAGAGAGAGAGCGAGAGTGAGAGAGAGGGAGGGGGGAACGAAAGAGAGAGAGAGAGAGAGAGAGAGAGAGAGAAAAAAAAAAAAAAAAAAAAAAAAAAAAAAAAAAAAAAAAAAAAAAAAAAAGGGGGGGAGGGGGGAACACGCGGGTTGCGCGCGGCGTCCTGCTCGGCCCTGCCCCCGCGTGCCTGCTCGCGTTTCCTGCCGACCTCTGCCAGGCACTTCGGGCCACGGCACTGGCCGCCATTCGCCCCGCCGCGGTTCTTTCCATATGCGACAGGAGGAGGATCGGCCTGGAGTCGCGCGTCTCGGGGGCGCCTGCTGTCGGTGGCGGCGTCGGCCCAGGGACCAACGCGCCGACCGCGTGGCCGCGGAACCCCAGGGCGAGACCCAGCCGGGATTCCAGGGTGGCGCGTTTCGCCTTGGCGGGGTTCACTCTGCCTACACTGAAGTTCCACCGCCATCTTCTCTTCTGAGGGTAAGAATCTCCATGATATAATCACGCCTGGTGACTCTCCACTGCCATGGGTCGTCGCGCACGGCGGCAGGGCGGCCGCCGTCGCTTGCAACTGGCCGAGGACCCGTAGAACCACGCCCATGATGCGCTTGCGCAGCTCCTGCGCGGTTAGCCACGATCGGGAAGAGCACTGCGAGACCGGCCAACTGGCCGCCACCCCGGCGAACCATCTTGTTCCAGCACAAGTTCGCTGCTGCGCCCAGCTCGGCGGCGCCCCTGATGACGGCGCGCAGAACGCTCGGGCGCTGCGGCAAGACCGGGGCACACTGCTAGCCAGCAGCTGTCCTGCCATCCAGTACGTCCCAAGGGAGGCCCGCTGCAACGGGCGCTGCAGCTAAAGGGCCACCAGGGCCCCCGTGCGTCGGCACTCCACTCGTGCGCACGGCACGCTGAGCGGCCACTCCAAGGCTGCGGCGCCCACGCCCAGCGCCGCGGGCAGGGCCGCCCCCCCCGCGCACCCTGTCTTCGGCAGCGGCGGCGGCAGCAGGATGCCGCCCCAGAGGCTGCCAGCAGGCACGGCAGGGGGCGCCGCCACGGGGGGCGCCCGTGGGCCCGCGGAGCACGGCGCCAGCGAGGGCGGCAGGGGCGGCGGCGCAAGGACCGACGACTTGCCTCAGGGTAGCTGGGCTGCCGGCCCATGCTCGGGGAGCACGCTCTTCCTTCTTGACAGGCTGCGGAGGTGGTGGCGACCACCAGCCGGCGCCCGCTGCACTGGCGACCCCGGCCAGGGGATGCTGCGGGGCCCCTGTGAAGGCCAGCAATGGCAGGAACTGCTTTGGGACTACTGGGACACGCGCGCCTCGACCGTCCGCTGCTCGTGCACCAGCGCCACTCCTTGGCCTGGAGCCCCCACGCTGGCGGCGGCCATCCCCGCCGGCTGGCCGCCACCAGGAGGCGCGTCGGCGGCGCGCTCTGGCGTCGCGGGCATCCCACGCCCACGCAGAGTCGCAACCAATGCCAGTTTCGTTTCGTTTCGCGCCCACGCGGAACGCCGGGCCCCGCGCCGGGCGCCCGCGGCCCCTGGGGCGCCGCCCCTCACAGGCCGCTCCGAAGGAAGGCATGGACGCCACCACGCGGTGGTCTCTCGCACTCCATCGCGCCCCCACATCTGCAACATCTCAAGCTGCCCTGCCCGCCCGACCTGGGCGGACAGCGCGGGACCTCACTGGGGCAGAGATGGGCGTGGACGGGGGCAACCCCCCACTGGCTCGCAGCGGGCTGCGCGGAACCGCGGCACAATAACAAGGCCGCCTGCTTGCCTCGCACGAGTCGCTTCGCCCCGCGCCGATTCGGAAGGGCGCGGGGGGGCAAGCCGGCGCCAGTTCACCTCCCCCAGGAGAGGGCGCGCGCGAGTCTAAGTGCATAAATGTCGACGCCCACGTCGGCACGCCTCTCACGAGGATCGCGCCCGCTTCCTTCCCGTTCTTCCTCTCCCTCTTTGCCCGCGCACGCCCGCGCCCAAGGCTGCGGGCGCGGCGCCGCACGGAGCCCCCGCGACGCGCGCGGGTCGCCACGAAGGGGTCTCGGCGACGCGCGCGGGTCGTCCGCTGCACGGACCAGAGAGAGCGAGTAGGCTGGCTCCCGCCAGGGATGCGTGGCCCAAAAGTGGCCTCAACACGTCGAATACGATGAAAAACTTCCGAAAATCGAAAGTCGCTGCCATGCGACTTCCGCCAGTGGGCCGCCATCCGGGCTCCGCCACGGAGACCTTAGATGGAGCTCCCTGTGGGGACACGAAACACTGCACTGGGTGGTGGATGACGCATGCGGGCGGTCCCACTGGGGACTTCGGTGGAGCGCCCTTGTGAAGCCACGAAACGCTCTACTGGGTGGTGGATGACGAACGCGGGCGGTCCCACTGGAGCCTTCGGTGGAGCCCTCTATGGGGCCACGCAGCGCTGTACTGGGTTGTGGGTGACGCATGCGGGCGGCCCCACTGGGGACTTCGGTGGAGCATGCGGGCGGCCCCACTGGGGCTTTCGGTGGAGCTCCCTATGGGGTCACGAACCGCTGTCCCGGGTGGTGGATGGCGCATGCGGGCGTCCCCACTGGGGCCTTCGGAAGAGCTCCTTATGGGGCCACGAAACGCTTTACTGGGTTGGTGTATGACGCATGCGGGCGGCCCCACTGGAGCCTTCGGTGGAGCCATCTATGGGGCAACGTACTAAATGGTGTATGACGCATGCGGGCGGTCCCACTGGGGCCTTCGGTGGAGGGGCCACAAAACGCTGTACTGGCTAATGGGTGACGCATGAGGGCGGTCCCACTGGAGCCTTCGGTGGAGCTCCCTATGGAGCCACGAAATGCTTTGCTGGGTGCTGGGTGGTGGATGACGCATGCGCGCGCCCCCACAGGGGCCTTCGGTGGAGCCCGCTATGGGGCCACGAAACGCCGTGCTGGGTGGTGAGTGACGCATGCGGGCGGTCCCACTGGAGCCTTCGCTGGAGCTCCCCATGGAACCCCGAAGCGCTGCACTGGGTGGTGAGTGACGCATGCGGGCGGCCCCAGTGGAGCCTTCGTTGGAGCTCCATATGGGGCCACGAAATGAGGGAGGAGCCGAAGGAGGAGGAAGGAAGGAAGGAAGGAAGGAAGGAAGGAAGGAAGGAAGGAAGGAAGGAAGGAAGGAAGGAAGGAAGGAAGGAAGGAAAGAAGGAAAGAAGGAAGGGAGGAGAACGCGGGGCGCTGTCTCTTCATAACGAAGACCCAACACCACAGGATGGTTGGAACAAAAAAACTTCCAAACACCTTCCAAGAATTCCCAACCATCCTGTGGTGCTGGGTCGTCGTTTTGAAGAGACAGCGCCGCGCGCCCTTCCTTATCCTCCCGCTGCCTCCCCTCCCTCTCCCCATCATCAGCATCACCGTCACCATCAGCATCGTCATCATCGCAACCACCATCATCATCATCATCATCACCATCATCATCACCATCATCATCATCATCACCATCATCATCAGCATCATCATCATCATCATCATCATCATCATCAACATCATCATCATCATCATCATCATCATCATCATCATCATCATCATCATCATCATCATCATCATCATCATCATCATCATCATCATCATCATCATCATCATCATCATCAGTTCAGCACCCCCCTCACATGGTTCGTGGCCCCATTGGGGGCTCCACCGGAGGCCCCAGTGGGTGCGTCCGCATGCGCCACCGCCACCCAGGACAGCGATTCGTGGTCCCATAGGGAGCTCCACCGAAGGCTCCAGTGGCAGGGTCCGCATGCGTCACCGCCACACATTACGGCCCATCCCTCACACGGTTCGTGGCCGCATAGGGAGCCCCACCGAAGGCCCCAGTGGGTGCGTCCGCATGCGTCACCGCCACCCAGGACAGCGCTTCGTGACCGCATAGGGAGCTCCACCGAAGGCTCCAGTGGCAGGGTCCGCATGCGCCACCGCCACCCATTACAGCACACCCCTCACACGGCTCGTGGCCCCATGGGGAGGTCCACGGAAGGCCCCAGTGGGTGCGCCCGCGTGCGTCACCGCCAACCAGGGCAGCGCTTCGTGGCACCATAGGGAGCTCCACCGAAGGCTCCAGCGGCAGGCTCCGCATGCGGCGCCGCCACCCATCACGGCACACCCCTCACACGGTTCGTGGCCTTATAGGGACCCCACCAAATGCCACAGTGGGTGCGCCCGCATGCGCCACCGCCACCAAGGACAGCGCTTCGTGTCCACATAGGGAGCTCCACCGAAGGCTCCCGTGGCAGGGTCAGCATGCGTCACCGCCACCCGGTACGGCACACCCCTTCACACGGTTCGTGGCCTCATAGGGAGCTTCACCGAAAGCCCCAGTGGGCGCGTCCGCATGCGTCACCGCCACCCAGGACAGCGCTTCGAGGCCCGAGAAGGAGCTCCACCGAAGGCCCCCGTGGCAGGGCCAGCATGCGTCACCGCCACCCATTACGGCACACCCCTCACACGGTTCGTGGCCCCATGGGGAACTCCACCGAAGGCCCCAGCGGGTGCGTCCGCATGAGTCACCGCCAGCAAAGATAGCGTTTCGTGTCCCCGCAGGGAGCCCCACCGAAGGCTCTAGCGGCAGGGCCCGCATGCGTCACCGCCACCCATTACGGCACACCCCTCACACGGTTCGTGGCCACACATGGAGCCCCACCGAAGGCCCCAGCGTGTGTGCCCGCATGCGCCACTGCCACCCAGGGCAGCGCTTCGTGGCCCCATAGGGAGCTCCACCGAAGGCCCCAGTGGCAGGACCCGCATGCGCCACCGCCACTCATTACGGCACACTCGTCACACGGTTCGTGGCCCCATAGGGAGCTCCACCGAAGGTCCCAGTGGGTGCGTCCGCATGCGCCACCGCAACCAACGTTTTTTTTTGTGACCCCATAGGGAGCCCCACCGAAGGCTCCAGTGGTAGGGTCCGCATGCGTCACCGCCACTCATTACGGCACACCCCTCACACGGCTCGTGGCCCCCTAGGGGGCTCCACACAAGGCCCCAGCGGGTGCGTCCGCATGCGCCACCGCCACCCAAGACAACGCTTCGTGGCCCCATAGGGAGCTCCACCGAAGGCTCCAGCGGCAGGGCCCGCATGCGCCACCGCCACACATTACGGCACACCCCCTCACACGGGTCGTGGCCCCATATGGAACTCCACCGAAGGCCCCAGTGGGTGCGTCCGCATGCGTCACCGCCACCCAGGACAACGCTTCGTGGCCGCATAGGGAGCTCCACCGAAGGCTCCAGCGGCAGGGCCCCCATGCGCCACCGCCACACATTACGGCACACACCTCACACGGTCCGTGGCCCCATAGGGAGCTCCACCGCAGGCCCCAGTCGGTGCGCCAGCAGGCGCCACCGCCACCCAGGACAGCGCTTCGTGACCCCATAGGGAGCTCCACCAAAGGCTCCAAGTGGCAGGGTCCGCATGCGCCACCGCCACTCATTACAGCACACCCCATCACACGGTTCGTGGCCCCATATGGAGCCCCACCGAAGGCCCCAGCGGGTGCGTCCGCATGCGCCACCACCACCCAGGACAGCGCTTCGTGGCCACATAGGGAGCCCCACCGAAGGCTCCAGTGGCAGGGCCCGCATGCGCCACCGCCACCCATTACAGCACACCCCTCACACGGTTCGTGGCCACATAGGAAGCTCCACCGAAGGCCCCAGTGGAGCGTGGCCGCATGCGTCACAGCGACCCAGGACAGCGCTTCGTGGCCCCATAGGAGCTCCACCGAAGGCTCCAATGGCAGGGCCCGCATGCGTCACCGCCACCCATTACGACACATCCCTCACACAGTTCGTGGCCCAAGCAGGAGTTCCATCGAAGGCCCCAGTGGGTGCGCCCGCATGCGCCACCGCCACCCAGGACAACGCTTCGTGGCCCCATAGGGAGCTCCACCGAAGGCTCCAGCGACAGGGTCTGCATGCGCCACCGCCACCCATTACGGCACACCCCTCACACGGTTCGTGGCCCCAGAGGACGCTCCACCGAAGGCCCGAGTGGGTGCGTCCGCATGCGCCACCGCCACCCAGGACAAAACTTTGTGGCCCCATGAGGAGCTCCACCGAAGGCTCCAGTGGCAGGGTCCGCACGCGCCACCGCCACCCATTACGGCACACCCCTCATACTGTTCGTGGCCCCATGGGGAGGTCCACGGAAGGCCCCAGTGGGTGCGCCCGCGTGCGTCACCGCGACCCAGGACAGCGCTTCGTGGCCCCATAGGGAACTCCACTGGAGGCTCCAGTGGCAGGGTCCGCATGCGTCCGCGCCACCGATTTTGGCGAACTTCTCGCACGCTTCGTGGCCTTAAGCGGGAGCCCCACCGAAAGCGGTACCCACAATGCTGCACTCGCAGCTGCATATGGTTTAGTCTTTCGTCAGGCGAATCTTCAAATAAACCGGTCAAAAACCCGTCGCGAAGAACCTGGCAACCCTCGCCACGAAGAATACGAGAGGGATGGGCCGAACTGCCGCACCCAACTGCTGGAATGGCAACCCGTGCAGTTGTTCCATCCAATTCGCATCATCCGGCTTGGAAAAAACCGTCCGGAACACTCGAAGAACACGTTCATCATGCATCTGCGCCGCAGTTGCTATCCAATTTGGCGACGCGGTGTACTGCAAATGGTCGAATCGCAGCACGACTCATAAATACAATAACAATCACGCGTTCTGCAGCCACGGGAGAAAGGGATAAGTTTGGTTAGTCTCTCTGTATCTGCCCATAGGTTGCACGGCGAATTTCGTCGCAGATTCCGCCGCCCCCAATGGTGCACCCAGGATCTTCAGCCCCCGTTCCTCCAATGGTCCGTCTGGCCTCCAAATGTCGCCGCCGAATGTTTGGAGCCCTGGTGGTCCTGGAGCCGGGGATGTGCTCCATGCTGCCAGCTTGCCGATGTTGATGTCGACATGGCAAACTTCGCCTAGCACATGTTGGACGCGTCGTAGCACCGGTGTTGCACCCGCCGCCTCAAACACGACGTACACGTCCTCCAAGGAGGCGGCAATATCGGCACGCTCTGGAGGAGCAGCTCGGATGTCGGGGAAGGCCGGATGCAGCGCCAGGCAAAACAGCGCAGGCATGAACGCGTCTCCTTGTTATCCCCCGCCCCCTTGCTGGATGGCGCGCGTGTGTCCGCGAAACACAATCGACCCAGTGAAATGTCGATGGGCTGCCAGGCCACAATGACAAAGGGGACCAGGGTGGAGCCACAATTACAAAGGGGACCAGGGTGGATAGTTCTGGATCTGCCAACAGCTGCTCGAACATCCGCGCCCTGTAACTGCAATCAGCAGTATCAACACCATCCATTGAGAGCGCGACTCGGTCGGGATTGTCGCCCGCGGCGCGCTGAAGTGGGCGAACTGCATAGCGGTCCCACCGCAGTCGGAGATCCCAAAACTGCACGGTGCATCGCTCGACTGTAATTTCTGTTGAAACTGACGCGCGGATGTTCTAGCAGCGAACCTCCGGAAAGTGTCGCCTGAAGAGGCGCCTCGGGCTCGGACGTTGGATTCCGCGAGGGCTGTCAAGGAGGAAGTCGCCAGAGCTTGCGCCACCACTTCTGTGACCTACGCTCGCGCGAGCAGGCCTGCCACCCCAGCGAAACGTTGAATACCCTCTCGTCTCCGAAGCGCACCTGGACATAGACAGATCCGCTCCCAAATTTGCCTGCGCTGGGCCCTTGCCGAGCGCGCCGAACACTCCTTCGTCGAGTGGCACGTCTTCTGCGGAACTCGACAGGACCCTGCAGGATTTCCCAAGCAGAAAGCTCGTTCCCATCGCTCTGCCAGAGTAGCCGCCGTTCCTGGACATTGGCGTCAAGAGCCCTAGCTGCATGGCTACGCTCGCCCTGCTGAATCAGCGCGCGCGCTCTGCCCAGCCTCCGTGATTCTGACTTTGGTCGACGGGTGAACTTGTGACTTCGGGTGGCCCGGGCACTCTGCAGCAGCGTGTCACAAGGACCACAATCAAAAGACGCGAAACGCGCTCGCAGCTCACGTCCGCCTGCCTCCTTCACATGATTTGCCCGATGCCAAAACAATCGGGCCAACGTATACACGGTGGCCCCAGTCTGCACTCGGGCATTGTTGTCGACAGTACGTCTTTCAAACGCTTTCTGGTGCATTCTGATCCCCACCAGGCTCTGTGTCAGGATGCGCGCGAATAGTGGCCCGATGCACTTCGGGGCTGCTGCGATGGTCCGGGCCCGGGCGCGAACCTCACCCAGCAGACTTACCCCTTTTTCCAAACGCTTCCACCCATCTGGTTGTGGAGCGATACATGGAGGACGATATGCTGGGTCGGTGCCCTGTGGTCCAGCTCGGGCCTCAGGACAAGCAGGACGTGATGGCCGAGACGGGTGTCATTGCAAATTCAAGCGCACCTCACTTACAAAGACTGCCCGTAAGTCTCTGGCCACTGACGGCCTCTCATGGTGATCGTGGTCGGGCCGCGATCGCTGACGCTCCCATTGCCCGCCCCGCGGCACGCTCAAGAATACAGGATGGAGCTTCTTGCTGAAAATGTTCCCCCACGGTGGCTGGATGAGACCCATTGTTCTGGAGCCAAAAACCCAAGCTAGCCGTGGCAGTGATCCCAAAAATGATGAACTGATGCGCGTACGAATCGAAACCCAGGCTGGAAAGCGCTTGACGTCACCAATTGCCCAGCTACCTGGGACCCACCCCACAGCAAAATCCAACTTTTCGCGCACCCCTTCTAGCAGTAGGTGGTTGTCAGCATCCTGGTACGTCGGGACCTGCGCGTGCAGCTTCCGGAGCTAGTCTCGCGGTTGGTGCCTGTGGCAGTGGCGGTACCTCAGCAGGGCGGTGCAACGGTGGTCGTGCACCGACCAGAGCGGGGACAGCAGTTCTTCTGCATCGTCTTCCTCCCAACCACCCAGAGCTCCTATATCACAAGCTGAGAAGTCCAGTGGCTCCGACGGTCGGGGAGGGGCCGCGGAGAGAATCAGGATGGCAAGTGGAGTCAGGACTTATGGTGGAGGCGGGGCACATCCAGAAAGCAGCCCACGCATGACAGATTGTACTCTCTCCTGTGTTGCCGACTCTTGTGGTGGAGGTGCCGTTGGAGACCCTGCTCCGCCCAGGGCGTCCAGTACTCGTTGTCCTGCTCCGAGTTGGTCCGGACAGTCCTGGACGGCTTGCTTCTCCAATCCGTCTGCCCAAACAAACTGTCAGTCGCCCTGGTGCTGCACAAACCGCTGTTGGAAATACCGCACTCGCCCAAAAAGCCGAGACAACTGTACCGGAGTCGGCTCTTGACCCGTGCTTGTCGCACCCCGCACCACGATTACCGGCACGGCAGTAGAGACCCGAATAAGTAATAAATTCTGCATTTTCCGTGGTCTGCCTTCGTTCGTAAGAGCACTCGCCTGCGGCCTGTCGCAGCAGGCGTCGGCTTCGTCGGTGCTTGCACGATCGGCGAGAGAGAATATGCTCGTGGAGGGCGACGACACGCCGAGAGAGCTGCTGGAGTCGGCCGTGGCGGGGAGGTGCAGGGGGAGGGGGGCGCCCAGGTCAGAGTCTGAACGGGGGGACGCCAGCCCACGCGTTAGAAACCATAAAACCCATAAAACGTCAGCCGCACATGGATTGAGCAGTCTTGGCCGCGCACGACAGGCGCCAGAGTCGCAGACACAGGTGCTGGAGGGTGGACGACGCCGGGACCAGAGTCGAAGAAAATGATTTTCGTCTTTTCGGGGGGTCGGGGCCTCGCCTCGGCAGCCGCAGGTCGGGCGCTCGCCCCGCGCCCGCGCGGCGCGCGCGCTCGGCCCCCGCGCAACCGCGTCGCCCCGGCACGCCTCCCCCGAGGAAAGGTGGGCGAGGCGAAGCGCTGGGTGTCCCTGTCTACGTTAGGGTCGGGTCTCCCCCTGCACTTCGCCACGCCCCCGGTGGGTACCACAATTATGACTACTCTCTCCGGAGAGGCTCCCTCTGGGGCCACGACGCGTTTCACTGGGCAGGGTGGGACGCAGTGCCTGTGGCCAGCCCCACCTTGGGAGCTTCGGTGGGCTTCGGTGACGCTCCCCAGGGAACCACAAGACATATTGTACTGGGTGTGGCGGACGCCAGGAAGGGCACCCCCACTGGGGCCCCACAGGACCACAGAACGCTGTACTGGGTGTCGTGGGCGCATGTGGCACCCCCCACTGGAGATTTCGGTGAGGCTCCCAGATAAGAGCCTGGAGGCGGAAGCATGCAGCTACGCGTGGAAACGAAGCAAGTCAAAGCTGTCGGTCAGGCTTGAGTGTTTGTCACCAGACTGGAACGCAAGCTTCGCGTACAGCTCTGCGCGAGCAGTTGTGTGACTCCCCCACCCAATCCAAGGACACCAGTCCCGCTGGAGACAAAAAAAGTCGCCAACACTACACTTGCCCGCCTGGGCGACAAAGACAGAACTACGCCCAGAAAAAAAAAATGCGTAAACAAAATCGCCGCTGTAGAACCGTCGCACCCCGAAAAAATGATAACATCTCGACAGGTCGACTGTCAACAAGTTTTTGCACCGGACAGGCCGTCGAGTTTTGCTTCGCCAACTAGGGCCGATCGGTGCTCGAGAGGTAGGGTCTCCCGCGACACACCGCCCACCATGGTCACTGGCAGGCGCTCTCCGACTGCCCCGGTGTGCCTGTAGGAGTGCGCGCACACAGACAAAGAAGAGTTCAAGAGCAGAGCTGGTGTGTAGGTCGCCGCCTGTCGCCGCCGTCGCCGCTGGGCCTCGCTTTGGCTTCTAATGCCTCGCCTGGCTTCGCGTAACTTGGCCTGGCTAGGTCTTGCGCCCTTTGCTTGCCATTGAGGCGCCTTGCTTTTCGCATTGCGCCCCGTTGCTGTGTCATTGGTGTCTCCCCCCCCCCTGGTTGACTCGCTTCCTCACACGTTGCCTCACTTTCAAATTGTAGTTACTTGTTGTGTTTTGCGAGAAACGTCACGTCACGTTGTCCTTGCTTGCTTGTTGTCTCACACTGCGCCACATCACCTGCCATCGCTCGGCACAAACTGGCCTCAATCACCGGCTGACAGCGGCCATCTCGACTGCGCTACTGGCCCAGTACATCACCTCACAGTGATTGCCGTACCTAGTTTGCCCCACTGGGGTGGGCCAAGACGCAAGGCCCCAACAGAGGCCCTCGAGGTCCTCGTGGCGCGCGGGGGGATCGGGCGCCGCGCGCGCGGGCGGCGGCCGACACAGCCCGGGCGCTGACGCCCAGGACACAGGGCGCGCCTGGGGCCAAGGAGGGCGCCCGCAGGAGGGGCCTTGGAAGAGGCAGACGAGGCGCGACCAGACGGCGTCAGGCGCCGAGCTGGCCTGAAGGCCCAGGCCAGCAGCCGAGGAGAGCGCGGAGGGCGAAGGAAAGTCGAGGAGACAGCGCCGCAGGAACCGGACACGCGAAGCGAAGAGGCGCCCCAGGAAGAGGAGACGAGAAGCGCGCCAAGAGGAGGATCAGGAAGAGGCAAAGTAGAGGTCGAGGGGGAGGTCGAGGAACCCGCGAAAAAGGCGATCGAGATCGAGGAAGAGGGCAAGCCAACGAAGGAACAGGAGGAGGAACAGGCAGACGAGGAGGCAGCGAAGAAGTGTTGCCAAGTCGACCTGGCTATCGAGGGGGACGTTGAGGTCGACGAGAGTGCAAGAAGGCGAAAAAAAAAGAGGTTGAGAGGCAGCGTCGCAGGAGGAAGAGCGCGAAAGGCAGGAGGCGGAGGAGGAGGAGGAGGAGGAGGAAGAGCAGGAGGAGAAGGAGGAGCAGGAGGAGGAGGAGGAGGAGGAGGAGAGAGGAGGAGGAGGGGAGGAGGAGGAGGAGGAGGAGGAGGAGGAGGAGGAGGAGGAGGAGGAGGAGGAGGAGGAGGAGGAGGAGGAGGAGGAGGAGGAGGAGGGAGCGCGAGGGCCAGCGCGAGGACAACAGGCGAGAGGAGGCCGAGGACGACGAGAGGCCGCGAAGGCTGCCCAGGGGCAGGGGCTCCCGCGAAGGCCCGCAGGCCATGGTGAGTGGCACGCGCCGCTGGCAAACTGGTCCAGGGCCGCCTCCGAGCCTTTTTGGACGCTTGCACAGCGCAGGCGCAGGAGATGCGCGAGAGCGAGCCAGGAGGAGCGACGAATGCAGCAGCTGCAACGCCGGCCCCGGCGGCAGACGCCACCAGCAGCGAGAGGGCCGAGGGGGACTCGAGGGCCCCGGGAGGACGAGGGAGAGGCAAAGGGAGAGGATAAAGCGAGCGAGGAGGACCAGGCAGAGGAGAGGCCCAAGCGCCAGCAGGACACAGCGCAGGGCGCAGACGGGGGGGGCTGGGCGCCGCGCGCGCCCGCCTTCGCACGAAAGCCGTCGGCGGGCTGCGCAGCGGCTCGGGGCTGGACTGGGAGGCAGCGATGGCCGAACGCGTCGCGCACGTCGAACGCGCGGCGGCCTTCGAGGGGCGGCAGGGATGCCTCGCCGAGAGGTTCGAGGGGCGCTGGCGCTGGCTTCAGGCCGCGCTCAAAAAGATGGCGCGCGAGGCGGAGAACGAGGGCCCACCGGACCACCTGCAACAACCTCAACCGCAGCAGTATCACCGCACGCAGCCGCAGTAGCATCAGCAGCAGCCGCAGCAGCAGCAACCACCGCAGTGCGCAGCCACGACGAACGCAAAACCTCAGGAGGTCAAGGAGGCATCGGAGGTTCGTGGGGAGCGCACGCAGACTGACGAGCAACGCTGCGGAAGCAGCCCGCCCACGCACACTTGAAGGCCGCGCCATGGCCGGCCGCCACCGCGGCAACACAGGAAGGCAAAGGCAGACAAAGAGATGGCACGGGCAGGCCTGCCGGAGGAGCACGACAGCCACGGCGCCGCACCACGCGTAGCAACACCATCGCGGCGACCAGCACCACAGCGGTCACCAGCAGGACGAGGAGAACCAGCATTTCCGCCGCGGCGAGCACCGCGCCAGCGACCGACAGAACCGCAGCAGCAGCTCCGCACTTCATCGACAGATCCACGAGACGTGCTGCATTGCTACCGCGGACAGCGGGTCGGCGAAGCAAGCCACCCAGGACCGCCCTGGCCAGCAGACGGGCCGCCGCGCACGCCCGAACGTCAAGCGGGTGAGTCCACTCCAAAGCTTCCGCTGGCGGAGACGCCTCCGCACATGCTTTCGGCGCCCGACCGGTTCGCAACGCCAGAATCGAGACCGGACGAGCGACCCCTCTCACCACTACGCGCGCCGCCGCCCCCGGCGAGCCACGTCGAAACGGTTTCTGGCGCCGGGCAAGCAGCCGCGCCAGAGGAAGAAGAGGTAAAGTGGGACTTCTCGGGCCTCTTCCCGCCACCCGCCCACCGGCGCCCAGCCGGAGGAGGAGCACGAGAGGAGCTGGCTGAAGGACCTGCCGAGTGCGCAATAGACGCAGAAGGCATCTACACACCACCCTCGGCCAGGAGGGTCTATACACCGTCCGAGGGTCCAGGATGGCCCTGGCCCGGCACGGTGGTGGTGTATGGACGCCTTCGTCGGACAATGTGCCAGGAGCCACTCGGCGACATGGGGGCAATGGCCCGACTGCGGCGGCGTGCCGCACCGCTTCCACGCAGTCTGCCTCGCCCGGCTCTGGCCCCTTCGCCGCGGGCTCTGCCACTTGCGACACACGGGCGGCGACGCCAGCCGAGTTGAGCATGCGGAGCGCCCGCTCTGCAGCCACAGGTGGGGCGACGGCCAAAGCTCGGCCGCGAGGCTTGCGGAGCTGACAGAGCGCCTCTCGCGCGGCAACGGGCTTCCATCTCGAGGGTGCCGCTGCCTGCGCTGCCGGAACTTCGCGGGCCCGCCGAGCAGCGACGAAGGCGAAGATCCCTACGAAAGGGGACCCCTCGTACACACAGAGGGGCCGCCGCCGCGCGTTATCATCGCGTGCTCACGCCATCCCCAACAGGACATTGCGCTGGCGTCACACGTGCACGCCCCGCGGCCTTGTGGGAAGCTGGGAATGCACCTGGCGCCAATACGGGGGCCAAGAGCGCTTTGGCGAAGCCGTGCAGCAAGAGGTCCTTGCCTGCGACGTGGCGCCCATGACTTTCGAAGTGCCGCGCCCGCCCGCCGACCAGCCGACCCAGTGCGAGGCAAGCCAAGCCCCTCCCCCCACCCCTCCCCCCCCCCCTCCCCACCCACCCACCCACCCACCCACCCACCCACCCACACACACACACACACACACACACACACACACACACACACACACGCACACACACGCACACACACGCACACACGCACACACTCTTGTGTCGGTCGCGCCCTCGCGCGCAGCGACGAGGCAGAGAAATGCAAATACACACACACAAACACACACACACAAACACATACACTCCGAATGAAACCTATGTCCCAGCAACATCGAAGGTCAAACATGTATCGGGAAAACCAGCACGTGTGCGGCAACTTGGCCCTGACGCGGGCCAAGACTTCCCGAGACGCACGGGTGCTGGCGGAAGCTGCCTTGCCTTCTCCTGCCGCCCAGCAAAGGCCCATCGGCGAACTTGTGTTTCATGTTTGGCTCAGGCTTCAGAGCGTGACAGTCACAAATGCGTCTGGAGCTGTTTACGCAGCCATGACGCGCACCCGGAGATGCCGCAACGGCGCAAGAAGGGTCGCACTGCAAGGCTCCACTGCAAGGCAAACAAAGCTAATGCCAAGCTAAGCAGGGGCGCCAAAACACTTTGCAGCAACAGACCATGCTCATGGGCAGCTTGTCTCACCTTGTCTGCGGCACCCGGATCCAATGGTACCAGGGAAGGCGCAGCTAACAAAGCCGCGGGACGTAGGGCTAAGCAGCCCACATGTATGCGGACGCAAAAAAAACAGCCAAACAAAAACGGAAGGTCCCGAGGGGGAGGTCCGACCCCCCCTCCCTGGTTTTGGGAGGAAAGGGGTTTGAACCCCCCCCCCCCCCCCCTGCCAGCAGCGGCAGAAAGCGCTCTTTCAGACAGTTCAGTATGGCTCCCAGACGGTCCAAGACGGCCCGAAAACTGCCCAAAATGATCCCAAGAGGGCCCAAGAGGCCCCCAAAACGTCCCCAGAGGGCCCCACAGGGACCCCCAAGAGCACCTGCAGATGCCCAAAGCGCTGAATGTCTCATTTTGCCAGGTTTTCTCGTTCTCGCCTTTTTCGGCTCTCGCCCATGACGGCCCAAGCAGCCCCCAAGATGGCCCAAGATGTCTCCAGAGGCCCCCAGGACGGCCCCAAGTCGGCCCCAAGATGGCCTGAAGAAGCCCCCAATAGAGGCCCCCAAGACGGCCCACGAGGACCCCAAGAAAACTCCAAGGCGGCCCCGAGAAGCCCCTGAGACGGCCTCCGAACGGGCCAGACGGCGCAAGCGCTCCCAAGAGGCCCCGAAGAGGCCCAAAAGAGGCCCCAAAGAAGCCTCCGAAAGGTCACCCCAGGCACCCAAACGGCCTCAAGGAACTACCAAGAGGCCCGCGCAACTGTATACTGATGGCGAGTTCCCTCGTGGACATTCGCACGATCGAACTGGCGCTGAAGCTGGGGCAGGGGACGCATCGGCCCCCTGTGGCGCTGACAGCGCCCCGGGGCGGGCATCACGACACGGCAGACCAGCGCGCCAGACGAGCAAGGCAAACCACCCAACGCCTGGTCTTGACGTTCTCCAGACGAGCACCCCGAGAAGCGATAGGAATCATAATTCTAACATGTGTTCG
>CAUYUJ010017319.1:210034-240295 GCA_963575745.1 Prorocentrum cordatum
GTGCGTGCGTGGGTGTGTGAATGTGTGCGTGTGCGTGTGTGTGTGTGTGTGTGCGTGTGCGTGTGTGTGCGCGTGGGTGTGGCTGTGTGTGCGTGTGCGTATGTGCGTGCGTGCGTGCGCGCGTGTTTGTGTGTGAGTATGCGTGTGTGAATGCGTGTGTGCGTGTGTTCGTGCGTGCGTGTGTGCGTGCGTGTGTGACTGTGTGCGTGTGCGTGTGTGTGCATGTGCGTGTGTGCGCGCGCGTGTGTGCATGTGTGCGCGTGCGTGCGTGCGTGCGTGCGCGTGTGGGTGTGCATGCGTGTGTGTGCGCGCCACGCGCGCGCCGTCTGCGCGCGCATGCGCGCGCGCACGTGCGTGCGCGCGTGCGTGCGTCATGCGCGGGTGCGTGTGCGCATGCGTGCGCGCGTGCGCGCGCGCGCGTGCGTGCGTGAGTGCGTGCGTGCGTCATGCGCGCGTGCGTGTGTGCGTGCGTGCGTGAGTGCGCGCGCGCGTGCGCGTGCGTGCGTGCGTGCGCGTGTGTGTGTGTGTGTGTGCGTGTGTGTGTGCGTGCGTGCGTGTGTGTGTGTGTGCGTGTGTGCGTGTGTGTGTGCGTGTGCGTAGTGTGTGTGGGTGGGTGGGTGGGTGGGTGGGCGTGGAAGTGCGTGGCTGTGTGTGTGCGTATGCCTGCGTCCGTGTGCGTGTGCGCGTGCGTATGCGCGCGTGCGTGATTGCGTGTGTGTGCGTGCGCGTGTGTTTGCGTGTGTGCGCGTGTGCGCGTGTGCGCGCGTGTGCGCATGTATGTGCGAGTGGGTGTGTGTGTGTGCGTGTGTGTGCGTGTGTGCGCGTGTGCGTGTGCGCATGTGCGAGCGTGCGCGTGTTCGTGTGTGTGCGTGTGCGCGCGTGCGTGCGTGCGTGCGTACGTGCACGCGTGCGTGTGTGCGCGTGTGCGCGCGTTCGCGCGTGTGCGTGTGTGCGTGCGTGCGTGTGTGTGCACGTGTGTGTGTGCGTGCGTGTCTCCGCGTGTACGTGTGTGCGTGTGTGCGTGTGTGCGTGTGCGCGTGCGTGCGTGTGCGTGTGTGTGTGTGCGCGCGTGCGCGTGTGCGTGTGCGCGTGCGTGCGTGTGCGCGTGTGCGTGCGTGCGTGTGTGCATGTGTGCGTGAGTGCGCGTGTGCGGGATTGCGCGCGTGCGCGCGTGTGTGGGCGGGTGGGCGGGGGCGGGGGGCGCGGGGGTCCGGGGAGCGAGGGCGCGGGGGGCGTGTGAGCGGGGGTGCGTGGTCGCGGGTGCGTGGCGCGTGGCGCGCGGGTGCGTGGGCGCGCGCGTGCGCGCGCGGGCGCGGGCGCGCGGGCATGCGCGCGTGCGCGTGCGCGCGCGCGCGGGTGCGCGGGGGCGCGGGCGCGGGCGCGCGCGCGCGCGCGCGCCTGTGCGCGCCTGCGCGCGCGCGCGATGCGCGCGCGTGCGCGCGTGAACGTGCGCGCACGCAGGTGCGCGGGCGCGTGCGCATGTGCGCGTGCTGAGCGTGCGCGCGCGCGTGTGCGCGTGCGTGTGCGAGCGCGTGTGCGTGTGCGTGTGCGTGCGTGCGCGCGTGTGCGTGCGCGTGTGCGTGCGTGCGTCCGCGCCTGCGAGCGCCCGTGTGCGTGCGTGTGTGCGTATGCGCGTGCGTGTGCGTGCGCGCGTGCACGTGCGCGTGCGTGTGTGTGTGTGTGCATGTGCGTGTGCGCGCGCGTGTGCGCGTGTGTGTGCGTGCGTGTGTGCGTGTGCGTGTGTGCGTGTGTGTGTGTGTGCGTTGCGCGCGTTCGTGCGTGCGCGCGCGCGTGCGCGCGTGCGCGCGTGCGCGGGCACGTGCGCGCGCGCGTGCGCGTGCGTGCGCGTGCGCGTGCGTGCGCGTGCGCGTGCGTGCGTGCGCGCGCGCGTGCACGTGCGCGCGTGCGTGGTGCATGTGCCGTGCGCGTGCGCGTGCGTGCGCGCGCGTGCGTGCGCGCGTGCGTGCGTGCGTGCGCGCGTGTGTGTGTGTGTGTGCGTGTGTGCGTGCGTGCGTGCGTGCGTTCGTGCGCGCGTGCGGGCGCGTGCGCGCGCGTGCGTGTGCGCGCGCGTAGGTGTGCGCGTGCGTGTGCGCGCGCGTGGGTGTGCGTGTGCGCGCGCGTGTGCGCGTGCATGCGCGCGTCCGCGCGCGTCTGCGCGCGCGCGTGCGCGCGCGTGCGTGAGCGCGCGCGCGTGCGTGCGCGTGCGTGCGCGCTCACGCGCGCGTGCGCACGTGCTTGCGTGCGCGCGTGCGCGCGCGCATGCGTGCGCGCGCGCCCGCGCGTGCGTGCGTGCGCGCGCGCGTGCGCGCGCGTGCGCGTGCTTGCGTGCGCGCGTGCGCGCGCGCGTGCGCGCGTGCGGCGTGCGCGCGTGCGCGCGTGCGTGCGCGCGCGTGCGCATGCGCGCGTGCGCGCGCGCGTGCATGCGTGCGTGCGCGCGCGCGTGCTGGCGCGCGCGCGTGCGTGCGTGCGCGCGCGCGTGCGCGTGCGCGTGCATGAGCGCGCGCACGTGTGTCCCTCCTGCTGTCGGGCTCGCGCTCCGATTACGGTTTCCGTGCTCTGCAACTCTTGTTGCCATCGCCGCAATGCGCCGTTTTTGCTGAGCAATCTGCATTTGCTTCCTCGCGCCCGCCCCGGGGCTGACCCCGGGACCGCGCCTCGCTGCTTCCACGGTCGTTTGCCGTCGCCCATCCACCTTCCTGCACGCCGCCGCGCGGGCCGCCCCGCGGTCGCGCGCGCGCCCCCCCGCTGTCCACGCCCCGATGGCTGAAGCCAATCGGATTGCATCCCAATCCGCCCCGCGCATTGTCGCACGCGCTGTCTGCGCGCCCTCTCCGCTTCGTCGCCGCGCGCGAGCTTGCCACCGCCAGAAAGTTGCTCGCGCGTGCAAGCGCGCGACGGCGCGTGCGCGCGAGTGCGCGCGCATGAAAGTGTGCGACTGTGCAGTTGTATAAAACTAGGTTTGCGACTGCGTGCGATTGCGTGCGATTGTGCGTGATTGCGCGCGCGACTGCGCATGATTGCGCGCGCGCGATTGCGCATGGTTGCGCGTGATTGTAAATGCGATTGCGCGCGAGTGCACGTGTGCGTGCGTGCGTGATGAGCGCGCGTACGCGTGATTGCGCGATTGCGTGTGGTGGTGCGTGGTTGTGCGCGGTTGTGTTTGATTGTTTGTGATAGTGCGCGAGTGCGCGCGACTGTGTGCGATTGCGCGCGGTTGTGTGCGATTGTGTGCGATTGTGCGCGATTATGTGTAATTGTGCGCGGTTGTGTGCGACTGCGCGCGCGGTTGTGTGATTGCGCGTGGTGTGTGATATAGTGTGCGATTGTGTGTGATTGTGTGTGAGTGTGTGATTGTGTGTGACTGTGTGTGATTGCGTGAGTGATCGTGTGTGAATGTGCGTGATTGTGTGCGGTTGTGTGTAATGATGTGTGAGCGCGTGCGATTGTGGGTATGAGTGCGTAATTGTGTGAGTGTGTGTGTGTGTGATTGTGCGCGATTGTGTGTGATTGTGCGCGGTTGTTTGCGGTTGTGTGCGGCTGTGCGTGATGGTGTTCGGCTGTGTGTGATGTGCGCGATTGATTGTGATTGAATGCGGTTGGGCGCGATTGCGTGCGACTGCGCGTGCGATTGTGTGAGTGATTGACGGCGGTTGCGCGTGTGATTTCGTGCGTGCTTGTGTGTGCGTGTGTGACTGTGTGCGTGCGTGTGTGTGTGTGATTGTGTATGGTGTGTGTGTGTGATAGTGTGGTTGTCTGTGCGATTGTGTGCGGGTGCGTGTGATTGTGTGTGTTTGTGCTTGGTTGTGTGCGCGGTTGTGTGCGTATGTGTGATTGTGTGTGATGGCGCGTGTGATTGTGTGTGTGGTTCCGCTTGCGAGTGTGTGATTGCGTGTGATTGCGTGATTGTGTGTGCGTGCGTGCGTGCGTGGGTGCGCGGCTGCATGCGCGCGTGCGCGCGAGAAAAGCCCATCTGGGCGGACGAGAAGACAGGGCCACCATACGCATCGGATCGGACATGGCGGCAGATGACCAACACCTCAGGAAGCTCTTGCGAGGCATCAATGGCGCCTTCTACCATGATTCGCCCCCGGTCTCACGGCCGGGCCAGACCCTACTCTCCATACCCACGATACCGTGCCACGGCTTTCCGCCAGAAGCACGACTGCGAGGAAACGAAGCGGAGCACCACTCGGGAGCGGCCAAGGCGGGGGTGTCCAGGAGGGGGGGGTGCAAATCATGACCGGCGGCACGTGCGTGGCACAGACGCGGGGCCAGGGACGTAATTAAATAACAAGAGGCGCCATGAAATCTGGGGAAATATCATGGCCCACGCCATGATATCCACTCCCCCCCGTCATCACCCCCCTCTTTGCCGCCCCCGAACCACGTAGCACGCGCGGAAACACTACGACGAACGGCCCAGGACCCTGGAGGAGACGCTACCATATTCGGAAGGATCCCCTGGCGGCGCTGGAGCAGGCGATCTCACTGGCGCAACCAGACGCAGTGGAACAGGACGAGGCGAGGGAGCTATTGATCGACACATGACATGCAGCACACACGATACAAGAAAGCGGCCAGGCCATCCCAGAAGAAATGGTCTCGTCAACGGCAACTCGCGGCAGCGACATTATCATTGCTGCGCTGAAGTAGCCTGCCAGGGATGCGAAGAACGTCTACCTCTTCGTAACAAGATGAGGCGTCCAATGGCACAGAACATGCCACGGACACGGCGCTACAGACCGAAGTAAGCAGTGGAGGAAGCGCCGTCATTGTCGGCGACCGCAGGCAGCTTGGGTCAGTGATCGAAGATAACATGGCAGCGGCCAGCGGCATCACCTCCACGCGCGACTGTTTTGTCCGACAGATGGGCGGGGGCGCCCGTGCATGGCCCGGCCTCGCCATCGGCCACTGGTTACATCCCAACCTATTGTGGAACTGGAACCAGGTCTACTACGGAGGACAGCTGCAGGACGGCACGACTTCGGGGTAGCGACCAGCCATCGGCAATGCCCCATGGCAGTTGACGCGGCCACTAACTGCCGACTCGATCCGACCTTATCACCCCACCGATGGACGGCCCAATTGCGTGAAGGCACGGCATGCAGTGTCTGACTCAGACGCGCTCAGGACGCTCGCGGCTCACGTCCCTTCATTAGGAACAGGTCGAATGACAATCTACACGGGGCCAAGCTTCCGCTGGAGATAATCAAAGCAATCGCGCCAGGGCTCCAGAGTAACCAGCAGGGCCTATCAGACGTGGCCCCCATACACCTTCCAGATGGCCATTATCCTAGCAGGTGCTCTATGTTCAGTCTCGG
This sequence comes from Prorocentrum cordatum, assembly GCA_963575745.1. Lineage (NCBI taxonomy): Eukaryota > Dinophyceae > Prorocentrales > Prorocentraceae > Prorocentrum > Prorocentrum cordatum. The sequence continues at coordinate 215,356 of CAUYUJ010017319.1, forward strand.
ACATCCCAATCAAAGGTATCCATCGGCCACTACAGCAACAAAAAAAACAGCAGGACACAGGTGTGGAAGAGATCCCAGCCATGGACACCACGGACGGAACCACTGGCGGCAATAGGGATAAACGAGCACAACTGGCTGAGGATTACTTACTGCCCAGCACTACTGTCGCACAAGGTCGGGCCTTCGCTTCAAAGGCCTGCATGAACGGATTCCCAATGGACACGGCCCGCAAGCCACCGTGGCCTCTGTCGAGGTCACGCAAGGACAGGAAGCGGACCTCGCCATCGCCACCTTCAGCCCGCTCCAACAACAACGACCCTCAGCGCCTAAACGAGCTCCTCCCTCGCGCCCGAACTGGACTTATCACCATTACCATTAAGTCGGGCGTGTCCCCCTACAGGGGGATGTTGTGCGAAAAATGAGCAATAGTCAAAAAATACGCCCCACATGGTTAAGTATAGTCCAAAAATCGTCCCCTGGCTATTTTTGGACTATTGTTGAATACTCCTCCTGTAGATGGACAGGCCGACTTAACATTACCGATCTGGATCACTGGCCGAGTGCCACGCTGGCGGAACTCCCTGAGCACCTGGCCTACTGCGCGAGGGCAACGCTCGCAGCCAGTCTTCAAGCGGAGGGCGGCCACGCGATCGCGACGGACCTCGACGTCCTCCTCCTCCTCCTCCTCCTCCTCCTCCTCCTCCAAAGAGCTCGACAGATGGCTGCCCTTTTGCACCACGGAGGCAGAAGTTCAGGGGCACAGAGCTCGATGCGCCTGCGAGGCCGCCCGCCCCTCCGAGCTACAAACCAGGCGCGCGGATGACTTCCGGGCTCGAAGTGCAAGGACGAGGTCAGAGTTGGCCTCCACCTGAGGACCAGCAAGAACGTGCTCCTCGACATGCTGCGGTACGTGGCCAAAACGCTCGCGAGCTGTCCAGCATCCCCTCCCGCTTTGGCGTATATCACCAATATCCACCCTCACCGGGACGCGCAGAGCGACCTCCAAGTGCCCGGGGACCACGACAGAAAAGAATGGGCCAACCACGGTTGAGTCACGACAGGATGGCCAGTTGACACTGGCAACAACAAATACGCTGTGCTCATGGCGATCCTCCACATGACTCTGCTGGGCCATGCGGAAACCGCAGATACAACAGGATAATCCCACATGACATCATCAAGCACAAGCTGGTACATACGGGGGCAGAAGGGCGGGCCATCAACCCCCTGGGCACCAAGAGGCACCTCCCCGCAATCATCGCCCCCGCCATGCTGACATGCACACGGCACACGAGCGTCACACCCATTGACATGGCGCGACCAATGGCCAGAGACGACACTGGCGGGGATGAAATGGGCATAATTGGGCTGTGGCGTACTTTGTGAGGCGACTGGTGGACGTCGGGGACATTCCAGAAGCGCTTCTTGCTTTGGGTCAGCCAGACCGACCAATGCTCCAAAAGGCACAAAAAGAGCTCGGAAGACAGGCAGCCGTCTCTCCCGCCGACGGGAACGACCTTCACGCCCATCTGAGCGGCCAAATCCTGGGGGGCGCTCGCGATCTGGCCCCCGAGGGATGGGAACACTGGAACACGCGCGGGAAGGACGGCACATGGACCCACCATATCATTACGCCATCTAGGTAGTCCAGGACCGCGTCCCACGACTCAACCCATATGGACGTGACGCGCCTGAGATTACGAATTGGCAGGGATGCCGCCTGTGCAAGCTCCATTCAATACTGGCTGGGAGCGAACGCGGCCTTCGCAATGCGGGCACTGCAATTGGGGGTATGCAAGGGCAGCCGCCAGAGGTGACATCGGCGCAGGTTGGCGCACCAATCCTCCGTCGGAGGTAGAGGTTAACCCGCTGCTAAGGTTTGGCAACAGAGCTGAGCTGGCGGCCGGCATCATTACAATGCTGGAAACGCAGTCTACGCCTCAGAATGTGCAAGTACTACACCAAATCGCTCGCGTGCATCCACGGATCACAGCAACAGGAGGCGCTGCTGGACGAGCAGGCCCGGTCGAACTTAACAGGACAGGCGGGAACGCAAAGGGGGCTACGCTGAAAGTACACACTGTAGCCCAGGGAACAGGTGGTGCGCTGGCAGGAGGGCGCCAGCAAGGTCGCTCTCCCAGGTCAAATGGTATTGCCTGCCCTTCACGAGGCCCCCATTTCCACGCCCATCGAGAACTGCGTGCCAATGCTCGATTCCAAGTGCCATGGCGACCCACTTTCAGGGAACACCCTAGCGCACCACAACTGGAACAAGAAGATCAAGGGCATTGTTCAGCACCTACCCCCGGGCACCAGAGCGGACCCAGCCCGTTTTCTGTCCTCCCTACACGCTCGACTGGACAGTAATGGCCACTCCCTACTTGAGAGACTCGGACGGCCCGACCGACGCGCCGATGGATGGTTCCGGCTTCAGTGGCTAGACCTCACAAAGGACAAGGTCTCGGAGTTACTCAACAAGGGCTGGATACGCGTGTGGCGCGGGAGCTACATTGAGGCACCCAACAGCACCATCCAGACGGGAGCCCTGCTGAATAGCAAAGATGAACAGAAAGGGCACCGCACCTTTACTGGCACGCCAGGTGTCTACACCCATCGTGACAAGCGTGCTCACAGGCGCTGCTTCTATACGCATTTCGCCCCCATTTTTCGGCGACGGCACAGTTTGGGTAGTCATGCTGGAACTGCTCGCGGATAAGAGGCAGAAGGTCACCCCGGCAGTCACCAAAAATCAGCTAGCTTTTCGACAGCAGCCATGCAATTGGCCTCGCTATGGATCTGCGGCCGAGGTCCTCGAGAGATGCAGGCTGGAGAACATGTCGCGCTGAGGTGGGGCCCTCTCATGGAGGGGCACTTGGTCCCACGCCCACGCCACACTGGGCAGACAGGGCCAGCAGCGTCCTCCTCATGGGCATAAACACCGCCGGTCAGCATCCAGAGGGCGCCGTCCCACTGACTCGTGCCACCGACGTCTCCAGGACCAATATTCGAGCTCAAGAGGCTCCTGAAGACCCTTTGCGGACGTGATAAACCATGACGGTCAGGGGTCTGGAGCCGGCCAGTCAGGATGGGACTGGGCCCAGGCCGATGAGTCAGGAGGGGTCTGTGTGTCTGTGTCTCTGTGTCTGTGTCTGTGTTTGTCAGCGTGTGTCTGTGTGCGTCCGTGCGTGTGCGTCCGTGTGTGCGCGCATGTAAGTGTGTGCGTGACCTCTTTGTGCTCGTCGGTTCCGCATATCTGCTCTCCCTCTCTCCCTCTCTCACACACGCGCGCACTCCAGCACGCCATATGTGGCTCGTGCTCTTCCTCCTCTTCCTCCTGATGGAAGAGGCAGGGCAGGAGCCAAGGGGAAAGGGAGGCTGCCGCGCGTGAGCCCCTCACGAATTCTGCCCGCCCCGCGCGCGTCGGGTGGCGGGGAGGGGCAGGGGCAGGGGCAGGAGCAGGGGCGAAGCCTCCCGAGGCAGGCAGGACGCCGGCGAACCAGGACAGGAACTTTGGCGGACGAGCGTTACAACATATGTAAACTGTTCCGTCATCGAAGGAGCGCCTGTCCACTGGGTGGCTGGAGAGCTTGATGCCCCTGCGGTGGAAGGCGTCGAGGGATAAACTTTCCTGCCGCCCTAGGGGCAGGCGTCCCCGAGGGAGATCAGTATTTGATTGCACCGTTCTTCGGCCGCTGAGAGATGTCTCTTGCGATTCCTATCGGTCCTCCTGGCGGTCCTGCACGGTTTCCCCTGGGGCAGTAGGCGCCCCGAGGAGGAGGAGGAGGAGGAGGAGGAGGAGGAGGAGGAGGAGGAGGTGGACGAGGGGGAGGAGGAAGAGGAGATGGAGGAGGAGGAGGAGGAGGAGGAGGAGATGGAGGAGGAGGAGGAGGACGACGACGGGTCGCCTAAGCCCTTCGGACAAACCCTCCAGGCGGGTCGCGGCGGCCACCACCTGGCAAGCAAAAAAGGCCCCCGGAGACTGCCCGGGAGGGGCCGGCTCCCTGGACCGGAGGGCGGGCCAGCTGCACACCCGCCCACGTCGGTCCTGGCCAGGCTTAGATCGGGCAGGTCCCCCTACAGGCCGAAAAATAATCCAAACAAAAACTCCACGAATTACCAAAAATGGAAGAGAAATCGTCCCCTGACCTCATTTTTTACTGCTCTTCAATCGTCCTCCTGCAAGAGGGACATGCCCGACTTGAGGCCAGGCCCGTCCTGCCAGAATGGCGCCCGCACCGACCCATTCGCCCAGGCTGGGCCTGTGGCCAGGCGCACAGCCTTCGGGGGCGCGCAGACACGGAGTAACGATCCATGGATCTGGCGCGCGGTCGCCAAATCCATGAATCGGGGGAGGTGCCTTCCCCAAAATGCAGCCGGTGCCGCCCCGCTCGGCGGCGAAAAGATCCGCGATATTTCCCACGGGAGCGGCACCCGTCGCTAGAATCCACGCCCCCTCTGGATCCATGTCTGCGATCGCCAGAAGTTGGCTGCTCATTCTGGGGACCTTCCTGGAGCCACGCGCTCCACTCGTGCGTCGAGGCTGCGTCGACCGTCCGTCGATTCGAGTCGACCCTGAGTCGAACCTGAGTCGAATTTGAGTCGAATTTGAGTCGAACCGGGGCCGAACTGGAGTCGAACAAATCCGTTGGGTGGGCCCCAGGGAGTGACTACCTACCAGACCACCCCAACCCAACCCGAAGACCCGCATCTCGGGTTGGGGGAGAGGTATGGGCTGCATACGTGTTCTTTCGATGTTCCCCGACCACCCCCCCCACTGGAAATGGAGGGCAAATTGAGGCCTTTGGGTTGGGTTGGGGTGGTTTGGTGGGTGGTGAGGAAGGTCTCATTGCGCCGGCCTTGCAGACGTGCTGCAGCGGATTTCTGCGCGGATTTCTGCGTGAACTCTTCCCCGAAATGGCGAGCGGAAACAGAAGCGAATCTCGCGCGGGCTCTTCTTGGCCTCCGTTCCTGGCCGCGCGAAACCCACCTCGACCTCTGGAGCCAAAACCCTCCGGGACCCTCCGGGCCCGCCCTGCCGCTTTCCGATCGAGATCCGCTCTGCGATGTCGGCGCCGCGAGAGCTAGGGCTCCCAACTTCGCGCTTCGCGCTCCGCGAAGCGCGAAGCGCGAATGACTCCGCGCTCTCGCGCCGCTCCCCGAAAGGGAGAAAAGGAGGACGAGGAGGAGGGGGCGAAGGAACGAGGACCGCGAAGCGCGAAGCGCGAAGCGCGAATAACTTCGCGCCCTCGAGGGCGCCCTTGGAGAGGCCCCCGAAGCTAGAGGAGCGTCGGCCTCCCGCGGCCGGGGGGGTCGCCGGCCTCCGCCCCCGCCCCGCCCCGCCCCACCGCCTCGCCGCTGAGGGGGGGGGGCGGCGGGCCGCCGCCTCTCAGGCAGCCCGCGGCGCGGAGGTGCCCGCGGCCGCCTGCAAGGGGCGGGGGGCGAGGATCGAGGGATCGAGGGTCGAGTGATCGAGGTTCGAGGAGGGCGGGGGGGTCGGGGTCCAAGGATCGAGGATCGAGGGATCAAGGGATCGAGGTTCGAGGAGGGCGGAGGAATGGAGGTCCGAGGATCCAAGATCGAGGGTCGAGGGATCGAGGATCGAGGATGGCGGAGGGGTCGGGGTCCGAGGATCGAGGGATCGAGGTTCGAGGAGGGCGGAGGGATCGGGGCACGGAGCGCTGTGCGAGCGTTGTTTTTTCTACAGAGCGGAAACCCCCCCCCGAGAATAACCACCCCGACCCGCGAGGCCGCTCGCAGGCGCGCCCAGAGGAGGAGTCGGACGGGGCAGGGCTGTGCAGTAAGCGCCCAGGGCCGTTCAGTGAACGCCGATTGTCCGGTCGGGGTGGTTTTTCCTCCCTTGATTTTTTTATTCGGCGTTTCGACATTGGGCGGAAAGGGGGGGGGGGGAGGGGGGGCTCTGGCCCCAGACCTCTGCTCAGTGCGACGGTTTGCAAGAGTGCTGCCTCTGGGGGGCACTCCACCCGCTCGAGACAGGCGTGAAAAAACAGCCAAGATCTACTCCAGAGGTTGCCCCCCGTCGGGGGGTACCCTCCCACGCTTATCAAGAAACCCAAAGTACCCCTGATGGACCTCGTGCAAGCCACCCGGCCGAGTCAAGCCATCTTGCGGTACCTCCCCTTGCGCTTCCCTTAATCTGCATTGGAGGCACCTCTCACGGTCAGCCTGTGCTGGCAGCGTCTGCATAAGACTCTGCTTCCGGCGCTTCAGTGGCCAGACTCGTCGCATGGCCCGTGTAACGTGAAGAGTGAGTTGGAGAGTATATTCCATGTTCCGAAAAGCAGTGTGCCGCGGGGACAATAGACGACGAAGCCTTCGAAACCACACGTGCTAGGCTAACATACAAACATATATTTACGGAAAGACAAGACGTTGCTCGGCCAACCGTTCCGCACGTTGCTTGACCAGCCTGCACCAAAGCTCGGCCTCTGTTGCAGCACAGCAGGCAAGCACTGCCGTTGAAGTATCGAAGACGGCTTGGATCCCCTCACCAGCACATGATGCAAAGGCACTTCAAAAGCGAACAGGACCGCGTGTCGACAACTCATGCCTCCGTGCTGCACGCGCCCTGCCGCCGCGCAACGTCGTGCGGTTGCGCGCTCATGTCGTGGCGTGCCGTAGCGTGCCGCAGGGTGCCGCAGCGTGCCGCAGCGTGCCGGGCCAGGCCATGCCATCCGTTCGGCACATGCCGTGCCTCACGATGCCGTGCCGGCGTGCGGGCGGGGCCAGGTGCCGACAGCTCGCTGCTCCGCTCGGCACGTGCGCAGGGCCGCGCCCCGTCGCGCGCGCGCGCGCTCGTGCCGAGCAGGGCCGCCGTGCCGCGCCGGGCCAGACAGTGCCATGTCCAGGGCGAGAGCAGTGCCATGACAGGATTGACTCAGGGTTCGCTCCAGGATTCCAGAGTACCTACTCCTGGTTTCTTCACAAGCGTGGGGGGGGAACCCCCCGACGGGGGTCAACCTCGCCTCGTCATCGCGCCGCTACAGAAACCGGAGCGCCTTCGGCGCGCAGTGGCTGCCCGCGACGGTGGTCGATGTGGGGCTGTCGGCGGGGGTGTCGCCCCCCCGACGCTTGTTGAGGAACTCGGAGTAGCGGCCCTCGCCTCTGCGGCCCGTGGGAAAGGTTCGGGAGTCTGGGGAATCCTGGGCACCTTGGGGTTCTGGGGACGCATCATTCAGCATGCCACCGGTTCGTGAGTCCGTGCTGCACGTGCCGTGGCGCAACGAGCCGAGCCGCGCCGTGCCGTGCCGCCCGCACCGCGCCAGGCCGTGGCGTGTCGCCGGCTCACGATTCCGTTTCCGTGCCGTGCCGTTGCCGTGCTCGCACAAGGCCACGCGTGCCCCCACGACGACGCACCCCCCCGTGAGGTGTCGCAGCGGCCGCGGCTCCGGCCACGGTGGGCGCCAAAGCGCAGCCGCCCAGAGCTCCGGGGAAGGCCCCGAGGCCGCCTCTCTCCTGGGGTGCGCGCCTGCCCGGGGGTCCGTCTGGCCTCTCCCGACTTTTCCGCACCGCCGGCTCTCTGTGGCCCTGCCGTGCCGTGCCAGGTCGCCGTCTCGCGCAGCTGCTCCGTGCCGCGCCACCATCTTGCGGTTCCGTGCCGCGGCCCGCTGGGCCGTGCCGCCGACTCGCCAATCTGCTGGGCGGTGCCGTGCCTGACGACCTACCAGACCACCCCAACCCAGCCCGAGGACCCGAATTTCGGGTTGTGGGGGGGGTACGAGCTTCAGATGTGTTTTTTCAATGTTCCCCGTCCCCCCCCACTGGAAATAGAGGGCAAATCGGGGCCTTCGAGTTGGGTTGGGGTGGTTTGGTGGGTGGTGACTGCGGTGCCGTGTCCTGTCGTGTTGCTCGGTGTCGCGTCGCGTCCCTGCACCAGCCACTCGGGGTCTCCCAGCGCGGTGGGCAGCATGATGCGTTACGAAACAAGCATGTCATGCAACAGTGACCAAACCCATCACGGGATGTCCAATCATTGAGACCCGATTATGGATGCTGCTCTCAGTTGGCTCGATGTTGTACGGCACCGCGTGCTGAATATTGCACACACTCCGTTGCACTCTGAGGATAAACATCATTCGAGCAGCCCACAGTAGACAAGGCGCACTGCGAAACAGCATGACTTCATGATATTCCGCCCGTGGCTACTGCCAGCGAGCAGCGGCGATTAGGTTGCCACGTTGCCGGCGTTGCGAATTCAACCTCTCCTTAGTGCAAGGCTCCAGCTGGCACGCCAGCCTTTCAAGTAACAGTCTCGCTCAAAACCAACGACGTGAGCACTGAATCCTTGCAACTTTATCTTCGGTGGTTTCGGTTATCGAAAGCATGCGCATGCGAGCATGCCTTCACGGGCGTCAACGCTGCATACACTTGGATGAGATCCTCTCATGCTAGTGCACAAGAACTGTCGTTCCCGTCATTTGCTGACGTGTGTCGGGATGGTTGGTATCGCCTCACCTGTACACGTCCCATCAGGAAAGCGGGACCCGCTTCAACAACAGTCGGGGATGGGAACGAGCAGCTCTCCATGTTGTATTTCTGTCACACATCGAAGCTTCTACCAATCCAAATGACACATGGCATCGCAAACCAGCATCACACTCAAGGTTTCATCGCAAGCGCGCTTCGTGACGTACTCGCGCGGGCGTCGCACTGCAGCGCCAGAACTGTTGTAACATTCCAAAGATTACATCCCACACAACACATGCGCCGAGCCTGCCAAAGAGGAGATTATGTAAGAAAAAGCTCAAACATGGTGACACGCATCGGCGAAGCAGCACGCGAGACAGAGATGCATCACCATTGCGAAAGAACAAATACGGGAGGACGAGCTAACGAACAACATTTACACACCAGACGTTGAAGCACTTTGAATAGGCAAGTCCCGCAAGCGCGCCGACCGTCCCAACGATCACAACCTTTGCAATCCCCCCGACTTCTGCCATGACAGCACTGGGACGCAATGGGGACTGTGTTGATGCCCTATCAAGGCCTCCTCTGCCGCAGCGCAGGGGGCATGCTCCTGGGCGGCCCGCAGGACAGCCAGCGTAGCAGGTTCGCACCTCGAGAGAGCAAGGCCAGGACCAAATATCCAAACAATAATCTACAGCGCTACAACCAAAGACCAACACGGCCACATCACACGGCAAGAAGAGGTACCGCGAGGGCCAATGGAGTGCCCGCCGAAGGATGAGGGCGGCACGCTACGTAATGTTCCGCTGAAACGTGCATTATCGCGTCAGTTCGGGCAACGCCCCAAAACAATGTTCCCAACAAACATGACCCTGCCGCCCTCATCACCGCCCCCGACACACACACACACACACACACACACACACACACACACACACACACACACACACACACACAATCCTCGCCCCCGCCGCCCTCCCCCCCCACTGCTACTACCCCAGACCACAAATATCACAAGCCACATGGTGGTATACGTAGCGCTGAAATAAGAGTAGGTACTTGATGGGCGGCTGGGTTGAGAAGGTACAGCAAGTACACGAGCAATCTAAGCTTAAGACTACCACCAGCAAAACGCCAGGCCCGCGAGGCGGGGTGCACGGCGCAAAACCAGGCCCACGAGCACCGCCACACGGGGGAAGCTGCCAGCCGCGGCTGCAGCGCGGGCGCCATGGTGGCGCGCGGAGGGACGGAGGGACAAAGCGCAGATGGAAAAAGGGGAGGGGGGGACACGGGTGAGGAGAGCCCCACCTGCGGGGGGGCCCTTCCAGGCGGGGCGTCGGCGTCAGGCGGCCCAGCGCCAGCAGTGCAGCTGCCGGGCGGGTGGCCCTTGCTGCGGCCGTGAAGGCCACGCGCTGTCGGGGCGGACAGCGCGCGGCCGGTCTGGGGGCGATTAACCGGCGCAGCTACCTGTCAAAACTGCGGCTCAAGGCCTTTGAGTGGACAGTATGTGGCTGGTCTAGGGGCACCATATTGGCGCACTTTCCCGTGCAAATGACTACGGGTGCCAGGCGTCGCCCAGGCGTGACGGAGCACGGCGGAGGAAGCAGCGGAGGAGAATTGCATCGCGCCGGCTGGGGCCACGGGCGCCACCGCCATGCAGGGCGCAGAGCCCATGCCGGGCCGCCCCAGGTTCACCGCCCAACCTCCTGACCCAGGCCACCGGGGCCACATTCGAGCTGAGGAAGTCGAGCAAGACGCTCGTTGGGACATCCTCAGGACGCGCCCGCCCCTTGCCCTGCTTCCGCAATCCGAGGCGAACGAGTCCCAGAGGACGCGGGCGTCTGGCAACGCGGCCCAGATGTCATTGACAAGTAGCAGGAGTTCGCGCCGCGCAGGCAGAGGCGCCCCCACTCGCGGGCTGGCGCTGGAGCCGCCCGCGGCGCTGGAGCCGCCGCCGGCCGTCGCCACTGGGAAGGAGCGAGGAGCCTCTTGGGCGGGCAGCGGGTTCACGTACGGATGCTCGTCGGCGATGACCCAGTCGCCTGGTTGCGCCATTGACGCAGCGGACTGCAAGGACGGACGCCGCGCGCCGCCCCGACTGTCGGGCAGGGGGCGGGCGGGCCGGAGTGGGCGGCGGGCCAGGCGCGGGGGGGGGGGCGCCGGGGAAGGCGTCAGGGGGGGGCCGCGAGAGACGTCGTCGCGAGGGGCTATGGCTGGGGCGCCGTAGGGAGAGGAATCGGAAGCAGCGCGGGGCTGAGCGACGACAGCGGCGTCGGATGGGGCGCTTGGTCCAGGCGCGTTAGCGTCGGCGTCGCCGTCGTCAGCTTGACCTGCCAGCAGAGCCCGCCTGGGCGCCCGCGGTTGCAGCGCTGGTGTTCTTCCGACTGCTCACAGTCGCGCTGCTGGAACCCGGCGCGTCGCGCAAAATCAAGCAGCCGAGGTTCGTCGCGTTGTTCGAAGCGTCGCTGCCGGGGCCCGTCCTGCCGCTCGCGGTCGCGCAGCTGGAGTCCGCCATCCTGCCCCCGACGGCGCCGCTGGCATGTCTTGCCGGCCGGTCAAAGCCCCGCGCCTGGTCCCCGCCCTCCGGTCGTGGCGACGACGGCTTTCCCGGACGAGCAGCGGTCGAGAGACCCGCCCCTTCCCGGCCGCCCCAAGAAATCGGCCACGGCGACAAGGGCTCCCCAGGACGCGCGGCGGCACCAGGATCACCCGTCCCCCAGGCCCCCCAGGATCCTCCGCCCCCCACAATCCCCGCCACCCCCTGACAGGCGCCCTCCGCCATCCCCCCCACACGGACCAGGCACGCCGCTGAGCGTGGCGACGTCTAGTGCGAGGGTTTCGCTGGTTCCTCGTGGACCCCGGCGCCCCCCGGACAAGGGCCGCCGCGGTCTGGGGGGACCGCGCGAGACAGGTGGGGAACGCGGGGCCCCACCAGGCGGCCATTGGAAAAAAAAACACCCCGCGCGCGACCGCGCCTACGGGGCGCCACTGCCTGCCCCCGCCAAGCGCGAGTGCTTGCCACGCGGTCACACGCGCAGATGGCGGCCGCATTCGGTCCCGAATAATTGCTCCCAAGCACCCTATGGCGGCGCGGTGGCGGCGCGCACAAACGATGGACCCCTCCGGGAATGTCATGCACCACCCCAAAATATACACCACGTGAGTGTGCTGTTTTTTGCACGTGCAAAAGCTTTTGTTGCACGTGCAACCGCGTGCCCAAATGACGCTGCACACGCGACACGTCATTACCGCGAGATTTGACGCGCCCTGCAACCCACCGCCGAAACAATAATCCGATCAACCCACACGACAGAAAAACCAGAGCCGGGGGCAGCGGGGGCTCTGGGCGCGCGACCCCTGGGGACGCAGCGGCAAAGTCCGATCGCTGGCCCCGACGGACTGGGCACCCTCCGTCCGAGGATGGCTGCTCCGCGACAGGGCAATGCTCTGACATCAGAGAAGGGCTCGAGTCAGCTTTGGGCGCAGCCGCCGCTTCCCTCTCGCCGCCCGCAGACAGTTCCTGCGCTCCGCGGGGGCTCGCCACCGTGGGCAGCGGGGTCGGGCCCGGGCCCAGGGCGCGCTCCTTCGTCCAGGTCGGCCGTCGCAGCTCCAGCCCATCTGCTTCCAGCACGGCACTCGCTGCACCCTCCATCCCCCTTTGCCCCCCCGTCACGCACAGCGGAAGCGCCGGCAACCGCGAGAGGAACGCGTGGAATAATGCCACGACCCCCTGCATCCAGCAGCGAACCAGGGGCGGGGAACGCGGCGAGGCGGCGGGGCGGGCTGGGTTTCGTGGCCCCTCCCGACCGGGGGCGGCTGGGCCTCGCCGGGGCCTGACCTTCACTTACGGGAGAACAGGCCCTGACCAACTGGGGACGTCACTACTCGTGGCAACTACTTGAGACACAGGTGTGACGACACGACTGAGCTGCCGGAGTCCGTCGCGCTGCTCACGATGTTGCGGCTGGAGTTCGTCGAGCTGCTCACGGTTGCGCTGCTGGGTTCCACTTTCCAGCCGTGGCAACGAGGGCTCTCCAGGATGAGCAGCGGTCGCTGGATCGATCCCCCCTCTGACCCGTCGGAGAGCTGGCCATGGCGACGACGGTTCTCCAGGACGCACAGCGGTTCCAGGATGATAGGAACATGCACACACACACACACACACACACACACAAACACACACACACACACACACACCTCGTCATTCGCCTCCCCATCTACGCCCTCGTCCTCCGCGACTTCCACCTCCACCTCCACGATCTTGTCGTCGAAGCCATCCTCCGCCACTTCCTCCGTGTCCTCCACGTCCAGATCCTCCTCCGCCACCTCGTTCACCTCCTCAAGCTCGGTTGCCACGACCGCGCGGGCTGTCGCGGCGGCTACGGCCGCCGCTGCCACGCCCGCGGCGGAGGCGGCTGCTGGGGACAAGGCCGCGGCGCGGGCCACGGCCGCGGCCGTCGCGGAGGCGCCGCCACGGCAGGACGCCGCAACGGCCTCGGCGAGGCAGTCGCGGCCGACGCGCCAGCGTCGGCGGCGGCCGTTGCGGCGGCGGCCGCGGAGGCAGCAGCAACGCCAGCAGGCGGCGCGGAGCGCTCCGCGCCGGCGGTCTGCGGCGGCGGCCAGGCGGAACGCCGGCGGCGGCGGCGGCAGCCGCGAGCCTCGCGGCCGCCGCCCTCCGCTGCAACCGCCGTCGGGCGACTCGCGAGGGCGAAGGGCGCCCGCCAGGGGCGCCGAACATGGCGCGGGGGGGCAGCCAGGACGAGGCACCCTTTCCAATCCGCCCCCCAAGGAACGCCGGAGGTCAGGGCCAACCTCCGGCCCCGGGCGCACGGCCGGCTCTGCCCACCTTGAGCCAAAGCGGCCTTGAGCCAAATGGCTACGGACACACACACACACACACACACACACACACACATTTTGACTGTCCCAGTCCCAGCGAGAAGCGAGGAGCGCACACACACACACACACACACACACACACACTTTTTGGTGATCGCGGCCTCGCGCACAGCGACGAGGCAGAGAAAGTGCAATGGGCAGCACAGTGCGCGCAGCGGCCGGGTCCGCAACATAGCTTAGGATGTAAACCTACCAGCATCAGCCATCTGCGCAAAGATGGCTGGGAAGGAACACGCAAGACCATGGACTCGCCACAGCTGCATGAGAGGAGAACGCCGCAAGCTGACTGGGCGTGGACAGCGGGGAGAAAAATGCACACCATTGAGGCTGCCCCACGGCGGCGTGGGATCGATGACGACGACGAGCAGCCTTGCAAGTGCAGGAGGGAGCAGAGAGAGCGGCAAACAGCCGAAGGGAGTGGAACGAGACCCGTGAACAATACAAAGCAAGCAGAGACAAAGAAGGGAGGCCAAACTGGCGAAGAGGGCGCAGGCAGAGACGGGGAGGGAGGACGCAGATCGGGCGGACCCGACGTGGCGGAGGGGCAGGGCTGCAAACAGACTTTTTAAAGTCGGCGGCTGGGCAGAGTGACTGCGCTGGCGGATGGAGCAAATGCAGGGCATACAAATGCTAATTATGCCGCAATGCACGAGAGGACGAAAGGGAACGTCCGACAGGGCTGCAAACACACACACACACACACACACACACATACACACACACACACACAAAGGACCACGAGGTCAAGAGCCACAGAATCTAGGTCGCCGAACCTCGCGCAACGCGCCCCGCGGCGCGCGACGCGCGGCTCTCTCTCTGCGCGCCCTCGCGCCCTCGCGCCACCGCCCTGGACAAGGGCAGCAGCTCTCGCGCAGACCTCGACGCCCGGAGCGCGCTCACCCTCCGTCAAGACAAAGCCAGGACGAGGGTAGAATCGGGAAGCTCTGAGCTCCCGCGGTTCTGCAAGATGTCTCGGGCGCCGCGGCCCTCTCCGCGCGTTCCGGAACGCTCTAAGAGCGTTCCGGAGTGCTCTGGAACGGATTTTTCCTCGTCCTAGCCTTACCTGATCCGCGACCCAGGGGGCGACGCGCAGTGCGGACGCGGCCGCAAGGAACCCTCGCAGGAAACCCGGCCCGGCAAAGCCGCGCGGGGGGGCGCCAGCAGGCCCCCGCCCAGCCCTCGGGGGCCGCGGCCAGGCCCGGACCTCCTCTCGTCGCGAAATCGCGACGGGCGGCTTTTGATAATGAGGATGCTGATGATGCTTGCCAGAGGGAATAGAACTATGCACGTATACCGATTCTGGCCAGGGCCATCCTGAGCCCAGGATCGGTGCACACGTCTTCGTGGCTTGGCCAGGCAGGCATATGCATCGATCCTGGGCCCAGGATGGGCCTAGCCAACAAATGGTGTATGTGCATAGTTCTCCTGGTAGGATGATGATCATGATGATGATGATGATGATGATGCTGATGCTGATGCTGATGCTGACGCTGATGCTGACGCTGATGATGATGATGGTGGTGGTGATGATGAGGGGGAGGAGGCCGACGATGATGATTTGATGCTGGTGGTGATGATAGTGATGATCATGTTAGTGATGATGGTGATGATGAGTGTGATGATGCTACTGATGATGATGGTCATCATTATCATGCTGATGATGCTGATGATGATGCTAGTAGTGATGATGATGAGGATAGTGGTAATGATGGTGATGCTTACATCGCGAATGGCAAAGAAAATAATACGAATGATAATAATACGAATAAGATATGGTAATGATACAAATAATGAAATAATTTCAAAATAATGATAATAACAATAATAATACTACACCTAATAATAATACCAATAATAATAATGATAGACATAACTACAAATAACTAATGATGGTAATAATGATGTTAGCGATGATGATGATGATGCTGATGATGATGACGATGATGATGTTGATGCTGATGGTGCTGATGATAATGATAATGTTGGTGAAGATGATAGTAATGATGCTGATGATGATGACGCTGTTGATGATGATGTAATGATGATGATGCTGACGATGCTAATGATGATGATGATGATGATGCTGGTGATGACGATATTTATGAGGATGATGGTGCCGATGATAGTGATGATGTTGATGATCATGTTGGCGTTCATCATAGCAGTGATGATGCTGATGTTGTTAATGATGCTAATGATGCTGATGCTAGTGATGATGGTGATGAGACTGATGATGCTGATGATGGTGATGATGAAGAGGATGCCGATGTTGATGGTGATGATGATGCGGCTGGTGATGATGATGATAACAGTGATGATATTGCTGATGATGGTGGTACTGAAGATGGTGAGGCTGATGATTATAATGGTGATGACAACGATGATGCTGACGGTAGTGATCATACTGCTGATGATGATAGCGATGATGATTATGATGACGATAGCGATGATGATGTTGATGATGATGAAGGTGACGATGACGGTGATGATGGTAGTGTCAACGATGACGATTATGATGATGATGATTGTGCTGATGATGGTATTGGTGGTGATGGCGATGGTGTTGACGTTGATGATGACGATAATGATGATTATGGCAGTGATGATGGCGATGCTGATGATGCTGATGAGCTGATGGTGGTGGTGATGATGATCATGATGATAGTGATGATGATGCTGCTGACAATGATAACGATGATAATGATGCTGATGCTGATGCTGATGCGATGCTGCTGATGCAGGATGGCGCGCTGGTTACCCACGCGCCCTGAAAATTCGCTCGCGAGGGGAGGGGGCCCAAGGCAGCCTGAGTGCAGCAGCCTCTGGAGAGCCCGTAAAACGTCAGCGCGCAACGCGAACGGCGAAGGAGCCCGAGGCACCCAGGTGAAAGGCATTTGAACGACGAGAAGAAGGACGCAAGATCACCAAGCGACCTTACGCCGCGGTTTGCTCGGGCCGCGGTTTCACCACAAAGTTCGAGAACGATATTGAGGATATACATATACACGTCACCAACATGGAAAATGCAATGAACGAGCGTTTCGACAAGTTCAAACACGACTTGGAGCACAGAGCACCTTTTGCACCACGATCGGCTTCTGGAAAATCGCATACCTCCGCAGGTACAGCGAACGCCTACCACTATCAAGGAAAATGCGCTTCAACGGCGGTCATTGGCAACCTCGACAACTTCGACTCCATCGGATCGGCATGCACATACATCCGAGAGCAACTGTCCTCACTGCAAGGACCAATCCCCAAAAACTTGTACGCTAAAGGAGAGTTTCGTGGCATCTTGTTCGCGGAGTTTGACGGCATGTTCGACCGGGATACGGGGGTCGTCCTGCTACGCAGTAGTGGCCTCAAGCGTGGGGACAAGATCATTTGGGCAACGCAGGACAGGGAGCCAGCCGACCGTGCAGCTCGGAGCTACTGCTTTGGGGTTAAATATTCACTCAAAAATGAATTGCAGAACCCATACACGATCAGAGTATCCGAAGAAGCACCATACACAGTACATGTTGGTGGGCTCTGGGCCTTAGCGGTGAATGTACAGGACATGTCAATTGATAAAATATGGGAAAAAGATTGGTTGTCCTGGGGCGATTTGCAGAACCACGGAAAACTCGCCGAGCTGACGGCGAGGTGCGATGGGATCCTTCATAGAGCAGCTCAGGGGATGAAGGGCGGAGCAGAAGGAAAATCTACAGGATCAGCGCCCAATTAGGGCGCGCAGCAGGCACTGGTCACGCTTATCGCTTCACGGATCTGTCCGTCCAGTGCCGGCGCCGATTTCGACAACAACAATGGACCTCGAAAAACGACGCTGCCGTGCATACGAGTTTGGGCAAAGCTACCCTCGTTCAGCCAGCAGCGAAAGTTCAACATTCATCTTCCCTTTTCTCTGGGGCCATTATACTTCCACCTGCTCGTCTACCAGCTCCAGCTGTACATTGTTCTGCTTCTTATGCTGATCCTCTTTCTCCACCTCCTGTGCTTCGTTCCCCTCTTTCTGTGACCCGAGGCGCTGAGAATCGCGTTCGAGAAAGCCCTCATTTAGGCCAATGCTCTTCATTGATATTCCTTCTACAGGCGGAAATGGGATTCTACATCACCTTCTTCAACACCAACTGCCTCTATGTATCTGGGAATGGGCAAAGCTACCGCTACTGGTCAATTTTGCGCAGGCGTTGAAGCAGACCGTGCTGCAGAATTGGGCAAAGGTACCATACCTGAAGCACGGCATTAAGGTTTACCACGCCAATCCTCTTTCTCACGCCCTTCTCGTCGAAGATCTTGTCCAGAAGTCGGCAAAGATACGACTTCCGCCAGCAATCCAAGTTCAATTCCCGTTGGTGGTCCTACGCCTTCTACTTCTCATTCTCCTCAAAACCCTCCCGGATGGAACACGCAGAGGCGGTTGTGCATTCCGTGTCACATCAATCGCATCGGCACCTGGAACGTCGAAAGCCTCCGGGGTGACTCAATCATCAAACTCGACGAGCTGACGCAGTGCATGGGCGATCGCGGCATAGATGCTTTGTGCATTCAGGAGACGCACCTTGCACGGGGCGGAGTACTACATGAAAAACGATTTCAAGATCTTCCTATCTGGCAGCTTGGATGTGGAAATTCGCACATATGCAAGCGTTGGCTTCCTTGCGAGCCCCAAAATCCTAAAGTCCACTGTCGCCTTCAAGGCCTGTTCAGACAGGTTGACCACACTTCGAATAAAGGTGAAAGGTGGGATGCTGACGTTGATCACTGCATATGCTCCTCAAAACGGCCTGGATTATGAGAAACGCCAGGCCTTCCACTACGAACTACAAGACCTTATTCGGGCTACGACCGCGCACAGTACGACCATGGTCTTCGGGGACTTCAACGCGCAACTTCTGCGGCGGGGGCCGGGAGAGGAGGATATGATCGGGTCTCATGTGTTCAAAAACCTCCATGGATACCCCAATCACGATGAACGACACAATGGGAAAGCCAATGCGCAGCTATCTAACCGGCAACTGCTGTTGGAAACTTTCGTGGCTTACGACCTCGCCATCGCGAAATTCTTCGACCACCCAGATTCGATGAAAGTCA
This sequence comes from Prorocentrum cordatum, assembly GCA_963575745.1. Taxonomy (NCBI): domain Eukaryota; class Dinophyceae; order Prorocentrales; family Prorocentraceae; genus Prorocentrum; species Prorocentrum cordatum. Next base: position 233,776 of record CAUYUJ010017319.1, read on the forward strand.
CGTGCCGGAACTTGGGAGTCAACCCAATGGACAACAATATTACGTCGTCGACGTTTTCACAGATTGATCATGTGTTATGCCATCAGACAATGATTGACACCATCACGGATTGCTGGAGCAGCCACGCTGACGCATTAAATAGTCGACATTTCCTTCTGATTACGGACGTAGGCATCGAGTTCGAGACGCAACAAAAGCAACCGAAGTAGAGAGTGGATACACAAGCTTCGGGCGACCTGGGAGCACAACGCAGCTTTTCGAATGCACTCGTCAACGCGATGCTTCAATCGAAGGCCACAGACAACTGGGACACCGCAGCAGCCGATCTACAACATGCGTTTGCTGAAGCTGCATCCGTCTTGCTGGTATCGAGATCGTCAGCGAGACGCCCGTGGACGAGCCAGGGTACACTTGCCTTGATTGTCGAACGTAATGCTGATTGACGGGCTGGAGATCACGATAATGAGAAACGACTTCACACATTGATCCGAAAATCTGGCAAGAACGACCGAGAAGTATGGCTACACGATCTTACTATGAATGGTAGTTGGAATGCTGTTCAACACCTGCGACAACCAAGGAAAACACAACATGCCACTAAACAGCGCCCCGATGGCAATCCAGCCGACACGGAAGAACGAGCAGATGTCATAGCGGACTACTTTGAGAACGAGCACTGGGAGTACAAATTGGGGACACACGCCCAGAACAGAATACACCACTGGGCAATGCGCTTCCTGTCGACACGTCTCCTTTCACCAACAATGAACTGAAGGCAATATTGCGAAAACTCAAGAAAGGGAAGGCTGCCGGTCCCGACGATATCACGCCAGAGTTTTGGAAAATCTTGGGCTCAGATTCTATTGCCTGCGGCATATTATTGGACATGGTTCGGAAATGCTGGGAACAAAAGTCAATTCCAGAAATTTGGAGACGTTCGAATGTCGTGCTGTTGCTCAAAAAAGGAAGTGCGGCTCTACCCGCAAACTACAGGCCTATCTCATTGTTACCGGATGGATACAAAATCCTAGCTGCACTTCTACACCGACGCCTCGTTCAGGGGGGAGCAGAGCTTCGATTACGACAATCTCAGTATGGGTTCAGACCTGGGAAAGGAACCACCGACGCGCCTATGTTAGTGAGGCGTATCATCGATGCGGCGCACTTGGACAACGACGGGGGGCTTTCTCTACTCATGCTTGATTGGGCCAAAGCATTTGATAGGATTAAGCCGGATTGCATGTGTGACGCACTCCTCCGCTTCGGTGTTCCTCCCTGCATGGTTCAACTTATACGGTCCATATACGCAGCAAGATATTTCACCATCCTGGACCACACAGGTACGTCATCTGAAAGAACACAGCACGCTGGGATTGCGCAAGGTTGCCCCCTGTCACCTTACTTATTTATCATCGTTCAAAGTGTGAAGCTGCATGATGTAGTTCGCACTGTTGATCTCCAAGCAGAGCCGGCACTTTATAGTGACGCGCGATATCCTCTACGCTGATGACACGTTGCTTCTTTCACGACACGCTGAAAATTTGAACGGCCTGCTGGCGGCAATCGTTGCTGAGGGAGAGAAGCACGGACTGGAGTTAAACTGGGAGAAAAAAGTTCAAAATAATATCTCAACAGACAGCAGGATTTCCAGGCCGACTGGCGAGCCGATCAAGTCAGTCCGCGAAGCCGTTTATCTTGGCGAGCTTATCAGTTGCGACGGGAAGGCGACGACCGAGGTGACCCGGCGATTGGGGGAAGCGACTAAAACTTTCAAGCTGCTGGACCGGATCTGGGCGCACGCGTCAATCGGGAAACAACGTAAACACATAATCTATTCAAGTTGCGTGCTCAGCAAGCTCATGTACTTCTTGGACTCTGTATGGCACTTAAAAGCAGACAGGTCGAGATTGGACAGCTTCCACTGCAAATGCCTGCGGCGTATATTGGGTATTCCACTCTTTTGTTTCTCGCGTTCGCAACAGCGACGTGTTGCAGCGAGCGTCGTCGACGCCGTTATCTGAGATTCTGAAGGAACGCCAGATAGCTCTGTACAGTCGAATCGCCAGCTCCCCAGACCCATCCCTGATCAAAGACATCTTGTGCGATGCGGACGGCATTCCCAAAAACTGGGCCCGCCGCCGGAAACGAGGGCGCCCGCGACAACAGTGGGCGACTTCGGTGTATGCTTTGTCTTGTTTGTGACTCCACTTCGCCCGCTCCTCGTTCCCCTCCCGCTCCTCTTTTGTCTCGTGCTTCACAGTCATGATGCGCAACCCGTTTTTCTGCTTCACAGTCGAGCGGGTGTACTTTAGATTTCCACGAAGAGCTGCCAATCGCGCACTCTTCTGCCCACGCGTCCTTCCAGATGCTCGGCTCAGCCTGTCTGCCAACGCTGCACGCCACATTGGAAACGAGGACGCCTACGGGCGACCTTCCGCGAGCACCTTACGCGCCGATGCCCGTGCAGACCACACCGTTGTTCTGCGTCGCTCACCCTTGTCTTGGCACTGGCACGACGGAAACGACGGGTCCTCGAAGCTTTGGTTGCCGTTTTCAGGCCCGTTGGGGCCACTCCTCGGGGAGCGGGAGGAGGAGGAGGAGGAGGAGGAGAAGGAGGCAGAGGAGGAGGAGGAGGAGGAGGAGGAGGAGGAAGAGGAAGAAGAGGCGGAGCAGGAGGAAGTGGAGGAGGAAGAGGAGGATTGGTAGGAGGAGATTGAGGATGAGGAAGACTAGGATGATGAGATTGACGCTGATTTGACCTCTTGATGAGCACCCCCACTGCAGAGAAGCCGCCCGTGAGCCCCACCGCGCAGAGAGGGGGAGCCCCACGGGGGTGACGAGGGGCGCGCTTCCCACGAGACTCCGAATCGAGGCCCAAGGGGGCGCGGGCACGACCGTGGCGCACCGCATGACGCGCGGCGGACGAGAATAGTTCGGGCGTCGGCAGGACCGGGTTTACAGTGGAGGCCAGTCCACAAGAAACCTTCCACAAGAAACCCAACCCTGAGACCCCAGGACGTCCATTGATTTTTGGCGTGGGAACGTCACGCTTTCCATGGCAAAACCATTGAAACCCAAGAAACCTGGGGCACCCTGGAGGAAAGCAGGGTGCTTCTTGGCATGGGCCTCCACTGTAGTGCGGCCTGGTTCGCTAATGTGTACGGGGGAACGCCCCCCCCACCCATTCCCCTGACCGAAACTGTCGCCACCCGAAGACACACCAACTACGGCAGCCCTGGCTTAGCGATTCTGGCCCATTTGAGGGGCTTCGGGGCCCAAGCACTAACGGGCTCCCCTTACCCGGTTGTCCCAGCTATGTCCAAATAGTTGCGGGGGCTGCGATGCGCTCCAGAAACCGAGCCAAGAGGGTGCCAGGACGGCTCAATTGCGCTCGAAGACGACCGAAAATGACAACAAAAAGGCTTTCAGAGGTCCCAAGACAGCCCCAAGCCACTCCAAGACAGCCCCACACCGTCACAAGCAACCCAAAAGGCCCCCAAGAGCAAGAAGGCTCCACGAAGAGAGCGCATTGATTTTCCGTCGGTTGTTCGCCGATCCTCCAGTTCTTGCCTTTTCGGGCGTCCGTCGGCGCAGAACGGCACAAGAAGCTTTCAAGACGGCCAGCAGACGGCCCAAGACGGCTCCAAGCTGACGCAGGAGGCCTCCAAGAGCCCCCCTCTGAGGGGACCCCGCGGAAGCGGGAGGCGGAGGCAGGGGCACGGCCGTGCGAAGGCGCTGGCTGTGCGCGGAGGGGAACCTCGGCACGACAGCGGGTGCCCTCCTCTCGAGCGCCGTGCTCAGCGCAAGTTAGCTCTATCTCACTTTCCTCGTGGCAGGGTGGCAGGCAACACGTTCGCTCCCCGCGCATCGCCGGATGAGGATCGCCGGCGGAGGAAGAAGCGGAGGGGGGCCAGGTCGCCAGCGGAGGAAGGAGCGGAGGGAGGCCCTCGGAGCAGCGGCAAAGAGGCCCCCGAGGCCCTGGAGAGGCCCAGGGGGGGGCCCTCGAGTCCTGAGCACGTCTGCCGAGGCCCGGGGGGGGCGAGGAGGGGCAGCAGGGGGGCGGGCGAGAGGACCCAGCAGGGGGGCGGGCGAGAGGACGAGAGGCAGGAAGAGCAGAGCGTCCAGCAGGTAGGGTGAAGGCATGGGCACAGGTATAGGCATAGCCATAGGAAGTAGGGGGGGCATAGGAATTAGGGGGGAGGGGGGGCAACGGACCAATTCGTAGAGGATGAGTTTGAACTCCTAAAGTGCAAGCCTATTTGGAGAATCTGATCCCTGACAACGTCAGATTCTACAACGAGAGATCGCCACCCACTGAGCTTCATAGAGACCCCGAGCACGAGACCGAACACCAAGAGCTCCCTTGGGCAGCAGCGCTGTTTGCTGGATCACCCTCTCGCCCCACGACGCCCCGACAGCACAAACCACGGGCTACAGAGCGCGCGGACGAGGAAGAACTGGAGGAGCAGGGGCACCTCTGCCATATAACCTAACTGGAGGACAACGATTCAAGGGGGACTGCCATAGGTGCGACGCATCGACCTGGAAGCGGGAATAGATCGCCGATAGATCGGCGATACAGCGGGGGTCAGTCCAAAAGAAACCTTCCACGAGAAACCCAACCCTGAGACTCCAGGACGTCCATCGAATTTTGGTGTGGGAATTCCACGCTTTCCGGGGCAAAACCATCGAAACCCAAGAAACCCAAGGCACCCTGGATGCAAGCAGGGTGTTTCTTTGCATGGGCCCCCACTGTAGGCCCCCGATAATGAATCCGCACGTTCCTCGTCGGGGCTGCGCTACTGGGCCCCTCGCGGCGATGAGTGGACGATTGGGGATCGACGCGCCCCCCCTTCCTGAGCCTGTGCCCCCGATGTCGCTGCCCCTGACTGGACCGAACCCCGTGCCGTTCGCCGGGCCAGAGCGCGCCGATTGGCCACGGCGAAAGCCACGAGGCTTTCTGCGGGCGGCCCACCGCACCAGGCAACGTAAGGGCCGCGCCTCGGGGAGCAGGGGCTCCTCCATCCCTCTTCCTCCTCACTCCTCACTCCTCACTCACTCCTCACTCCTCACTCCTCACTCCTCACTCCTCACTCCTCACTCCTCCTCCTCCTCCTCCTCCTCCTCCTCCCTCCTCCTCCTCCTGCTCCTCCTCCTCCTCCCTCCTCCTCCTCCTCCTCATCCTCCTCCTCCTGCTCCTCCTCCTCCTCCTCCTCCTCCTCCTCATCCTCCTCCTCCTCCTCTCCTCCTCCTCCTCCTCCTCCTCGTCCTCCTCCTCGTCCTCCATCCCTCCTCCTCCTCCTGCTCCTCCTCCTCCTCCTCCTGCTCCTCCTCCTCTTCTCCCTCCTCCTCCTCTTCTTATTATTATTATGATCCTTATATTTATTGTTATTATTCTTATTCTTATTATTAGTATTATTATTCTTATTATTATTATTATTATTATTATTATTATTATTATTATTCTTATTATTATGATTATGATTCATTATTATTCGTATTATTAATATTATTATTATTATTCTTATTCTTATTCTTATTATTATTATTATTATTATTATTATTATTATTGGTAGTATTATTATTATTAGTAGTAGTAGTATTATTATTGGTATTATTAATAATAATATTATTATGATTAGTATTATTAGTGTTATTATGTTTAGTAATATTATTATTAGTATTATTAGTATTGTTATTAGTATTGCTATTGTTATTAATATTAGTATTTTTACTACTAATACTATTGTTGTTATTACTATTATTATCATTATTATCATTATTATTAGTACTATTATTATTGTTACTGTTATTAGTATCCTTCATATTATTCTTCTTAGTATTAGTATTATTAGTCGTATTATTATTATTATTCGTGTTAGCATGCGTCTTCTTAATAGTTTTATTATTATTATTATTCGTATTATTCGTCTTCTTCTTACTATTAGTCGTCTTCTTCTTCGTATTATTAGTATTCTTCTTCTGCGTATTATTATTGATATTATTACTAGTATTAGTATTAATAATAGTATCGTCATCCTTATTATTAGTCGCATTCGTAGTCGTAGTGTTCTTCTTATTCTTCTTAATATTAGTCGTATTCTTCGTATGCTTCTTCGTATCAGTGTTATGATGATGATGATTATTCTTATTATTATTGTTCGTATTAGTATTCGTCGTATTATTATCATTAGTCCTAGTAATTGTCTTATTATTAGTAGTATTAGTATTAGTATTCGTAATAGTCGTATTATTATTCTTACGATTATTCGTAGTAGTCTTACGCTTCTTCTTATTGCTAATATTCATCTTAGTATTATTAGTAGTCGTAGTAGTATTATTCTTATTGGTATTATTATTAGTATTCGTATTCATATTATTCTTACTATTAATATTATTAATATTATTAGTAATAATCATATTCCTCCTCCTCATCCTCCGCCTCCGCCTCCGCCTCCGCCTCCGCCTCCGCCTCCGCCACTGCCTCCGCCTCCGCCTCCGCCTCCGCCTCCGCCTCCTC
>CAUYUJ010017320.1:0-32500 GCA_963575745.1 Prorocentrum cordatum
GCTAAGCTAAGCTAGGCTAGGCTAAGCTAAGCTAAGCTAAACTAAACCAAACTAAGCTAAGCTAAGCTACGCTAAGGTAAGCTAAGCTAAGCCAAGCTAAGCTTAGCTAAGCTAAGCCAAGCTAAGCTAAGCTAAGCTAAGTCAAGCTAGGCTAGGCAACGCTAAACTAAGCTAAGATGAGATAAGCTACGCTAAGCTAGGCTAAGCTAAGCTTAGCTAAGCTAAGCTGGGTGAACCCATGGGGCGCAACTGGGGGAACCGCGGGGCGGATCCTGGGGGAACCGCCCGGGGCGTTTAGCACTGCCCGGCCCTTTAAGCCAACAGAGTAAGAACCCTTCTAGGCAGAGCCTAGGTAGGGAAAAAACCAAAACGATGTGAATCGCGATTCCCATATTTTCCTCCATCTCGTGAAGTCCGCAAGAGGCCCCAGGAGGCCCCAAAAGGCCCCCAGGAGGCCCCAACACGTCCCCAAGAGGCCCAAACATATGCGCCAAGAGGCCCCCAAACGGCCCCCAATATGACTCAAAACTGCTTCCAACATGCCCCCGAACGGCATCCCATTGTATCCCAACGAACATCCAAGATGCCTCTAACCTATAACCCAGGCACGGTGGCGGGATGGGCCGAAGGCCACCAGATAACAACCATGACAGCAAGGCAACGAGGCACCAACACCAACCATAAACATGAAACAGCAAGAAGCACCGCGCTGATAAGAACACGCATAACACGAATAACATTAAATTGGCCATATTGGGCCGTGCTCTCGAACCCATGTCCACGCGCGATTTTGCCCAGTGGATCGATCTGTGAGGGTCCCGGGCCTCTTCGTCTTCGCCATTGCCCCCCTGCTGCAGCGGGCGCAGGGTTGCGAGGTGTTGCCTCTCCCCCTCATCTTCCCTGTCCTCCTCCCACTCCTGCTCCGCCCGTCTCATGTCCACCGACATTTTTACTCAAATAGGCGAGCACTTGCATCGCCTGACTTTTTCTCACTCGGCGGCCTACTTCCTCGCAGGGATGGCCCCGACGAAGGGCGGCAAGAAGGCGAAGGCGAAGGCGAAGAGCGAGCCGCCGCCGCAGGACGGCGAGGCCGACGACATCGCTCCACCCCCCGTCAAGGTGCAGAAGACCGTCTGCGCAGGGGCGGCCCTGGTCGTGGATGGGCAGGTGACAGGCATGAACACCGACCATTTCGAGCGACTGGATGCAGCGAGAGACGACGTGCTGAACCACGCCTCCTTCAAGGGCATCAAGACCGCCGCCCCCTTGGGTATAGGGAAGGGTGGTACGAAGTCGCCTTTCAATCTGGATGACTTCAAGATCGCCATCAAAGATGAAGGCGTCTACGAGTGCGGTGGCAATTGGTGGTGGATCAATCAGAACTACCAGCCTGTGCGCAACGTCTACATCAACGAGAAGATGGTCGAGAAGGACATTGCAGAGAAGTTCGCAAAGCCAGTTTCGCACGTGGAACATGAGATTCTCGTCGGGGTCAGTCGTGACACGCGCAATGCTACAGTTCCAGTCGCAGGTACTTTGGAGCGTCTCTCCCCATCAGAGTTCGACGACGCCTTTCTCTTGGCCGTGCACGCCTCTGTGAATGCTGACGACAAGGCCGCACTCAAGATCTGGAACACGGCGTTCCTGACCGTCAAGTTCCGGTTCGTCGCCATAGACAACGAGGATGATAAGATGTACAAGAGTATTAAAGAACGGAATCGCGTCAGCCACAACGCAGAGGTGGCCAGCCGGACCATGCTCCAGCGTTTGCTCGAGTTCGTCTACGTCCTGCAGCGCTCGACCTCCAACCACGGACCCCTCGACGCCAAGGATATGGCCAAGCTCTGGAACGATAACATCGGCGGGACGTCTGGACCCAGTGGCGAGCCTATCTCGGAGACCTATGCCAAGACTGCCGTGGCCGTCTACAAGGCCATGATCCTGGACACCGACGTGCGGCAGGCCCTGATACACTCCGAGAAGCACTTCAATAAGAAATCACCCTTCGACTCGATTTACAAGCTCGAGGCGATCATATCCAAATGCAAGAACAACGGTGCCGTCATGAGCTTCGTCATCAACCATATCACCGACACCGTTCTCAACGGGCTCACGAGCCCTGGCGAGTACGCGCATCGGACGATGGTGGGAAAAGGTAACAACAACAAAGGGACGATCGACGTGTTCATGCTCAAATACCACGCCCTGATCCACCTGACTCTCGGGTTCCCGGGCGAGTACAGCATCGACGACACTTTCGTCATCGAGACTCTGAAGAAGATCAGCAACCACCAGGGCTACAGGCAGATGAGCGGCTACACAGCGGACAGAAAGGAGTTGTCGTGGTGGGCAAAGATGACGAAGAGCGGCCGCAAGCTGTACGAGCTCATCGAAGACCTGGTCTACAAGACTACGTTCGACGGCGTCATCAAGCAGGTCCTGCGAAACGCTGGGGGCAACAGCCAAAGCATGGTCGCTGAAGTCCTGAACACATGCCCTGTCAAGGATGCGGTGTCGGAGTTTATCGCAGAGCTTTCGGCGGAGAAGCCTGAGGTTCAGCCCCCCGTCATCGACTTGGACGGCGCAGGAACGGATGAGTGTGGACGTGCTTCTAAGACTTGCGCCGCCATCACTGGCGAAATCTCGATCAAAGAAGTCGCTGGGCAACACATCGAGGCAGAGATGGAGGATAAGCTCACGCCGTGGCTGGAGTTTGCCCAGAAGCTCGTGTCGCAGTGGGTCGATCTCCACGTCGAACCAGACACCGGCCCTCAGATCGGGGACATCTTGAAGAAGACCAACCTGCCGGACATGAAGGGCACTCCGAAGGTCGACAACGTCCTCGCCTACTACGACGTCAAGCAAGCTGGGACCTCCAACGTATCCCCACACATCAGGCATCCTAACTTCCGAGCTGAGCATCTGCGCAAGTGCGTCGTCGGATTCCAGGAAGGCCGGGGTAGTCCGGACGAGCTCGTTGAGGGGGACATGTTCATGATATTGGACGCCCAGTCGCATGGCAACCACGGCGCGTTCGCCACCGCGCTGAACAAGACCAGCGAGCCCAAGCCCATGGTCAAGGAGAAGAGGGTCTACTACCTGAGCTACGACGAGCAGTCCCTCAAGAATCGGAAATCTACGGTTCGCGAGACAAAGGTCGATCAGGTGGAGCAGGCCGTGGTGTTCACGGCGTCGACGCTGCACCTCGCCTACAAGAAGCGCAAGTTTTTCAACAGCTCCAACCAAGGGAACTCGATATTCCCGATCGCTATGCCGAACTATGAGAACACATGGCGCGTGCCGCCCAAGGTTCGCAAACAGCTCTTCGGCAAGCGCGGCGTGATCTTGGCGGGCGGTGCGGCCTCAAGCAGTTACGATCCCCCGACGTTCAAAGACGGCATGGAGCCCGTCAACTGGTTCGCTATGTGCGAGGAGTTTGGAGGCCTGGAAATTGGCACCAATACCAGCACAGGGGTTGCCTCCACATGGGAAAGACGATCCTAGATTTCGGTGTTGGTGGTAATATTTCGGTCACCTTGGAAGCCAGAACGTTACCACCATCACCGAGATCGGGATCTTCTTTCCTCGGTGCAGGCACACCGCCGATCTTGGTGTTGGTGTCAACCTCCAGGCCTGCGAGGAGTGGTTCGAGGAGGTGGTGCACTCCTGGAACGTCAAGTCCGTGGTGCATTTCACTGCGTTAGAGGAAACATTCGCCCTCGTCTGCATCCGCAATAAGATCAGCTACGTCGGGCTCGTGAACAGCGACGAGCACAAGCTACTCTTCCGTAACCGCTTGATCCAGCGCGTCTACCAGGACCTATCGACTGAGGGCAGCTCGAACTACCAAGCCACCTGCGCCTCGCTCATGAAGGAGGTCGCTGGTACGATGCCGAAGCCTGCTGCTGCCGACGCGACGGTCAAAGACAAGGGTAAGGACGACACCAGTGTGGCGGTGGCGAAGAGAGGCAAGTCTAAGGCGGCGGCGTCAGCCACCAGCGGAGTGCCGGCGGGGGACAATCCACTGACGTCGAAGCGCCTCGAGATCCTGGCGAAGCTCCAAGGGTTGTCCCAGGCTAACGGTGTTGCCGGCAACGCGGAGACTGCGTCTGCAGACGCCGTCCAGGAGGAGAAGATCGACATTGACTGAGAGTGAGCTGCGCCTTGAGTGAGAAGATGGACCTTCAGGTCCAGGGCAGCTGAGCTCAGCTCAGCTACGACTACAACGACGTGGGATATGACTGGTCTCTGCACGGACAGAGACAAGGAACACACAGCCCATCATCTTCCTCATCCTCCTCATCTTCCTCCTTATCCTTATCATCATATCTATAGCACGGCATATAGACATATTTGTATATATACCGCCATATATAGGTGTGCGTATCCAGATATATCCATATTTATGTATATATTTATGCATATCTATAAACAGATATTTACATATATATACATGCGGTTCCAAATATCTATATATATACACCTAGTAGTAGTAGTAGTAGTAGCAGTCGTAGTAGTAGTAGTAGTCGTAGTAGTAGTAGTAGTAGTACTAGTAGTAGTAGCACTAGCAGTAGTAGTCGCAGTAGCAGTAACAGTAACAGAAATACGAGTAGTAGTAGTAGTAGTAGCTGTAGTTGTAGTTGTTGTTGTAAGTGTAGCTGCATATGTATTTGTAGTTGTAGTTGTAGGTGTACTTGTTAGTGTAGGTGTAGTTATAGTTGTAGTCGTAGTTGTAGGTGTAGCTGTAGTCGTAGTAGTAGTAGTAGTAGCAGTAGTAGTAATAATAGCAGTAAGGGTCGTAGTAGTCGTGTCGTAGTAGTAGTAGTAGTAGTAGTCGTAGTAGTAGTACTAGTAGTAGTAGTAGTAGTAGTAGTAGTAGTAGTAGCAGTAGTAGTACTAGTAGTAGTAGTAGTAGTAGTAGTAGTAGTAGTAGTAGTAGTAGTAGTAGTAGTAGTAGTACAGTAGTAGTAGTAATAGTAGTAGTAGTAGTAGTAGTAGTAGTAGTAGTAGTAGTAGTTGTAGAAGTAGAAGTAGTAGTAGTAGGTAGTAGTAGTAGATAGTAGGTAGTAGGTAGTAGTAGTAGTAGTAGTAGTAGTAGTAGTAGTAGTAGTAGTAGTAGTAGTAGTAGTACTAGTAGTAAGAGTAGAAGTAGTAGTAGTAGTAGTAGAAGTCGTAGTAGTAGTAAACAAGAGTAGTCGAAGTAGGAGTAGGAGTAGGAGTAGAAGTAGTAGTGGTAGTAGAAGTCGTATTAGTAGTGGTAGTAGTAGTGGTAATGGTAGAAGTAGTAGTAGTAGTAGTAGTAGTAGTAGTAGTAGTAGTAGTAGTAGTAATAGTCGTAGTCGTAGTCGTAGTCGTAGTAGTAGTAGTAGTAGTAGTAGTAGTAGTAGTAGTAGTAGTAGTAGTAGTAGTAGTAGTAGTAGTAGTAGTAGTAGTAGTAGTAGTAGTAGTAGTAGTAGTAGTAGTAGTAGTAGTAGTAGTAGTAGTAGTAGTAGTAGTAGTAGTAGTAGTAGTAGTAGTAGTAGTAGTAGTAGTCGTAGTAGTAGTAGTAGTAGTAGTAGTAGTAGTAGTAGTAGTAGTAGTAGTAGTAGTAGTGGTAGTAGTAGTAGTAGTAGTCGTATGCATATAGCTGAGCGCTACGCGCTGAATATATCTGGGCGCTACGCGCATAGACACGCTATGCGATGCACGCCTGGAAAACAACAACAAGCGCTACGCGTTGCACGAACCCTTTGGAAGGTGTCTTAGGGAAAACCCCAACATGCCCCCAAGAGGCCCCCACGAGGCGCTTGCGGCAAGACGCGTAAACAAACACATCCGGGGTGGGGCGCTGTTTTCGGATCGCACGTGAAATACGCATGCGTCTGCGCAAGACATGTATATATCTATATATATATATATATGCTTGACTATGCGCTTGTGTGCCCACATATATATATGTACACACGCATGAATGGGTGTGTGCACGCGTGTATGTACAACTGTACATATGAATGCACGGTTGTATGTGTACGTATGTAATGATAAGCACGTGCGCGACAGATACATAGTTACGCGCGTTCACGTGCACACAAAAACATGTTTACACATAGCATGCAGCTACACAACGTTCCAGCTTCATCCCGTTGCGCATACATACGTATGACATGCGTACAGACAAACACAATGTACATACATGACGCATGCGTGCGTTCGTCGCACAACGCGTACACACATACACATGTATGCACATTACGTGTGTCGTTTGTGTCAGACATACTCGATGTACGTATGTATGTGCACCCCATGTGTATGGTATACGAATGATGTGCGTATACACTACACATGTCACGCGTGCAAATCGTTCACACGCACTCATGCAATGTATGCGGGTGATCATGCACAACGCACGTATGCGTATTATGTATTCTGAATGCGAACCCCATGCATCATGTGCACGACACGTCGACACACATATTAACATGTCTGTACACATAGCATGTAATTTGATTGGTAATGCATGTCGTACACACACATAAACGTATGTATGCAAACATGTGTATCGCAGTGACACGGACACCCCCACTGACAAATGTTCGTGTTCGTGTCGCGCGAGCGGGCGAAACGAGGCTGCGCAGGGCGGGCGAACAACATGAACCTGCCGTTGCCAAAACGACAAGCCAGAGGCGGCCCTGTGGTGTCCCGATGGTGCTCCTTGGTGCCCCTTGTCGCAATGTCCCGCGTTGTCTCGTGGTGTCCTGTGGTGTCCCGTGGCGTGGGAGTGCTCCGTGCTATGCTATGCAATGTTATGTTGTGCAGTGCTATGATAGGTTGTCGTATGCGATACGATGCTGTGCTGCGCTATGCTATACTATGCGATGCAATGATATGATATGTTAAGTATGCCACGCTATGCAATGTTTTGAGATGCTGCGTTGTGATATGGTATGTCATGACATGCAACTATATGGTATGAGGAGCAATGCTATGTGATGTTATGCTATGCGACGCGGTGCTATGCAATGTGTGATATGCGATGCTACATACAACCCCTCACCCAATCCTCCTCCGTAACCCAATAACCCCCACTAAAAGCCACAAAGTCGAGGTCCAGCTCGCCCCGAGCTCGGCTGCGGGCCCCGCGTGGTCTGGCAGATCCGGTTGAGGGCGGCCAGGTGGAGGGCGTGCTGGGCCTGCGTCTTCGCCGAGTCTGAAGCCCGTCGGAGCAGACCCATGCTCGCCGCGGCCGGGCGGGCAGTTGCCAGCTGAACCCCCCGCTCCCGCCGCGCCGCCCACGCCTCCGCGCGGGGCGTCCCAGTGGCCAGGGGGGCCAAAGCTAGGCGGGGGTCCGAGGCCGCGGCCGCGGGCAGGGGCGGGCGCCCCGCGGGCGCCCTCGACCTGTCGGACCTTCTGCGCTCCAGCATGCCTGCCCGCGGCGGCAGCGGCCGCGAGCTCCTGGCGCAGCCCCGCCAGCAGGTCGCCCACGGACCCGCGACGGACCGTCGGCCAGGCTCAGCTCCGACGCGATCCGGCGGGCCCGCAAGGGCGCCCCGCCACCAGCAGCAGCGCCCCGAGGCGGCGGGCCACCGACAGCGTCAGAGCAGCGGCCCTCGGTGGCCGCCACCGCTGCGGATGTGGCATCGCCAATCACAAGGGGGTTCGACCTTCCGTTGGCCATGGGGCGCAACTGATTTCGAACGCCGCGCAGGGAGGCTTCGGCCTCGAGGACAGGCGTGGCCCTGCGGCGCCGCTTCCATCGACCCCTCGCAGACCTTCCAGGAGGCTTGGAGGAACTCCAGGAGGATATCCTCCAGCTTTCCAGCATGTCGGAGATCGACGCTGCTATCGCGGCCCTCCTGGTCGCGCGGAAGGGGGCGCGCGGGCTCCGCGAGCATCTGCTTGCCGGGGTCCTTATCGTTCAGGTGCAGTTGTTCGGCCGCCGCGGCGAACGCCTCCCCCCGCGGCGCCTTGCATCTCCTGGCGGCCGCTCGGGTCCCACTTCCTCCAAGAACCGGCTGGCCTGCTTGGCGCGCCCGAGCGGAGCGCGCCCGCGCCCAGCCCCGAGGCCCCTCGGCGAGGCGCCGCGAAGACGTCGGGGCAGGTGACGGCCTGGGCGTTGGCCCGCGCGAGCGGCGCGGCCCGGTCCCAGATGTCCAGCTCCCTGCGCGCCAAAGCCCAGAGGGGCCACGCCCTCCAGGCCAGGCCACTCTGGGGCGTCTCGCACAACCCGGGGCAGCACTTGCAGACGTTGAGGCACTCGCGCCGACAGGGGCCGACGAAGCAGAGATGGCCCAGGAGGCGCGTCAAATCCCTTCCCGATCAACTACCCCGCCCCAGGGTCCCTCGGGTGGCGATACGAGCCTTCCAGGCTCGGTTGGGTGGTCGGGCGGGAGACGCGCCGCGGGCCATCGAGCTCCCGCCCCGAGACCGCGCCCCGCCCGCGGCGCACCTCTTCCACGCGCGCGCAGCGGAAGGCCGCGAGACTCGAGCGCAGCTGGCGCGCCAGCCCGTCGCTCGCGCGCCTCGTGCTCGCTCGTTTAATGGGCAATATTATCATCGACGCGCAGCGCGCGGGGGCGCGAGGCGAGGGGGGGGCCGTCCATCGGCGAGCCGGGCCTCGGCGGGGGATCCCCCCTCCTCGGCCGCTCGCTCGTGGATCGCCCGCGCGTGCGAGGAGCGATCCAGGCGTCGGGCGAAACGCGGGCCCACCCGACTTGGGAAACGCCCATCCACCCTGAGATCCCGGCGAATCATTTTTTTTCGAGCCGGACGTTTTCGCTCGATGTCGGGCCCCGGGGCTCTCGCAGATCGATCGGGCTCGAAAAATAACGATGGCGTCCGGAGGTCCGGGCGTGATTTTTGCAGATGGTGTATTTTTCTGCGCAGCGTCGGATCTTAGGGCAGGAGGCGCGCGCCCCCCGCAAACCGACATGCGTGCGAAGCTCGACCGGTAGATCTTGAATGCCGGCTTGGCCACTTTAGATGGCCAGCCTAGGCGGGCGAACATGCCGATTGGACCGACGACAGTCGACGACCAACGTCTGGCCACCGCCCCTTTTTCGCGCAGAAGCCTGTCGACCACTTCGGCGCGGCGCCCGAGGGGCATCTCGACGGCGCCAGCTCCGAGCAGCCCCTGGACGAATTCTAGACGCCTCGCGTAACCCCACCAGCTTGGGGCTGCGTGTCCGCTCCCATCGTTGCTCCCTGGCCTGTGACTGGTTTCGGAGACGATGGCTGACGCGCCGGCCCCACCATGGGCAGCGGGTGGATCGTGGAGTGAGAGCTCTGTAGGTCCCTGCCCTGTCTCAGCCGACCCCGCGCACGGCGGTGGTACCTCGCGCTGCGTGGTTCAGCCTTCAGCGTGTCGCTTCGGTGCCACCTGCCTGGCGGTGATACCTCGCACTGAATGGTTCTGCCTTCCGCTTGTCGCTTCGTCCCCTCCAATTGGCCTGTGACTGGTTCCGGAACGATGGCGGACGCATCGGCCCCACCATGGGCAGCGGTGTGGATCGATGAGTGAGAGCTCTGTAGGTCCCTGCCCTGTCTTTGCCGACCCCGCGTACGGCGGTGGTACCTCGCGCTGAGTGGTTCAGCTATCAGCGTGTCGCTTCGGTGCTACCTGTCTAATCGGCTAGGTAAGACTGCGCGGACTGGCGCCGGCAGGGCGACTCTTCCGCAGCGTATAATCGAGCATTTTGCTTATTGCATGTGCACATTCGCTTTCTTGCGGATTTTTACTGCAGGTGCATTGCCTGTTGTAGCTAATTGGCCTCGCCTTCTGGCCCAGACGACGCCTACCGCTCCCTGTCCGTTGCCTCAGAGCCGCCGACCAAAAACAATAACCCCACCAGCCCATCCAGAAACGATGCCCAGAGGAAGTGCCTCGATCAGGGAAGTGGGCAGCACGCAGAGGAAGGGCCCCCCAGAGGAGGCCTCTTGGAGCGTCTTGGGGGCCTCTGGGCGGTCCCGGACGCCTCCTAGAGCGTCTTGGGTGCCTCGGAAAGCTTCTTGGGGCCTCTTGGGGGTATCTTGGGGGCCTCTTGGAGGCCTCTGGGGCGCTTGTTGGGGCCGCTTGGGGCCTCCTGGGCGCCTCTTGGGGCCCTCTTGAAGCGCTCTTGGGGGCCTTGGGAGCGCTCTTGGAGCCCTCTTGGGCCATCTTGGAGTCATCTTGAAGCCTCGGATGGCCATCGGAAGCGAAAGGGCGAGACAGCCCAACATATTGATTTTCCCGAGGGTTTGGGAGGATTTGGGCCTCTTCGGGGCCTCTCCTGGGGGAGCTCTTTGGCTACTTTGAGCCGTCCTGCAGCGGTCTTGGGGCCTCTTGGAGCATCGTGGGAGCCATCTCGAAGCATCTTGGGATATCTTGAGCCATCTTGGAGGTCATCTTGGGCTCCCCCAGGCGCTCTTGGAGTCATTTGAAGCAGTGCCCCCCCCAGGATCCTGGGGGGGGGGGCACTGCTTCAGAGGCCCTGCGGTGACCCTCGCATCCCCCGTCCCTCTACGGCGAATCCCACCAGCCGTTTGGGCGTAGGTGGTCTAGAGTGTTTCCTTTTTTGCCCCTCCTTCTTCCCCTTCGGGGAAGAGTTTATCACTGTTCCCTATTAGTGGGCACCCCCTCCCCCAGGCGACTGGTAGCCAACCCGAGTCAATGAGGCCCCCGCCCACCATCCCTGGTAAAAACCTACACACAACACAGTCGGCCTCCAAATTCGGAGCATGCGAGGCCAACCCGATGCGGCCTCCCCCACCATCCCCGTCAAACAACAATACAAAACAACTTGGCGGCGGCGGCGGCGGCGGCGGCTGCGGCGGCTTCGGCGGGGGCGGCGGCTGCGGCGGCTGCGGCGGTGGCGGCGGCGGCGGCGGCGGTGGCGGCGGCGGCGGTGGCGGCGGCGGCGGCGGCAGCGGTGGCGGCAGCGGCTGCGGCGGCAGCGGCTGCGGCGGCGGCGATTCGGCAGCGGGAGCGGCCGGCGGCGGCGGCGGCGGCGGGCGGCGGCGGCGGCGCTGCGGCGGCGGCGGCGGCGGACAGCGGCGGCGGCGGCGGCGGCTGCGGCGGGCGGCTGCGGCGGGCGGAGGCGGCGGCGGCGGAGGCGGCGGCGCGGCGGACCGCCCCCAGTAGCTGCCCATCCAAAGACGACTGCTGAATATGCTGCGGCTCGGGCCAGGCTCGGGTGCTGTGTATGTGGAGGGCGGGTGGGAGTGAACGAGACGGCTTGCGGGCGGGGGGGGTCTCTGACCCCTCCCCCTAACCCCTCCCCTGGACCTCGACGGGGGTTTCTGCGACGCGTTGGAGCGCCCGAAACGGCCTCGGCGAGGAAGTCAATTTCACTTGTTTTTCTAATCAGTTTTGGCTCCCATTTTGGCCTTCTGGGGGGGGGAGGGGGGGGGGTAATCCCCCCCCCCCCCTGTGATCGATCTCCTCCAAGATGGCCCCAGGAAGCGCCCAGGAGGCCCCGATAGGCCCGAGATGGCCCCATGTGGCCCCAAGAAGCACAAGCCCCCCAAGGCACCCAGGATGTCTCCAAGAGGCTCCCCAGAGACACCCAAGAGGCCCCCCAGAGGCACCCGAGACGCTCCAAGAGGCCTCGGCGAGACTTCCAAGTTTTTTCCCACTAAGGTCTTGGCCACATTTGGGCCTCCTGGGTGGGTGGGGGTGGGGGGGGGGGGGGGGCGTTGCTTCAGATGGCTCCAAGAACGCCTGGGGGAGCCCAGGATGACTTCCAAGATGGCTCAATATATCCCAAGATGCCTCGAGATGGCTCCCACGATGCTCCAAGAGGCCCCAAGACCGCCTCAGGACGGCTCCAAATGGCCAAAGAGCTCCCCCAGGAGGCCCCGAAAAGGCCAACATCCTACCGCAACCTACAGCCAATCAGTGTTTTGGGCTTTCTCCCCCCTTCGCTCGCGATGGCCATCCGAGGCTTCGCGATGACTCCAAGTTGGCCCAAGAGGGCTCCGAGAGCGCTCCCAAAGGCTCCCAAGAGTGCTTCAAGAGGGCCCCAAGAGGCGCCCAGGAGGCCCCAGCAGGAGCCCCAGAGGCCCCCAAGAGGCCCCCAAGAGACCCCCAAGAGGCCCCAAGAAGCTTTCCGAGGCACCCAAGACGCTCTAAGAGGCGCCCGGGACCGCCAAGAGGCCCCCAAGACGCTCCAAGAGGCCTCCACTGGGGGACCCTGCCTTTGCGTGCTGCCCACTTCCCTGATCGAGGCACTTCCTCTGGGCATCGTTTCTGGATGGGCTGGTGGGGGTGCGCGAAGCGTCTAGAATTTCCTCGAGCCGCGTCGATCAGCACAACCTGCGACTCGACAGGGTTTGCGAGTTTGCATCCCCCTCGAAGGCTTACGCCTTCGAGAGTTCCTCAGGGCGGGCGGCCCCGGAGAGGGGGCGGAGGCTTCGACGCGCGCGCGCGCCTTGCCGCGCGAAGTTCAAGCGATCCGGGGCGGTTCGCGGGGCAGCTCCGGGTCCGCCGGGATCGGCCTCGCGCGCGCCCGTGCCGCGCGGCGCGCTGAGCCTCTGCGCGCCGACGACCATCGCCATGCAGTCGCCGCCGGCAGCCGGCCCCTTGCCGACGGCCACGCGAGAGCCAGTGCGCCGGCGGCCCTGGCGAGACGAAGCGCGGGGCGCCGTGTGGAGAGGCGAAATCTACCTGTCCACGCCGCTGCCGAAGGATCCGGTCGGCGCAAAGACGCCCCGAGCAGTCTCAAGCAAGCTCGCTTCCTCCCCATCCAGGCTCGAGAGACACCAGAAGGGGGTGGGGGCGGCCGATCTTCTTGCCTCGCGCCTCGCGGGCCTCGCGCGCCTTCGACAGACTCTTGGCGGGGGCGGCGTCCCGCTCGAGGTCCGCCTTTCGCGCTCTCCAGTAGCTGTGGCGGCGCCGCGCGCCTGGCCACGGCCCGAGCGGTCGCGCTGGAGACCGCCTCGTCTGTCGCGAGCCGCCCTCCTGAGGCGCCCGTCGCGCGCTCGCGAATCTTGTCGCTGTAGCAGTACCCTATGGACTGGAGGCGCTGGAACTTCACCTCCGCGGGCTGAGTGTTTCCGCCATCCACCTGGTCATGCTGCAGCAGCGCCTTCAGGTAGCTCACCACCTGCGCGTGCTCCTCCATGCCCCACTGGGTATCCTGCAACCCGGTTAAATACCTGAAATGATCGAAGTGGCTCTCCAAGGACCGACCCTCGATGGCGAGGTGCTCCAGGCACCGCATATGGTCGCCCTCGGCTTCAGGACATCCGCTATGACCTCCCCCCGGCAACTCTCCACTAGGTTGGTCAGGCTCCTGAGGGGCTTGCCCGCCCAGCCCAGTCGCGCTGGCAACAGACGGCACTCGGGCGCCTCCCCCCTGTCGCTGAAGAAGCCTTCCTCTGACACGGCGACCCACTCGATGAACAGTGCGGACTCGTCCGCCAGCCAGCGCGAGCGGCCAGAGGAGCGCACGGCCACCGCCGCCAGCGCCGCCCCGGCGGGGGGGCCTCCCCCGCTGGCGCCGCCTTGGCCTCCAGCCCCGGCCGCGGCCGCAGCCGCGGCCCCGCGCCCGAGCACGCCTCTGGCCAAAGGCGCAGCGGGCGGGGCGGCCGCGGCGGCCGTCACCAGGGCACCCGCCGCTGCCAAGGGGGGGCGCGCCCGCCGGGGCGACGGCCGCAGCCGCCGCTGGGATATGCGCCAGAGGGGGCGGCGTCGGCGGCTGTCGGCGCCGCCCGAAGGCACGGCTCGAAGGCACTGCCGCGCCTCGGCCTCGGCGTCGGGGAGCCAGGCGGCGTCCGCCAGCGTCGGCGCCGCGCCGATAGGTCCTCCCGACGCCCGGCGGCCAGGGTGCGAATCCGTCGGTCCATCGCACCTGGTGTCCGCCGACGACCGGTCGACCACCTCCCACTGGACCAGGGGGTCGGGCGACACGAAGATGGCGTCACTCGGTCAAAACACCACCCGGCCCATGAGCCAGCGCCGCTGGTGCCGCAGCGGGGGGCCCGCCCCCGCGCACATCAGGCATAGGCCACCTGCTTTGCCCCAGGGCACGCGGGGCAAAGCGGCACCGCCGGGCGCACGCACTGGCAGCTCGGACACGGCGGAGCAGCCGGTGCCTGACTCAGCCAAGAAGACACCCCATGCGCGAGCTGGGTGACCACGCCGACTGCCCACGGATGTACCACAGCCATCCTCGGGAAAACGCTTGAGCGAACATGTCAGCGGCCGATCGCCACAACAAAAGCAACACTGCTCGGAGAACAAGTCAGGAGGACGGGGGAGGGGGAGCCCCTAAAAACCCTCCGAGAGACTCCCACAGAAACGCCCGAGGCCACACGAGGCCACAGCAGTGGCGCAGCCTGGCGAGGAGTCCACGCAGCCGCGCGCGGCGCGGGGTGCGGCCCTGCTGGCTCCAGCGCGCCACAGGAGTGCCCGCGGAGCAGGCGCGCCGAGGTGCGCCGGGCCCCCCCAAGAATGAAGCATCGGGCGCGGTCTAACTTACCAGCCTCGAACTTATCCCTATCCCTAAGATTGACACGCCAAAAGGCGATGACAATCTTAGGGATGCGCCCTCAAAAAATGAGGGCACCCCTAAGATTGGCATCGTGATGCGGAGATGCCCAGCATAAGGATAGGGATATGTTCCAGGCTGGTAACTAACCGACCCCTGGCAAACCATGCCCTTCCGTGACGTCATCCTCGCCTTGCACACTTCCCTCCGGTCGCATACGTGCGTCCTGGGGCGAGGCGAGGGGAACGTCGCAGAGAGAGATGGTTTGCTAGGGGTCGGTGAGGCCGCCCCTGAAAACACGATCCAGGTTAAGGGTGCGCCGACTCCCGGAGGAGGAACAAATACCCATAATGCTGCCCTTCGCCCGTTTTCCCTTTTCTGGGCCTCCTGGGATGCCCTCGTCGCCACCGCTGGATTCACCTCGAGATCCTGGTCAGAACGCACCCTGGGAGAGGTCCGGGGAGTAGCAGTACTGGTACCGCTTGGTTTCCCCAGGCATGGGCTTGGGACCACATGCCATGACTCCTACCAAGACGAAGCTGGGACAAGGACAGAACCGTACCTGGATGAGTTGGGGAGCTCTGAGGCCCAGCGGTTCTGCGGGGTGTACTGGGCGCCGCGGCCGTTCCAGAGCGCTCCAGGTCGCCCTGGGAGCGTTGCAGAACGCGCTGCAACGATGTACCCTGGTCCTGGGCACGCTCAACCTGCTGGGGCCGTAGGTGGTGGGCTGCACGCGGACGTCACTACCTCAAAAAGCCCCCCAAACGGCCCTAAGAGCGCCTCAATATTGCCCGATAGGTCCCAGAGACGGCCCAAGAGAGCTCAAATATGGTCCCGCTACCCGCCCGCAAGAGGGAGGAGGGGAGAGGGGGAGAATGTGAAGAAGGAGTGAAGAGCATGAGGAGGAGGAGCTTGCTGCTGCGCTGCCTCGCTGGAACGGCGGCGGGGCTTGGGGCTTGCCGCAGGCAGGGTGATATTGCGGTCCCACTGCCAACTGTTATGCGCACCGCCGCCATGACGGACGTATATAGAAGGCTCGTCAACAACGAGGAGACTGCGGCAAGACAGCAAAGCACGTTCGCTGAACTCGTAGTCCTCTGCTGCACTGACATTCGCAAATCCGCCTACCTTCAGCGCCATTTCCCGCTGGTACACCAGCGAGCCAAGAAACACCGCTCTTACCTTCTTGTAGCCCTCATCAGTGACCATCTCATACTTGAAGAACGTGGCATTCGGCAATTGCACAAAATAGGAATGCGGCAGAGCTGTCATCTGAGCCCGCCCTGACATGATAGGCTCCACCTGCGCACGTATGCGCCAAGGCGGGTACATGTCGTCATCGTCCCAATGCACTATGACTCCTCCCCTTGCTGCTTGCAGGGCAATGTTTCTTTTCTCGCCGAGGGATGCTGGCTCCTGTAAGCGAATCAGCTGCACTTCCAAGCCCTTCCACGAGAAAATATGGTTGCGGAGCCTCTGCAACCTGGGTTGCAACGTTGATGCGATTGACTCGGAACCATCGTCTACAACAACAACTTCAAGTGACGGGTAATCCTGCGAAACGATCTGCTCCAATGCATTCTGTAAAAACGCGTTCCGGTTGCAAGTGAGCACAGTTACCGATGCCATCACTGACGGTTCAAGAGAAATTGAAGACACCATAGACACGTTGTCGGGCTTTTCTGTCAGTTCATGCAACAACTTGTTGACCCATGCCCACCCTCTACTCTTTAATCTTAATCGGGTGGACATTGCCGCTGTGCCTGGGGTTTCAAGCATACAAGATCTGGCCCTGGACCTGCAACGGACCATATCCCCACACCATTGGCATTCAGGGTTCGCATCACAGGCCGAGGCGTGTTGCCCCGCCATGGCACAAGAGTTTGACGCCACGAGCAATTCTTGAAACTTCGCGACAATACGGTTGTTACAGAAATCCGCTTGTCGACTTGCAGGAACCGCCCACGAACATAGTGGCAGCATTTCGAACTTCATATCTCCGCATGCGTGGAAAATCAACGACTTGTTCACCAAGTCCATATCGCCATTGCAAGGGTTGTAGATCCCAGGCAAAGCTTGAAACGTACCGTCCTGCACCGCAGAACGGGATACATTGAAATACGTGCTGAAAAACAGCTGCTCGGGGAATCGAGACGGCTTGACTGTTGGAGCGGCAAGCAATAAGTCGTGGAAGCGGTCCTTGCTGGTCTTTGCCACGAGCACGCCGACATTAATCATGGCTGCTTGGATGTCCCCCCCTTCGTACGCATCCCTCGCAGCACACAGCTCTGCCGCGCATGCAGAGAATACGTTGTCAGCTCCTCTGTCTACGAGAAACGCATCAGTGTCCACATACGCCACTTGTTTTGCATGCTGGGTCAAGTTGAACATGTGCACCTTGCTGAAGACCCCCGACCAATATGAGGGTGGCGCCCAGGGAATCCGCTGCCGCCCCGATAGGGGCTCCAGGCCAGGCTAGTTGATTGCTGGAGTGCTGTCCTGCTGAAGTGTCCAATATTTTTTCTCTCGTCGTGCCTCCTTTTTACCTAACACCTCTTGCTGATAGGTTTCTAGTGGTCTCAAAAGAGAGCATCATGACTCCTCAGGGGGGTCTGGGCGGGACCCGGACAGGCTGCCGCCGCGGCTGCCGCCGCACTCGTTTTTGCAAACAATCACACACTTCGTGCTCTTCGACCTCCCAGAACTCCATTCCCGGGCCACATTCTGAATGCCCAGAGCCAACTGTAGGCCACTTCGTGCTCTTCGACTTCCCAGAACTCCATTCCCGGGCCACATTTTGGATGCCCGGAGCCAACTGTAGGCCACTTCGTGCTCTTCGACTTCCCAGAACTCCATTCCCGGACCACATTTTGGATGCCCGGAGCCAACTGTAGGCCACTTCGTGCTCTTCAAGTTCCCAGTACTCCATTCCCGGGCCACATTTTGAATGCCCGGAGCCAACTGTATGCCACTTCGTGTTCTTCTATTTCCCAGAACTCCATTCCTGGATCACATTTTGAATGCTGAGGCAGGCTGATGCTGCGGCCGAGGCAGGCTGAGGCTGAGGCAGGCTGAGGCTGAGGCCGAGGCTGAAGGCAGACTGAGGCTGAGGCTGAAGCAGACTGAGGAGGCTGAGGCTGAGGCAGGCTGAGGCTGAGGCTGAGGCAGGCTGATGCTGAGGCAGGCTGAGGCTGAGGCTGAGGCTGATGCAGGCTGAGGCTGAGGCAGGCTGAGGCTGAGGCCGAGGCTGAAGGCAGACTGAGGCTGAGGCTGAAGCAGGCTGAGGCTGAGGCTGAGGCAGGCTGAGGCTGAGGCAGGCAGGCTGAGGCTGAGGCAGGCTGAGGCTGAGGCTGAGGCTGAGGCTGAGGCTGACTGCGACTGCCGTTGCCGCTGCGACTGTCATCGCGAATGCGACTACGACTGCGAGAACAGCAGAATTCTACAACTGGATTTTCATCTGAATCTTAAGGGGAATGCTTTCATATATGCTTCTACACATCGCTGTTAGGTTGCTTTGCCGGGATAATCTCCTTACAAGAATGACAACATCAACGCGGAGTCAGCTTGCGCGCATTTTTGTTCGTCATGCCTCCTGCTTCCTGCCCCTTGCTTCTCCAGTCCTGCCTTCTCCCTGCTGCAAGGTGAGGGGGGCCGTGGCGCCAACATACTTGCACCTATGGTGTGTGCGTGTGGGTGTGAGAGAGAGTGCCTCGGCACCCTAACCGATCCGGGATGCCCTAGGCTCGTGCAGGCCCTCTGGGCGTAGCTCGTACGCAGGTGGTTTGCGGCGTCACTTCTTCCAAGCCCTTTCTCCGCCCCCCTCCCTTTGGGAAAATCAGCTTTACTTCTGGAGGCCGCCCGGATGGGGCCACGGTGGATGGGATCGGAGCATCAAACCGCATCGCCAATGCAGCGACGACATTGGTGCGGAAGAATCGGGCTCTGGATTCCACCGACCTCAAGTACTCGGCCCCCATGCGTGCGGCCTGGATACCCCCCTTCCCCCCAAGCCCCCCCCCGGGTCTGGGGAAGGGTGAGCGTGGGAAGTTATGGCGTCCAAAATTGTTTACGCTTCGCGAGTCCCCACCAGCCCATCCAAAAGCAGCCGCTCGAAAAAGGTGCGCTGACCGTAGGGTGTTTTCCCTTCCTTCTCCCTCTCTTTGGCTTCTTTCTTCCATCCTCCTCTCCTTCTCCTCGTCCTCGTTGCTCCTTCTCTTCGTCCTCCTCTTCCTCCTGGCGTTGCCGTGCGATCTTGGGGCTCTCTGGGGATCTCAGGGAGTCGTGGCCCTGGGGCTCTCTTGGGGCTCTCTTGGGGCTCCTTTGGGAATCTTGAAACCCTCTCGGGGCTCTTTGTGGGAGTTTGGGAGGTCTCTTGGGGCCATCTTGGAGGCCATCGGGCAAAGAAGGAGAGAGCATTTATTGGTGTACCCCCGTCGGGGCCCGAAATATCGCCTCTTGGAGCGAGCCCTCTTGGGCCGCTCTTGGGCGCCTGTTGGGCGCTCTTGGGGCCGTCTTGGGGCCCTCTTGGGCCGTATTGGCCGCCGCTTGGGCCGAATTGGCCGCCGCTTGGGCCGTCTTGGGGCCCTCTCGGGCCGTCTTGGATCCGTCTTGGGAGCCTCTTGGGCCGTCTTGGGGCGGACTTGTGGGCTTTTTGGGCTGTCTTGGAGCGTCGGGAAGCCGAAAGAGCGGGAACGCTAAAATGCTTGAACAACTTAAGGAACACATATGATTTTGGCCTCGTGGGGCCCTCTTGGGCCGCCTCTCGGGGCTCTCTTGGAGCGTTTTGGGGGCCTCTTGGGCCGTCTTGGCCTCTCGGGTGCGTCCTTGGGAGGTTCCGCGGCCACTTGGAGCCGTCTTGGGGCGGTCTTGGAGCCTCTTGGGGCTCTCTTGGGCCGTTCTTGGGCGCCTCTTGGGCGCTCTTGGGGCCGTCTCGGGGCCCTCTTGGGCCGTATTGGCCGCCTCTTGGGCCGTCTTGAGGCCCTCTTGGGCCGTCTCGGAGCCGTCTTGGGAGCCTATTGGGCCGTCTTGGGGCGGTCTTGCATGCCTTTTGGGCTGTCTTGGAGCGTCGGGAAGCCGAAAGGGCGGGAACGCTAAAATGTTTGAAACGCCCACGGAAAATCAATGGTTTTGGCTCCTTGGGGCCCTCTTAGGGCGCCTCTCGGGGCTCTCTTGGAGCGTCTTGGGGACTTCTTGGGCCGTCTTGGCTTCTCGGGGGCGTCCTCGGGAGGCTCCGCGGCCACTTCGAGCAGTGTTGTGGCGGTCTTGGGGCCGCTTGGGGCTCTCTTGAGCCGCTCTTGGGCGCCACTTGGGCGCTCTTGGGGCCGTCTTGGGGCCCTCTTGGGACGTACTGGCCGCCGCTTGGGCCGTCTTGGGGCCCATCTTGGAGGAGATCGGTCAAAGAAGGCGAAAGCACTTATTTGCCCCCCCCCCGTCCCTCCCCCCTGGGGCCACGATCCCTGTGAGGGGTGTCCAAAAATGAGCCCCCCAGGGACCGACAAAAGACGCCCCGGCGACCCGCGGCCCCCCCTCTCCAGGCCCAGGGGGAGGGGGTAGGGGTAGGGGGAGGGGTCAAGTTACCTCCTCCCCGCCCGCAAGCCGTCTCGCTCACTCCCACCCGCCCTCCCAACACATACGTAGCACCCGAGTCTGGCCCGAACCTCAGCATATTCAGCAGTCGTCTTGGGAAGGGCAGCTACTGGGGGCCAATCCGCTGCCGCCGCCGCCGTCTCCGCCGCCGCCGCCGCCGCCGCCGCCGCCGGCGCCGCCGCTGCCACTGCCGCCGCCGCAGCCATTGCCGCCGCCGTTGCCGGTGCCGCCGCCGCCGCCGCCGCCGCTGCCGCCCGCCGCCGCCCCCCGCTGCCAAACCGCCGCCGCAGCCGCAGCCGCTGCCGCCACCGCCGCCGCCGCCGCCGCCGCAGCCGCCGCCGCCACCGCCGCCGCCGCCGCCGCCGCCGCAGCCGCCGCAGCTGCCGCCGCCGCCGTCGCCGCCGCCGCCGCAGCCGCCGTAGCCGCCGCAGCCGCCGCCGCCGCGCCGCTGCCGCCGCCGTCGCCGCCGTCGCCACCGCCGCCGCCGCCGCCGCCGCCCGCTGCCAAACCGCCACAACCGCCGCAGCTGCCGCTGCCGCCGCCGCCGCCGCCGCCGCCGCCGCCGCAGCCGCCGCAGCCGCCGCCACCGCCGCCGCAGCCGCCGCCGCATCGGGTTGGCTGCGCATGTTCCGAATTTGGAGGCGGAGTGTGTTTTGTAGTGTTTTTAAATGGATGGCGGGGGGGGGGTCGGCATGGACCCTGGTTGGCCCCCAGTCGCATGGGGGAGGGG
Source organism: Prorocentrum cordatum (assembly GCA_963575745.1). Classification (NCBI taxonomy): domain Eukaryota; class Dinophyceae; order Prorocentrales; family Prorocentraceae; genus Prorocentrum; species Prorocentrum cordatum. Next base: position 20,761 of record CAUYUJ010017320.1, read on the forward strand.
GTGTTTATTAATAGGGAATGATACAACGATAAACCCCTCCCCGAAGGGGAAGAAGGGGGTTGAGAACAGAAAGGACTATCTAAACCACTCACGCCCTAAAGGGCTGGTGGGATTCCAAGGACTCCCTGAAACGGCGGTGATGGCCGCTAATATGTTTTCTTGAAGCCCCCAGACTGCCACATGACGGCTCCAAGTGGCCATGGCGCCTCCCAAGAATTCCCCTGAAAAGCCTAGATCAGCCGACCCGTTGGGGTCTTCCAGGCGTGTGAAACGTTTTCCCTTCTCTGTTATCCCCCACTGGTCCCAACATCTGAATTTGAGTAGAAGGGGGGGGGGCTCAAAACGAATGTGTGGCGAGCTCATATGGGACATTTTTGGGGCTGCCGGGCCCCCGATGGCCTCTGAAGCAACTCAACATGCTTCCCAAGCGCCCAAACTTACCCCACGAACCCCACGTGGCTCCACCGTGCCTCTAAAACGGCCAAAATTGCTTCAATATTACCGGGGAAGCGCCAACGACAGCCAATACGGCCTTGGGAGGACCTCCAAGAGGGCCCCTTGTCGGTATGAAGAACGTCCAATGCAACCCAAAGACCCCCAGTAGCGTCCCTAGACGGCCCAAAAGGTTCTCAGGAGCGTTTCAAGACGGCCCAATACAGCCCCAAGACATCCCGAGAGCCGCCACGGCGGGCCACGATGCCTTTTACTACTGTCCCAAGAGCTGCCCAAACTTGGAACACCTTTTTTCCGTCGGCGGCTAAGCACAATGACTGCGCTGGCGGGGAGCTCCCTAAACGGGGGTGCCGTTGTAACGAATGTGCCACCACGCAGGGGGAGGGGACGGGGCAGAGGAAACGGCCGAAAGAGGGGGCGACAGGGAAGCGAGGCCGCTCAAGGGGACGGGTCACGCCTCACGAACGCGTGGCGCGGCCGGCCCCGCCGGCGGGTCCGCGGCGGCTGTTGCACCGGGGGGCCGGCGGCGGGGAGGCGCAGTGTGGGGGCTGGGGCCATCCCACTGGGGCAAAGTGGCCGCACGTTCCCCAGGGCGGGAGCGAGCGGCAGGCGGCGGGTGGCAAGACAAAACCCGAGGTGCCAGCGCGGCGGCTGCGAGCAGCCCGTCGGCGCTATGGCTGCGCGCGGAGGGTGGGAAAGCAGGCTGGATGGGCAGAAGTGAACAGGGAGGAAGACGCCGCGCCTGCGAGACCCACAGGCGGGGCGGCAGGGCGGCAGCGGCGCCGCCGCGCACCGTCGGGCGCGGGGAGCAGCGTGAGGGCAGGCACCCTGCCGGCGCCCGGCGGGAGCAGCAGGAGGGCTTCCAGAGTCTCCGAAGACATGCGGGCGGGGCGGGGGCGCCTGTCGGCAACGGCGCCGGGGGCGCTGCCACACAGGGCGGGGGGGTCAGAAGAAGCAGGACCCCCCTGCAGGGGTGGACAGGGTGGGCCCGCTGGGGGGAAGAGGAGGGGCAACGGGCGCCAGCGCCCCCAGCCCGCTGGTCAGAGCGGGTGGCGGGGAGGGGCGCCGAGAGGGGGACCAGGGCAGAGAGAGCCGACGACCGCCCCCGTGCATGCCCGGGTGGACAGAGTGGGCGGGGGGGAGGGGGCGCACGCCCCCATGGGGGTCGGTGGCGCGCGCGCCTGGGCGGCCAGAAAAGCATCGGAAACCGCCTCCCAGCGCGGCGGCAAGGGGCGGGGGCGAGGGAAGCACCGAACTGCGGCAGAAGAAAACAAGAGGGGAGGCCGCCCCCCAGCCTGGGTGGACCGGGTGGGCAGCACAGAGGGGGCCAGGGGCCCACCACGGTCCGGATGGACGGCAGTAGGCGCGTTTTGGTGCGCACAACTGGGGCTCAGTCGCGAACAATCAGCCCGCCAAGGGTTGCGGGCGCGACCGGGACTTGGGCACAGCGGCGCCCACCTGCAGGGGGGCGCGTGGAAAGAGCGGTTGCAAGCTCAGAAGGGGACCGGGTGCAGAAGCTTGGCGTGAGCTTGCAGTGGCGGGGTGCCCCTGGGCGGCCGCAGGGCATGCGCCGGGTGGGCGCAGGGCGTGTAGGCGGCAGGGGATGTGGGCCTGGGAGGTTTGGGTGGGCAGGGAGCGTGGCACGCCCTGCAGTGGGATGGTTCTGCCCGATGGGGCCGCCAGCGTGCCCGGTTCCCGACGGTCCGAGAGACGCGTGAAGGGTAATCCCACCAGCCCTTTAGGGCGTGAGTGGTTTAGATAGTCCTCTCTGTTCTCAGCCCCCTTCTTCCCATTCGGGGAGGGGTTTATCACTGTTCCCTATTAATAAACACCCCCTCCCCCAGGCGACTGGGGGCCAACCCAGGTCCATGACGACACCCCCGCACAATCCCTTGTGAAAAAAACAATACGAAACACACTTCGCCTCCAAATTCGGAACAGGCGCAGCCAACCCGATGCGCCCACCCCCGCCATCCCTGACAAAAAAACAATAAAGAGTACACTTGGCGGAGGCGGCGGCGGCTGCGGCGGCGGCTGCGGCGGCGGCGGCGGCGGCGGCGGCGGCTGCGGCGGCGGGGGCGGCGGCGGCGGCGGCGGCGCCGGCGGCGGCGGCGGCGGTGGCGGCGGCAGCGGCTGCGGCGGCGGCGGCGGTTCGGCAACGGGAGGCGGCGGCGGCGGCGGCGGCGGCGGCGGCGGCGGATTGGCCCTTAGTAGCTGCCCATCCAAAGACGACTGCTGAATATGCTGAGGCTCGGGCCAGACTCGGGTGCTACGCATGTGTTGGGAAGGCGGGTGGGAGTGAGCGAGACGGCTTGCGGGCGGGGACGGGGTCTTGATCACTGTTCCCTATTAGTAAACACCCCCTCCCCCAGGCGACTGGGGGCCAACCCAGGTCCATGACGACACCCCCGCACAATCCCTTGTAAATTATCCCGGCAAAGCAACCTAACAGCGATGTGTAGGAGCATATCTGGAAGCATTCCCCTTAATATTCAAATGAGAGCTCAGTTGTAGGATTCTGCTGTTCTCGCAGTCGTAGTCGCATTCGCGATGACAGTCGCAATGGCAACGGCAATCACAGTCACAGCCTCAGCCTCAGCCTGCACCGGCCTCAGCCTCAGCCTGCGTCAGCCTCAGCCTGCCTCAGCCTCAGCCTCAGCCTGCTTCAGCCTCAGCCTCAGTCTGCCTTCAGCCTCGGCGTCAGCCTCAGGCTGCCTCAGCCTCAGCCTGCATCAGCCTCAGCCTCAGCCTCAGCCTGCCTCAGCATCCGCCTGCCTCAGCCTCAGCCTGCCTCAGCCTCAGCATCAGCCTGCCTCAGCATTCAAAACGTGGCCCGGGAATTGAGTTCTGGGAACTAGAAGAACACGAAGTGGCCTACAGTTGGCTCCGGGCATTCAAAACCATGCCCAGGAATGGAGTTCTGGGAACTCGAAGACCACGACAGGCCCTACAGTTGGCTCCTGGCATCCAAAATGTGGCCCGGGAATGGAGTTCTGGGAAGTCGAAGACCACAAAGTGGCCTACAGTTGGCTCCGGGCATCCAAAATGTGGCCCGGGAGTGAGGTTCTGGGAAGTCGAAGAGCACGAAGTGGCCTACAGTTGGTTCCAGGCATTCAAAATGTGGCCCGGAATGGAGTTCTGGGAGCGCCAAGAGCGATTTTGCGAGGATGTCCGAAGCGATTTCGGCTTCGGCGGCAGCCGCGGCGGCAGCCTGTCCGGGTCCCGCCCACCCCCCTGAGGAGTCATGATGGTCTCTTTTGAGACCACTAGAAACCTATCAGCAAGAGCTGTTAAGTAAAAACTTATCCCGGCAAAGCAACCTAACAACGATGTTTAGAAGCATATCTGAAAGCATTCCCCTTAAGATTCAAATGAAAATCCAGTTGTAGAATCCCACCAGTCCTTTGGGCGTGAGTGGTTTAGAGAGCCCGCTCTGTTCTCAACCCCCTTCTTCCCCTTCGGGGAAGGGTTTACCCCTCCCCCTCCCCCCTCCCCCTGGGCCTGGAGAGGGCGCCCCGCGGGTGGTTGGAGGGGTCTTGGCCCCGACGGGGGCTAAAATTCGACACCCCTCACGAGGATCGTGGCCCCGACGGGGGGAGACAGAAAAATGCTCGCCTCTTCTTTAAGCGAAAATCATTGATTTTACTAAGGTTTTGGCCCCATTTGGGCCTTCTGAGGGGGCAGCGCTAATGAAAGCTCCCCTCTTCTTTGAAGCCAAAATAATTGATTTTACGAAGGTTTTGGCTCCAGTTTGGCCTTCTGAGGGGGCAACGCTAATTGAAGCTCCCCTCTTCTTTAATCGATTTCCTGCAAAATGGCCCCAAGAAGCGCCCAGGAGGCACCAAGAGGCCCCAAGATAGCCCCAAGGTGGCCCCAAGAGACCCCCAGGAGGCCCCCAAACGGCCCAAAGAGGCCCCCCCGAGGCACCCAAGACGCCGAAAAGCCCCTCAGGACGACCCTCTACTCGCCTGGGCGTCGTTTCTGGACGGGCTGGTGGGGATACGCGAAGCGTAAAGAATTCTGCTGTTCTGGCAGTCGTAGTCGCATTCGCGATGACAGTCGCAGCGGCAACGGCAGTCGCAGTCACAGCCTCAACCTCAGCCTGCCTCAGCCTCAGCCTCAGCCTGCCTCAGCCTCAGCCTGCCTCAGCCTCAGCCTCAGCCTGCTTCAGCCTCAGCCTCAGTCTGCCTTCAGCCTCGGCCTCAGCCTCAGCCTGCCTCAGCCTCAGCCTGCATCAGCCTCAGCCTCAGCCTCAGCCTGCCTCAGCATCAGCCTGCCTCAGCCTCAGCCTCAGCCTGCCTCAGCCTCAGCCTGCTTCAGCCTCAGCCTCAGTCTGCCTTCAGCCTCGGCCTCAGCCTCAGCCTGCCTCAGCCTCAGCCTGCCTCGGCCGCAGCATCAGCCTGCCTCAGCATTCAAAATGTGGCCCAGGAATGGAGTTCTGGGAACTAGAAGAACACGAAGTGGCCTACAGTTGGCTCCGGGCATTCAAAATCATGCCCAGGAATGGAGTTCTGGGAACTCGAAGAGCACGAAGTGGCCTACAGTTGGCTCCGGGCATCCAAAATGTGGCCCGGGAATGGAGTTCTGGGAAGTCGAAGAGCACGAAGTGGCCTACAGTTGGCTCCGGGCATCCAAAATGTGGCCCGGGAATGGAGTTCTGGGAAGTCGAAGAGCACGAAGTGGCCTACCGTTGGCTCCGGGCATTCAGAATGTGGCCCGGGCATGGAGTTCTGGGAGGTCGAAGAGCGCGGTAGCCGCGGCGGCAGCCGATCCGGGTCCCGCCCAGACCCCCCTGAGGAGTCATGATGCTCTCTTTTGAGACCACTAGAAACCTATCAGCAAGAGCTGTTAGGTAATGAAAATCCAGTTGTAGAATTCTGCTGTTCTCGCAGTCGTAGTCGCATTCGCGATGACAGTCGCAGCGGCAACGGCAGTCGCAGTCACAGCCTTAGCCTCAGCCTGCCTCAGCCTCAGCCTCAGCCTGCCTCAGCCTCAGCCTGCCTCAGCCTCTTCAGCCTCTCAGTCTGCCTTCAGCCTCGGCCTCAGCCTCAGCCTGCCTCAGCCTCAGCCTGCATCAGCCTCAGCCTCAGCCTCAGCCTGCCTCAGCATCAGCCTGCTTCAGCCTCAGCCTCAGCCTGCCTCAGCCTCAGCTCAGTCAGCCTCAGCCTCAGTCTGCCTTCAGCCTCGGCCTCAGCCTCCTCAGCCTGCCTGCGGCCGCAGCATCAGCCTGCCTCAGCATTCAAAATGTGGCCCAGGAATGGAGTTCTGGGAACTCGAAGAACACGCAGTGGCCTACAGTTGGCTCCGGCCATTCAAAATCATGCCCAGGAATGGAGTTCGGGGAACTTGAAGAGCACGAAGTGGCCTACAGTTGGCTCCGGGCATCCAAAATGTCGCCCGGGAATGAGTTCTAGGAAATCGAAAAGCACGAAGTGGCCTACAGTTGGCTCCGGGCATCCAAAATGTGGCCCGGGAATGGAATTCTGGGAAGTCGAAGAGCACGAAGTGGCCTACAGTTGGCTCCGGGCATCCAAAATGTGGCCCGGGAATGGAGTTCTGGGAGCACCAAGAGCGATTTTGCGAGGATGTCCCAAGCGATTTCGCTTCGGCGGCAGCTTCGGCGGCAGCCTGTCCGGGTCCCGCCCAGACCCCCCTGAGGAGTCATGATGCTCTCTTTTGAAACCACTAGAAACCTATCAGCAAGAGCTGTTAGGTAACAATACAAAACACACTCTGCCTCCAAATTCGGAACATGCGCAGCCAACCCGATGCGCCCCCCCCACCCCCGCCATCCCTGACAAAGATTATCCCGGCAAAGCAACCTATCAGCGATGTGTAGGAGCATATCTGGAAGCATTCCCCTTAAGATTCAGATGAGAATCCAGTTGTAGAATTGTGCTGTTCTCGCAGTCGTAGTCGCATTCGCGATGACAGTCGCAGTGGCAACGGCAGTCACAGACACAGCCTCAGCCTCAGCCTGCCTCAGCCTCAGCCTCAGCCTGCCTCAGCCTCAGCCTGCCTCAGCCTCAGCCTCAGCCTGCTTCAGCCTCAGCCTCAGTCTGCCTTCAGCCTCGGCCTCAGCCTCAGCCTGCCTCAGCCTCAGCCTGCATCAGCCTCAGCCTCAGCCTCAGCCTGCCTCAGCATCAGCCTGCCTCAGCCTCAGCCTCAGCCTGCCTCAGCATTCAAAATGTGGCCCGGGAATGGAGTTCTGGGAACTCGAAGAACACGAAGTGGCCTACAGTTGGCTCCGGGCATTCAAAATCATGCCCAGGAAAAATTATTCTGGGAACTCGAAGACCACGAAGTGGCCTACAATTTGCTCCGGGCATCAAAATCTGGCCCGGGAATGGAGTTCTGGGAACTCGAAGACACGAAGTGGCTTACAGTTGGCTCCGGGCATTCAAAATGTGGCCCGGGAATGGAGTTCTGGGAACTCGAAGAGCACGAAGTGGCCTACAGTTGGCTCCGGGCATTCAAAATGTGGCCCGGGAATGGAGTTCTGGGAACTCGAAGACCACGAAGTGGCCTACAGTTGGCTCCGGGCATTCAAAATGTGGCCCGGGAACGGAGTTCTGGGAAGTCGAAGACCACGAAGTGGCCTACAGTTGGCTCCGGGCATTCAGAATGTGGCCCGGGAATGGAGTTCTGGGAGGTCGAAGAGCACGAAATGTGTGACTGTTGGCTTAAACGACTTCTGCGGCACCCTGTCCGGCACCCGCCCAGACCCCCCTGTGGAGTCATCTGCTGCTCTCTTTTGACCCTACTAGAAACCTATCAGAACAAGCTGTTAGGTAAATTATCCCGGCAAAGCAACCTAACAGCGATGTGTAGAAGCATATCTGAAAGCATTCCCCTTAAGATTCAAATGAAAATCCAGTTGTAGAATTCTGCTGTTCTCGCAGTCGTAGTCGCATTCGCGATGACAGTCGCAGCGGCAACGGCAGTCGCAGTCAGTCACAGCCTCAGCCTCAGCCTGCCTCAGCCTCAGCCTCAGCCTGCCTCAGCCTCAGCCTGCCTCAGCCTCAGCCTCAGCCTGCTTCAGCCTCAGCCTCAGTCTGCCTTCAGCCTCGGCCTCAGCCTCAGCCTGCCTCAGCCTCAGCCTGCATCAGCTCAGCCTCAGCCTCAGCCTGCCTCAGCATCAGCCTGCCTCAGCCTCAGCCTCAGCCTGCCTCAGCCTCAGCCTCAGCTGCTTCAGCCTCAGCCTCAGTCTGCCTTCAGCCTCGGCCTCAGCCTCAGCCTCAGCCTCAGCCTGCCTCGGCCGCAGCATCAGCCTGCCTCAGCATTCAAAATGTGGCCCGGGAATGGAGTTCTGGGAACTCGAAGAACACGAAGTGGCCTACAGTTGGCTCCGGGCATTCAAAATCATGCCCAGGAATGGAGTTCGGGAACTCGAAGAGCACGAAGTGGCCTACAGTTGGCTCCGGGCATCCAAAATGTGGCCCGGGAATGGAGTTCTGGGAACTCGAAGAGCACGAAGTGGCCTACTGTTGGCTCCGGGCATCCAAAATGTAGCCCGGGAATGGAGTTCTGGGAAGTCGAAGAGCACGAAGTGGCCTACAGTTGGCTCCGGGCATCCAAAATGTGGCCCGGGAATGGAGTTCTGGGAGCACCAAGAGCGATTTTGCGAGGATGTCCAAAGCGATTTCGGCTTCGGCGGCAGCCGCGGCGGCAGCCTGTCCGGGTCCCGCCCAGACCCCCCTAAGGAGTCATGATGCTCTCTTTTGAGACCACTAGAAACCTATCAGCAAGAGCTGTTAGGTAATAATACAGAGTGCACATGGCGGAGGCGGCGGCGGCTGCGGCGGCGCCTGCGGCGGCGGCGGCGGCGGCGGCGGCGGCGGCTGTGGCGGCGGGGGCGGCGGGGGGCGGCGGGGGCGGCGGTGGTGGCGGCGGCGGTGGCGGTAGCGGCAGCGGCTGCGGCGGCGGCGGCAGCGGCGGCGGCGGCGGCGGCGGCGGCGGAGGCGGCGGTGGCGGCGGATTGGCCCCCAGTAGCTACCCATCCAAAGACAACTGCTGAAAATGCTGAGGCTCGGGCCAGACTCGGGTGCTACGTATGTGTTGGGAGGGCGGGTGGGAGTGAGTGAGACGGCTTGCGGGCGCCGGGGGGGGTCTTGAACCCCCCCCCTACCCCCTCCCCGTGGGCTTGGGGAGGGGGGGCCGCGGGTCGCCGGGGCGTCCTTTGTCAGTCCCTGGGAGGATCATTTTTGGGCACCCGTCACAGGGATCGGGGCCCCAGGGGGGGGGAGGGGGGGGGGCAAATAAGTGCTTCGTCTTCTTTGACCGATCTCCTCCAAGATGGCCTCAAGAGCGCTCCCAAGGTCCCCAAGAGCGCTCCCAAGACGGCTCCAAGACGGCCCAAGAGGGCCCCAAGACGGCCCAAGCGGCGGCCAGTACGGCCCAAGAGGGCCCCAAGACGGCCCCAAGAGCGCCCAAGTGGCGCCCAAAAGCGGCCCAAGAGAGCCCCAAGCGGCTCCAAGACCGCCACAACACGGCTCCAAGTGGCCGCGGAGCCTCCCGAGGACGCCCCCGAGAAGCTAAGACGGCCCAAGAGGTCCCCAAAACGCTCCAAGAGAGCCCCGAGAGGCGCCCTAAGAGGGCCCCAAGAAGCCAAAACCATTGTTTTTCCGTTGGCGTTTCAAACATTTTAGCGTTCCCGCCCTTTCGGCTTCCCGGCGCTCCAAGACAGCCCAAAAAGCATGCAAGACCGCCCCAAGACGGCCCAATAGGCTCCCAAGACGGCTCCAAGACGGCCCAAGAGGGCCCCAAGACGGCCCAAGAGGCGGCCAATACGGCCCAAGAGGGCCCCAAGACGGCCCCAAGAGCGCCCAAGAGGCGCTCAAGAGCGGCCCAAGAGAGCCCCAAGATGCTCCAAGACCGCCCCAAGACGGCTCCAAGTGGCCGCGGAACCTCCCAAGGACGCCCCCGAGAGGCCAAGACGACCCAAGAGGTCCCCAAAACGCTCCAAGAGAGCCCCGAGAGGCGCCCTAAGAGGGCCCCACGAGGCCAAAATCATATGTTTTCCTAAAGCATTTCAAACATTTTAGCGTTCCCGCCCTTTCGGCTTCCCGACGCTCCAAGACAGCCCAAAAGGCCGGCAAGACCGCCCCAAGACGGCCCAAGAAGCTCCCAAGACGGCTCCAAGACGGTCCAAGAGGGCCCCAAGACGGCCCAAGAGGCGGCCAATACGGCCCAAGAGGGCCCCAAGACGGCCCCAAGAGCGCCCAACAGGCGCCCAAGAGCGGCCCAAGAAGGCTCCAAGAGGCGATATTTCGGGCCCCGACGGGGGTACACCAATAAATGCTCTCTCCTTCTTTGCCCGATGGCCTCCAAGATGGCCCCAAGAGACCTCCCAAACTCCCAGAGAGAGCCCCGAGAGGGTTTCAAGACTCCCAAAGGAGCCCCAAGAGAGCCCCAAGAGAGCCCCAGGGCCACGATTCCCTGAGATCCCCAGAGGGCCCCAAGATCGCACGGCAACGCCAGGAGGAGGAGGAGGAGGAGGACGAAGAGAAGGAGCAACGAGGACGAGGAGAAGGAGAGGAGGGAAGAAAGAAGTCAAAGAGAGGGAGAAGGAAGAGAACACACCCTACGGTCAGCGCACCTTGTTCGAGCGGCTGCTTTTGGATGGGCTGGTGGGGACTCGCGAAGCGTAAATTATCCCGGCAAAGCAACCTAACAGCGATGTGTAGAAGCATATCTGAAAGCATTCCCCTTAAGATTCAGATGAAAATCCAGTTGTAGAATTCTGCTGTTCTCGCAGTCGTAGTCGCATTCGCGATGACAGTCGCAGCGGCAACGGCAGTCGCAGTCACAGCCTCAGCCTCAGCCTGCCTCAGCCTCAGCCTCAGCCTGCCTCAGCCTCAGCCTGCCTCAGCCTCAGCCTCAGCCTGCTTCAGCCTCAGCCTCAGTCTGCCTTCAGCCTCGGCCTCAGCCTCAGCCTGCCTCAGCCTCAGCCTGCATCAGCCTCAGCCTCAGCCTCAGCCTGCCTCAGCATCAGCCTGCTTCAGCCTCAGCCTCAGCCTGCCTCAGCCTCAGCCTCAGTCTGCTTCAGCCTCAGCCTCAGTCTGCCTTCAGCCTCGGCCTCAGCCTCAGCCTGCCTCAGCCTCAGCCTGCCTCGGCCGCAGCATCAGCCTGCCTCAGCATTCAAATGTGGCCCGGGAATGAAGTTCCGGGAACTAAAAGAACACGAAATGGCCGGCTCCGGGCATTCAAAATCATGCCCAGGAATGAAGTTCTGGGAACTTGAAGAGCACGAAGTGGCTTACAGTTGGCTCCGGGGCATCCAAAATGTGGCCCGGGAATGGAGTTCTGGGAAATCGAAGAGCACGAAGTGGCCTACAGTTGGCTCCGGGCATTCAAAATGTGGCCCGGGAATGGAGTTCTGGGAAGTCGAAGAGCACGAAGTGGCCTACAGTTGGCTCCGGGCATCCAAAATGTGGCCCGGGAATGGAGTTCTGGGAGCACCAAGAGCGATTTTGCGAGGATGTCCAAAGCGATTTGGGCTTCGGCGGCAGCCGCGGCGGCAGCCTGTCCGGGTCCCGCCCAGACCCCCTCTGAGGAGTCATGATGCTCTCTTTTGAGACCACTAGAAACCTATTATCCCGGCAAAGCAGCCTAACAGCGATGTGTAGAAGCATATCTGAAAGCATTCCCCTTAAAATTCAAATGAAAATCCAGTTGTAGAATTCTGCTGTTCTCGCAGTCGTAGTCGCATTCGCGATGACAGTCGCAGCGGCAACGGCAGTCGCAGTCACAGCCTCAGCCTCAGCCTCAGCCTCAGCCTGCCTCAGCCTCAGCCTGCCTCAGCCTCAGCCTGTCTGCCTTCAGCCTCAGCCTCAGCCTCAGCTGCTTCAGCCTCAGCCTCAGTCTGCCTTCAGCCTCGGCCTCAGCCTCAGCCTGCCTCAGCCTCAGCCTGCCTCGGCCGCAGCATCAGCCTGCCTCAGCATTCAAAATGTGGCCCAGGAATGGAGTTCTGGGAACTAGAAGAACACGAAATGGCCTACAGTTGGCTCCGGGCATTCAAAATCATGCCCAGGAATGGAGTTCTGGGAACTTGAAAAGCACGATGTGGCCTATAGTTGGCTCCGGGCATCCAAAATGTGGCCCGGGAATGGAGTTCTGGGAAATCGAAGAGCACGAAGTGGCCTACTGTTGGCTCCGGGAATCCAAAATGTAGCCCGGGAATTGAGTTCTGGGAAGTCGAAGAGCACGAAGTGGCCTACAGTTGGCTCCGGGCATCCAAAATGTGGCCCGGGAATGGAGTTCTGGGAGCACCAAGAGCGATTTTGCG